>CM034350.1:108556093-109156093 GCA_019925275.1 Mytilus edulis | reverse complement strand
CGATTAGAGTTTCATGTCTTTAAACAAAGGATCCAGTATCCCTGTCAAGTATTCAGTACTCAAGTGCAGACATGAAATATCATTAATGTGATCATTATTTAATTTCTATATAAAAGTACTTTTCATAAAATAAAGAAATCATTCAAAAAACAAAGGGTTTTTCTACTTGCAGGCATTAATATTATTTCGACTTATTGGTTTAGAATGTTAGCCCTTTTTCACAAGAACGCCTCTTAAACGTCACAAATTGACGATTCGAACGTCGTGGTGCAATTTGAAACTTACTCATAATTTTTTGACTCAGTACGATTTAAACCTGGACAAATTGTATGTATACTAAAAGCCGTAATTCTGTGATTATAAGTAAAGAAATGGTCTTACTTCGAAATAGTTAAGAACAGAGTAAGGGGATACCAAGACGGCATTCGTAAGGTAAATAAATCGGGAATGTGTCATTAGGGACACAGATGATGCCCCCGCTAGCATATAACGTTATAAAGGGACATAAATAATCAAAAATGTAAATTTATTGCTGTCAAAATTCAGCAATTTTTTCCATTTGTAAGGGGCATAACCCTAGAATTGTTATCAAAGACTTTAAGTAATTGTTAGCAATGAATGGAAAATATTGCTTTAATTTATCAGTGGGAAGCAAAATTAAATATTACATTGTATAACGCATTGGTTGTTGTTGATTCAACTAACATTCTGGACAAAGAAAGATAACTCCAATTTTCAAAGATGATTTTAAAAAAGACACATTTATATTTTTAGTACAGCATTGTGTTCTTTTGTAAAAGGACATAACTCTTGACCTGTAAAAGTTACGCCACAAAAATTCAACTTTTACCTGTTATTTGTGGTAATAACTTCAACTAATAAGCGTTGTGTATAAGTTTCATAATATTTGGTTGAGGCAAACTAAAGTTAGAGAACGGAAACCAATTTCGGGATGTACGTACGTACTTTTACAAGGGTAAAACGCAATGCCCCCTCCGCTACGGCGGGGGCATAACAAGTAATGGGGAATGTGTCCATGGAACACAGATGATGCCCCGCTTGCATAGTATATAAAGTTATAAAGGGACATAACTTAAGAACGGTAAAAGTGACGCTATCCAAATTTGTACTTAATCTCAGTTTTGTGGCAATAAGTATTGTGTATAAGTTTCATAACATTTGGTAGAGGCAAACTCATTTTAGAGAACGGAAACGAAAAATTCAGCAACTTTTTTATTTATAAAGGGGCGTAACTCTAGAACAGTTAGAGTGACACAACCTTCAAAATTCAAATTTGATCTGTGATTGATAAAAATAAGCTTTGTGTATAAGTTTCATAACATTTGGTTGAGTCAAAATAAAGTTATAGAACGGAAACTAAAAATTCAGCAATTGTTCCATGTATAAAGGAGCATAACAATAGAACGGTTAGAGTGACGCCAACAAAATTCGAACTTGATCTGTGTTTTGTGGTAATAAGCATTGTGTATATAGATTCATATCACTTGGTTGAGGAAAACTAAAGTTAGAGAATGGAAACTAAACATTCCGCAATTTTTCCATTTATAAAGAGGCAGAATACTATAACGGTTAACGTGACGCCACCAAAAAGTAAAATAGATCTGTGTTTTGTGGTAATAAGCATTTTGTACAAGTTTCATAACATTTAGTTGAGGCAAACCAGAGTAAGAGAACGGAAACCAACTTTGGGAAGTACGTACGTACGCACGTACTGCGGACAAGGGTAAAACTAAATGCCCCTCTCCTACGGCTAGGGCATAAAAATGACAACATAGTGCCAAAGTAAACGGGAAACGACAAAAAGACAAACAAGGGTAAACAAAACACTTCATAGGTAGCAATAGACTGAGTAACACGAACCCAAACAAAAACATAAAGTCCTCAAGAGGGTTAAGCAGAACATTTTTCATATGTGGCACCTGACATATTGATCAAGGTAAGGACATACTCGGTGTAAAATCCAACTCGGTGAGAGCACAATCGAGAAAAAGTTATGGGTATGGCAATTAAAACATATATGTGGTCATCTGTAATACATTTATTTCAAACCGACCAATCAAATCATATGTCATTGCTTATATTCAATGGAGCAAAGCAATTGTTTTGCAATCTTCTGTGATAGTAAAAATATCTTGGCACTTTAAAAGTAATTTTGATATTATTTTGAAATGTCTAACACCATCCTTATAATTATGTTAACACTACATGCTGCTTTAATTAAAACATAAATAGAACATACACAGAAACAACCCTCTTTTTAACGGATTTTAAAATCCAACTGACACGTGAATCCATGCTTTTTCTCTGTTTACCATAGTAACATATGAGATACTTTATTACATTGAGTGTATTTATTTCTCAATCCGTTTAATCAAGTTTATCAATTTCGAACATCATCAAACCTTAAAAGACAATGACTCTGTATCTGTACTTGACCAATATGTCTCTGTACCAAAATGATATACCGAATGCTACTATAGTCATGCCTCATGCAGATTATGAATTGTCTAACATTGCGTTTAAAATATCTTACCAAGAAGTCGAATCCTCTTGGATGTCTCTAAAAAAGAAAATGATGTGTCTAATGTAAAAGAATAAAATTGGTTCAGCTTGATTAAACTACTGAGGTCGAACACTCAACAGTTAGGGTAAGTATATACACATTATCTTACCGTCTCTACATTTCTTGATTGGTTAAAAGCAAACGCGTGAAGACCGTGTATATTCCATATTAGACTTTAATACAAAAACAAGAAGATATGGTATGTTTGCTAAGGAGACAACTCTAGTCTTAATTCAACAAATAAAGATATTCGGTAAAATAAATTCGCTACATAGTGTGATAGTGACGCTCGCATCCAATATGGAATTTACTGACCCCGTATATATCGTATTAGGTCACTAGCACTGTAGCACACTATGTAACTATTAATATTCAATCTTGATACTGCTTTGATTTTTTTTTGATTTTTTAAAAATATTTCATTCAGTTTCTGACACAGAATGAATGTGGTCTAAGAACTTAAATAATTGAAATTGGAAATATACCTACATTGTATTATACCTACATTGTATTATGATCCAATATTTCAAAATACATGATTAGATTCAGCATATCAATGAACCGGCGTTTTGCATTTGCGCCGATTTTTTCTTTCATTTGCGCCGATTTTTTTTTTTCATTTGCGCCGATTTTTTGTACAGGTAAATTACAGGTGAATAGATATAAGAAGATGTGGTATGAGTGCAAATAAGAGCACTCTCCATCCAAGTCATGTTATTTTTCATTTATTATTATAAACAAATGTAATGAATTGTTAATCATAATATGTATATAACTGTTGTCCCCTGCTCACAACGGGAAGATGGAAGAAGGCCTACAATATACACCTCCAGACTTTTCCCTTGACAGTACCCGTAGTTCTTTAACCTCTGTCTTTCGGACATCTGCCACATTTTTAGGCTTGATCAGTGTTTTGACAATAAAATCCGTGGTGACTCTGGCTTTACACGATTTCTGGTACATTTGTAAAAGAGGGACGAAAGATACCAAAGGGACAGTCAAACTCATAAATCTAAAACAAACTGACAACGCCATGGCTAAAAATAAAAAAGACAAACAGAAAAACAATAGTACACACGACACAACATAGAAAACTAAAGAATAAACAACACGAACCCCACCAAAAACTAGGGGTGATCTCAGGTGCTCCGGAAGGGTAAGCAGATCCTGCTCCACATGTGGCACCCGTCGTGTTGCTTAAGTGATTACAAATCCGGTAAATAGTCTAATTCGGTAGGTCATATTCATGTCATATTCATGAAATTGTAAGATATGTTGTTATGTTTCAGGACACTAACCTTCCGATATGTATGTCCCTCGATGATTAAAGAATTGACTCCTCGGCTCGTTTCAGTGTGTAATATGTCCATCATGTTACAACGAAGTTCCAGAACAATATGAATCAAAATTAACTTAAACATAAATGAACAACAATTATAACCAGATTTTTTCAACGGTATAGTACAGAACATGTACAAATATTAACTTACCTGTAAATCTAATTAGGAACAGATATAAAATCGGCGCAAATGAAAAAATGAAATCGACGCAAATGAAGGAATGAAAATTTTCAAAATCGGCGCAAATGTCATACGCCCAAATGAACCCAAAAAATCGGGACAGTTTGGACCTCAATGTAGACTGATTCGATAAAGGAATCCAAACTCCAAAATTTATACAAAAGGCTAGATTCATTATATTAAAGTTCACCATATTTTCAATTTTTAAAAGTTGTACAAAGATCAATTTTGGATCCCGATTTGGACTAATTTGAAATCTGGGCCAAAAATCAGTACTTGTTTTTGTTGATATGTTTTTTTTTCATTGAGTTAAACCATTTAAATTAATATTTATAGTGTGTCTTTCTATGTTGTAATGTTAAAACTACTGTCCCGGGTTCAGTGAAGGTTGACGCCAGTTGAAACGTTTAAGTCAGGAACCTGTTGTTCAGTGAATGTTGTTTGTTAATGTTGTTCATAAGTGTCTCCCGTACTTTAATATTTATCTTTTGTGTTCTTTCTATACAAGTTTAGCGTTTTGTTATTGAGAAAAATCATTTTTGCTTACAAACATTTCAAATGCCTGAAAAAAAAAAACTTTACATTTATTTGACCTAAATGACAAAATTTATTAAATACTTGAATACGATTTGAATACGTTTATTGTAGTAAGTATTGTCTTCGGTGGCCGAGTGGTCTAAATAGTTACTACTGTCATCGATAGCCAGTCATTACTGAGATTGAAAGTTCGAACCTCGCTCGTACGGGTCCACTCGACTTCAATCTTAATTGACTAGGATTGTCAGTTTTCCTATCGAATGTCGGTGGTGTTCTCCGGGCACTACGGCTTCCTCCACCAAGAAAAACTTGCCGCCATGATGTAGCACAAAAGCAGTTCCTTAAGGTGGCTTCACAACACCAAAAATCAAATCAAATCAAGAAAGTAAAACGCATTTAAAAGGCGGTCTGTCATTACTTAAAGTTCATATTTATCAGACCAATTTTACAGTTTGATTTTTAAGTACAGGAATGCTAGCAAACAAAGACTACAGTCAGTAACTGTGAATACTAGCTCTCAAATCGTACATTCGTGCTACTTTGCCCCCTCAGCAATGGTCTATTGACTGTTGCTTAGTTTAGCATTTCATTAGTTCATGATTAGGTCAGTTTATGTGGAACCAATAGTGGTAGGTGAATAATATTTGGTATGCTGTTGTATAAGCATTAGCATATCGCATTTCCAGGTAAATTATTTGGCTCCGCCACCTGAGTTATGGTCTATTGACTTTGAAATTTCTCTTAGTTTACATGTATAAGTTTGTGATTAGTTCATTTCAAGGGGAAACATAGTGGTAGGCCAATGTTAATTTGTATTCAATTATATATGCATTAGCCCATCTCATTTCCAAGGAGAATATTTGGCCCTGTCCCCTCAGTTATGGTCTATTGGCTTTAAAACATTAATAAAAATGAAGATGTGGTATGATTGCCAATGAGACAACTCTCAACAAGAAAACATAGAAATTAACAAAGATAGTCACCGTACGGCCTTCAACACTGATCAAAGCCCATACCGTTTGCTTAGTTTATATGTATGAATTTGTGATTAAATCAGTTTAGGATGAGCTGCTAATGTTAAGTCAATGATAATTGGTATGCAAATTTTATTGGCATTTCCAAGTCTTATTTTCATGGCGATTATAAAGCCCCAACCCTCACCATGGTTCATTAACTTTGAAACTTTAATATAGTTGACAAGTTAATGGTAATGTTTGTGTTAAGGTTTGTATAAAGGGTACGACTTATGAATAGTCAATGGTATTTTGTATGCAGTTGTATTTACATTGGCACATCTTATTTCCATGGAGGTTGTTCAGCCATGTACATCCAATCATGGCATGTTGAGTTTTATTTACAATCTATTTCCTTATACCGATGATAAAATTTAGTAAATGTTTTGACTAGTTTGTGATATCGAAAACCCTGGTGTAAAATTTTTTCAGTAATACATAAATTTCTCTCGTTAAAATCTTATACATTGTTACATACACGAGAGAATCGAGATATATAAACACCATTAGATGGTGACAAGGGAACGTCACCATCTAAAAATGGATAATTAACGATAGGAAATGAAAAATCATCTCTTTTATGATAAATTTTTGTATTAGGCTTCCCGTTAATGATATAGATATCAAGATCGAGGAAAGGGCAGTGGTCATTGTCAGTATTAGGTTTAATTAAAGTACGTTCAACAGGATGAATTTCTTTAGTATACACACTGAAGTCGTCATTATTGAAAGCCAATATATCATCCAAATATCTAAAAGTATTGTAAAATTTTTGTATTAAATGTTGTTTCGATGGTTCTTTGCTAATTTTAGCAATATGTTCACTTGTTTTTGTTAAGTATGTCTTTTGATTGAGTTAAGCGATTTCAGAATATTTGTTTGGATTTTACACTATTGTTTCATGTTATGGCGAAGGTTTGCGCCTATTAAAACGTTTAAACCTGCTGCATTTGTTTACACCTGTTCTAAGTACAAAACCTGATATTAAGTGGTTGTCGTTTGTTGTTGTGGTTCTAAAGTATTTTTATATAAATTAGTTTCCTGTTTGGACGGTTTTACGATTTCAACTTCCCAATTATCAAATTCCCATTTCTCAGCAGTAACATACCATCTGCCCCTTCGTATGGTAATTACATATCACAATTTGTACGTTATTCACGTGCTTGTTCACACTATACGGACTTCATATACAGGAGTGTGCTACTTACGCAGAAACTTCTCCAACAAAGTTATGAGAAGGACAGATTAAAATTGACACTCCGTAAATTTTATGGACACCATCACGAATTGGTGGATCCATACGATGTGTGTTTAACCAAACTAGCTAAGGACATTTTTACCACATGGTAGATTGTGGTTTGTCATTTTGTCGTCTAATCTTTTAATTACCAAACGTGACTTATTCCCGATTGTGACTGTTTTGCTGAGTGTGAATTCGCATTACTATAAGACGTGTTACGGTACTTGTCTATCCCAAACTCATGTATTTAGTTTAAATGTTTAATGTTATATTTGTAATTCTCATCGGATTTTGTCAAATGTGTTGACGTCTTTTCTATTATATTTATGTGTTATGGAAACAAAAATTAATCACCGCCGTCATTTATTAGATTTAATTTTGGTCAACATAATCTGTACGATAATTTAAGTTTGAAGTTGGATTCATAACAAACTGCACAAATACATATTATAGTTAATGGCTATTAATAAGTATTGCAATATGCATTGTGTTTAAATGCAATATCAGTATTTACTTCTATTTTAATCTTTAATCAATCCTAATTCTATCTTACTTTTGAGATATAGTTTTTCATATGTGACGTAATTTTTCTGCTGTTTCAGAAATTTCATATGTTCAAATTTTTAATGCCTTTTCACCATCGTATGTGACGTCATTTTTAATGCCTTTTCACCGTCGTATGTGACGTCATTTTCATAATTTACTGCGTTGAGGCCTGGACTGAGTCGGGTGTGTCTATTCTGTGTTGGTCATTCATTATGTATTCGTGTTTGTTTTATGTAATGAGTTAATACTTCAGTTTCATTATGTATATCTGTTATATTCATTTGATAAAATTTACTGTTTGCAATAGCATTAATTGTTCTAAATAATTAGGATGTTCTTATTCCAAGCATACAAACTTAGCCGTATTTGACACAACCTTTTTCAACTTTTGATCTTCAGTACTGTACAACTTTGTACTTTTTTTCGCTTTCGATCTTTTATATCTGGACGTCACTGGTGAGTCTTGTGTGGACGAGGCGCGTTTTTGGCGTATAAAATTTTAAACCTGATGCTTTTTGTTATTCATTAATCATGTGTTTCTTTGTCTAATACGTTTTCCTATTTATTTGTATTGTAGTCCTGTAATATTATGTTGTCATTTCTATGTTATATTTAACATTGCCATTAAAGTGCGAGGTTTGGCATGCCACAAAACCAGGTTCAACCCACCATTTTTTCCTTTAAAAATGTCCTGTACCAAGTCAGGAATATGGCCATTGTTATATTATAGTTCGTTTCTGTGTGTGTTACAATTTAACGTTGCGTCGTTTGTTTTCTCTTATTTTTTAGTGTAAATTGACATTGCGATAAGACGTGTCACGGTACTTGTCTATCCCAAATTCATGTATTTAGTTTTGATGTTATATTTGTTATTCTCGTGGGATTTTGTCTGATGCTTGGTCCGTTTCTGTGTGTGTTAGTTACATTGTAGTGTTGTGTCGTTGTTCTCCTCTTATATTTATGAGTTTCCGACAGTTTTAGTTTGTTACCCCGATTTTGTTTTTTGTCCATGGATTTATGAGTTTGAACAGCGGTATACTACTGTTGCCTTTATTTACACTAGTCCATGAATCCTCCACCGCCATCGCGGTCGCCGCCCGTAAATCAATTTTGATGTCTCGCTTTTCGGTAATTTCGTCGGAGTCGAGACAATAAAAAACGTTCAGAAAAACCATTTTCTCAAGTTTAGTAGTCATTATTACAAGGAATTCACGCAATTAGTCCCGTTATTATGGTAAAACAAAAGCTAAAACTGTATTAATCGAAACCTATCTATACGTACAAGCGGTCGTCTATTGTGTTTTCATTTTGTCGATATTTTACGAGCGAATACTTTATTCATTACAGTTACCCATTAGGGACCATTCGTAAAACTTGCAAAGGGTTGACTTTTATTTTACAACTACGAACAAATTATATCCTCTCATAAACCCATGCACAAACATAAACGTGTATGATCACCTACCACATTTTGACAGACGTTCGTCAATCTTTTGAATCTTAGTGGCCGTACTTTCTTCTGCTTCTCGACTTGAATCAATGGCATGCATTGTTCTCTCTGTATTTACTTTCAATTTTCTTTCTACTGATCTTTTACTTGACTTTACAACCATTAATGTTCTCTTTGTACTTTCTTCAATTTTTTTAATTTTTGAAGCAGTATGTCCTGCTGATTTCGTACTTAAATTTACTGCTCGTAATGTTCTCTTTGTACTTTTACCGATTTTCTGTATTTCGATGGTCGTACGCTCTTCTGCTTCCTGACTGGATTCTATATGTTTATGCAATCCTGATACACCCTGAAAATAGAAAATATAATACTAGTTTAGAATAGCAAAGAAACAATTCGAATCGAAATTTACGTATGCACACAATATATTTCAAGATTCAAACCGCAAATTTCTAGATTCAATATCTTATACTTGAAAGACCATTGTAAATCAAATGTTGTACCTTAAAAAGAAATATTTTGCATTTTAATTTTATTTTACACCCAATTTTAGCCACTTAGCATAGCTGATATAACTGTTTAGTTCATTTTCCTATAAAATCCACATCAATTTAAATTTTTTCCTATACTTTTATCTGACAGTTATAAGAATTCGTCAAAACTTAGATTCGTTATAATATTTATCAAATGTAACAGGCTTAAAATTTTGATAAGCCAGACGCGCGTTTCGTCTACATCAGCGTATAGCACCGACGTACGACGAGCGTGTTCAAAAATCATGTACGCTTCCTATACACTAGTTATTTTTGCGCATGCAACTTGTCAATCATATCTGTATCGTGTGCATAACTAGTTTAGGGCCTACGAGAAGCGCATATAAGCGTTTATCGGGCATTGAAGTATTGTAACGTATATTGGCGTATGTCTGGCGTTTGTCTAACGCAGATGAAATTGTTGCTACGAGGGAAAAAAGTCACTCGAACATTTTTGAGACGCATGCCAGTCGTGCATGGGATGCGTGCTTTCGGCGTGCTTTGGATGTGTAATTATGGGTTGTTTGAACTACTTCTAGATACACTTGCTCTTGTAAATTCACGCACATATGCTATTTGAAATGTCAGAGCAATTTTCGTTAATTGTCTTTAGGTCACCGTGTAATACCAACAAAATATAGTACGTCAAACGCTACAGCTAGATGGAACATGTTTATGCTGCATAACATTTCCTTGAGTTATAGCGGTCACCAAGCGTATACCTCTGCATTTCGACGTACTTCAAACTTGTGCAACGTGCGTCTAGCGATTTCTAAGCGTTTCTCTTGCGTACACCTTACGTATACGGATTTAGTCAATTTTCTCTGTATGTCTGGTGCACGTCGGTCTATACGCCAATGTGTGACGCCGGTATAAGACTCATCAGTGACGCTCATGTTAAAATAGTTAAAAGTCAAACGAGTATAAAGTTGAAGAAAATTGAGGACCCCAAATTCCAAAAAGCTGTGCCAAATATGGCTAAAGAAATATATGCCTGAGAATAAAAACATTTAGTATTTCGAATAATTTCTACTTGTGCAAACAGTTAATTTATAACGTTGCACAAACAGATCTGTAAAATGAACTATGGTATTTTAGGTTGTAATTTTGGCCACCAAAAACATATGGACTGTATAAACAATTATTAAACTGTCATTTCGTTCAAAGTGAGTAACTTGAATCAGAGGTGCTTGACCATCAAGGTCCGTGTATATCTGCGTCCATTCGTTTTTCGTTTTGAAATATCAAAAACAAAAAAAACAAAAAACGAAAGTGTTTTCATTTTTCGTTTTTGATTTCATAAAAACCAAAATGAAAAACAAAAGTGTTTTCATTTTTCGTTTTTGATTTCTTAAAAACCAAAACGAAAAACGAAAGTGTTTTCATTTTTCGTTTTTGATTTCTTAAAAACCAAAATGAAAAACAAAAGTGTTTTCGTTTTTCGTTTTTGATTTCACAAACAAAAAACGAAAAACAATTTAGTAATTTCATTTTTCAATTTTGATTTCTCAAAAACTAAAATCGAAAAATGAAAGTGTTTTCATTTTTCGTTTTTGATTTCTTAAAAACCAAAACGAAAAACGAAAGTGTTTTCATTTTTCGTTTTTGATTTCTTAAAAACCAAAATGAAAAACAAAAGTGTTTTCGTTTTTCGTTTTTGATTTCACAAAAACAAAAAACGAAACACGAAAGTGTATTTATGTTATCTTTCCAACACAGTTTAATTGTCATTCAAAAAATGACAATGTTGTCATTTGTCATTCATTTAAAGGTCGTTAAAGTATGTACAGGCACAGCGGTTGTCAGATCAATACTACTTTAATGAAGATAATGTCGACGGATGCAAAAGTCTTTATCAATCTAAACAATAAGGGTGCGTGATCTTTTCTTTTAAGTTTGGAGAGGTTAATCTAAGATGATAATATTGTAGCGTAACTAGCCTCTTTTACAAATAAAGCAAACTATATATTGTTGGCGAGGGAAGGGCTCAAGGACTCCAGAAGAACTGTAAAAAATGATACAAAATCTTTCACACGCTTTCTTAATCTGAAGCGCAAGTTTTAATTTATCTATTTTATTATGTTCTGGTCTCGGAGCAAAATATATAGATACAGTGTAAGACTTTTAGTATTTACATGTATGAACAATATCAAAAGACATATGTAGGATGATGAAAAAAATAATGTAATCCACAAAGTCAAGTGTGTGGCTATTGTTAGTTTAAACATATTTATAAATAGTGGATTGGAAATTTTCTCACCGGAACGGTGATCGAACCAGGAACTTATGTTTTTGTATAGTCCGATACACTAACCTATGTTACTTTTGTATAATGAGGATCAATGGTCTAGTTCCTCGTTGAAGACCCTCCAGCTCCTTTCAAGATGAAGAACAGGCATAAAAGCCCTGTTCATTAATAATTTGTATTTTTTCTATATATTGTGCGATTTTGTCCCGTGTACATTTACTCCACATCTCTTTATTTTCTATTTCGGATCTGGACACGGCTCAATGCTAGTTTAGACCTCCAATGTTAAAGGTGAATATGTTTTTTTTTAAATTATTTGATGCCGTGGGATTGGGATTTTTAGCTTTAATGTAAACCATGTCAGATTTTTAACTTGTACAGTGGAGATCACTTCTAACCTCTCATTAAATTTGTCAGAAGAACTGTTCTAGAACAGTACGTAGAACTGTCATCCTGACACCTTTTAGTCAGTTCTAGGTTAGAACTGTTCTAGCTAGAACTGATTTGGTCAGTTCTACCTAGAACTGATTTGGACAGTTCTACCTAGAACTGATCCTGACAGTTCTACCCTAGAACAGTTTTAGACAGTTCTAGCTAGAACTGACCAAATATTTAGTCAGTTCTACTTCTAGAACAGTTCTACGGTTAGAATTCAATTTGATTTCTAATTCTACGGCTAGAATTGATTTTTTATAAATTCTACGGCCAGAATTGATTTATAAATTCTACGGCTAAAATTGATTTATAAATTCTACTGCTAAAATTGATTTATAAATTCTACGGCTTAAATTGATTTTTATAAATTCTACGGCCAGAATTGATTTATAAATTCTACGGCTAAAATTGATTTATAAATTCTGCGGCTAAAATTGATTTATAAATTCTACGGCTAGAGTTGATTCATAAGTTTTAAGAACACTTTGCCTTAATATAAAAGGTTGGGTAAAAATGCGATTTAAATTATATAGAGTTTTGCTATTTTGCCGGTTTTATTTCAGATTTATAATCGGCAAGACTTAGGCAGTATGTTTTTTTAAAATTGTTTGGTTTGTTTCATCCTCAGCTGCCACTATATGTAATGCTAAAATTGAAAGAAAAAAATTGTTTTCGGTATGTCGCTAAAAAAATAGATTGTTCTTCGCCGAAGGCGAAAAAAAAAGTTTGTACAGAAAAACAACCTATAGCCCCCCCCCCCCCCCCCAGAAAATCAAATGGTTGCTGCCTTAGAGAACATGTTTAACCTGTTAACTCCGCCATATTCTGCATGTATGTGCCTGTTCCAAGTCAGGAGCATGTAATTTAGTGATTTTCTTTTGTTGATGTGTGACATAAATTTTTGTTTTTCTCTCAATTTTGGTACATAAATTAGGCCGTTAGTATTAGGGAAAGGGGAGGGGGGGCATTATTATTTGAATTGTTTTACATTTGTTATTCCGGGAGTCAGGATGGCTCATTATCACATAGCAAAATTATCGGACCTCAATAACCAATATAATATCTGTTTACGAGTAGTTTTCATACCTAGGACGACCTGTTTAACAAAAATCTTTTGACCGCATCAATCTAAACTGCCTTTATTTGCTTTTTCTTTCTGGAAATCTATATAGCTGCACAGTACTTCAATTTTAATTTTAGGTCTAGAGGGACTGTAATATACAAGTAATAGCAATTTTGGAAAAAAAATGTAATTGTTCACATCAATTTATAGTGCCAGCATGCAGGGGCAGCTAGATCCTGGCTTGGGGTCCAACTATATGCTCCCATTCATATGCATTGATGTTAAAAAAAAAAGTGGGGTTTCAACCCATGGACCCCCTCCCCTTGATCCTCCAATGAGCATGTCCTTGTTTTATTCAAAATATTGAATCATAAACAAATATCAGTAGTTTTTATACTTCAGACTGAGTCGTGTAATAAAATCTTTTGACTGCATCAACCAAAACTTACCATATTGGCTTTTTATTATGTAAATCTATATAGCTGCACAGCAATTCAGTTATAATTTTAGTTCGAGAGGGACTGTAGTATATAAATAACTGCAATATTGGAAATCAATGACCATAATTTTTTTTTCCACATTAATTGAGGGTGCCAGCATTTTCTATTTTTATTCAAAATATCGCATCAGAAACAAATATCAGTAGTTTTCATACCTCAGACTGACTCATGTAACAAAATTATTTGTCTGTATCAATCAAAACTGACCATATTTGACAGCATCAACCAACACTGACCATATTTGACCACTTCAACCAAAACAATATTTGCTCTTTTTTATACAACTCTTATAGTCGCATAGAAAATCTGTAATATTTTTATGTAAGGATGGAGTGTATAATCATTATAATACAAATGATCTATATTATAGGGTTATTGCATGAATATTGGGGAATATTGTTCCGAGTAGAATTTTATATTGCGCGTGCTTATATTTTTATATCAGGATGGATATTGTTCATTGTAAAGGAAAGCAACATTGGAAAACAAAATTATGCTCGCATCAGTTTAAAGTGACAGCATGTCCTCTTTTTAATCAAAATTTTAAATCGTAAACTAATTTCAGTAGTTTTGATATCTCAGACTGACTCATGGATATAATAAAATTATTTGTCCGCATCAACCAAAACCATGAAAACTGACCATATTTGACCGCATCAACCAAAACTGACCATATGTGACAGCATCAACCAAAACTGACCATATTTGCGAAAGCAAATTTACAGATCTAACATTGTTGGGTTGATGTTTAGACGAGTTGTATATACATTATGTACACAGCCATGTATCACCATCATTGATGGCGATCCGATGGATACATCTGTTGTAGGGTTGTCACTGACTCAGACGTACTTATGAATATAATTATTTTCTGTGACTGTATCTTACATTAATTTGTAGGATCCTTTACTATAGATAATTTAGCTGATCTGTAACAATAACATCTTCATGCCTTATATATCATGTACTGTAGTACGCCGCTAGATTAAAACTGACGTGGAAAGGTAACACATGCCCACCGAAAGATCTTTTTTTGAGAGCCCAGGTGGTCGTGTGGTCTAGCGGGACGGCTGCAGTGCAGGCGATTTGGTGTCACGATATCACAGTAGCATGGGTTCGAATCCCGGCGAGGGAAGAACCAAAAATTTGCGAAAGCAAATTTACAGATCTAACATTGTTGGGTTGATGTTTAGACGAGTTGTATATATATATATATATATATATATATATATAGCCGCATAGTAAATCACTTATACATGTAGTTACATATCACGATGGATTTTATAATTCAAATGACAGCAATATTGTAACACATTGGCTAAAAAAAAATTTCACATCAATTTAGAGTACCAGCAATTTTCTGCAAGCCCTCTTTTTATTCAAAATATTGAAATGTAAACAAATTTCAGTAGTTTCGATATACATGTATCAGACTGAGTCGTTTTAACAAAATTATTTGACCATATCAACCAAAACTGAACTTATTTACACAGTCACTTATCATGTAAATATATATGGCCTCATTGTAAACCAATAATATTTCTATGTCAGGACGGATCGTATGATAAAAATGACACCAACTTTGGAACACAATACACCTATATTGCTAATCCTGGCTGACCCGTCCTCTGGAACTTTTGAAGCATACAACATTCACTTTTCCATTGTGGCGTCAGATATTTTGTTTTATGATGTCAAATTTTTACGGGAACCTGTGCGATATCCAGTAATGGCAGACAAATAGCAGTAAGGTGTATTTATAAAAATTTAGCGCGCTGTTATTTTCTCTCTGTATCCATAATAATGAACCGTCACTAAAGTGACTTTTTAAGTCAGTTAGTTTGTGATGTTGTTTTTTTTAAACAAAACTATTTTACGGCATCATCCAACACTCACATGACTGATTCATATACTTTATTTTAAAATAAAAAGTACATGTATGGGAAGTTCTCTTCTTGGAATAGTATGTTAATATAATTTGAAGACAAATGGAAGAAGGCAAAGAAAAATGCATGATTTTGTTTGTAGCCGAACGTCCAGTGGCAAATGCTTCATTCATGTTCAGATGAGTATATTTTTCTGAGTTTCAGACTCCCAGATATCATTTATAATCGTTATGGATAAGTCTGGCTAAATTGACGAGATGGTGCAAATGTATACGTATATAGTTTTTTTACGTTATAATACAACACTTTTTTCATTAATATCCCATAATTCATCCACTGTACAATTTTCGTATGAACATTTGTCAAAACAGAATCTTAAATGAATGTAAATCCAAGGCAAACAAGGTAAATTACGATTAAAATTCCATGAATTAAATGCAGAGTTATAAGATAAGATAAGATAAGATAAGATAATTTTCCAAATTAGGTCCCCAGGGGGGCATATACACATAACATATATAATTGATACAACATACAGTATTTTACATAACATTGTAAAATAAACTATTGAAATAGTCATACAGGTGTTATATTTATGAAGAGACTGTTAAAAACGGGGAACGAAGAAACGTAAACAATGATGTTTCAGTTCCTATGCAATCTTATAAAAATATTTCTCCGATGAGTTGGATAACCTCCTATTCACTTCGATATTTGTACATGTAACGTTTGATCAGAAAGAAATATAGAAAATCTGCTATTATATAGCAAAGTAATTGGAAGTGATTTATTTCTTCTAAATTCTAAAGTGCCCTTACTGCAGTGACGTCATTTAGAACTGTTCTACAGTCCTGACTGATTTAGTCAGTTCTGCTGACAGTTCTACGGTTAGAACTGATTTGGACAGTTCTACCTAGAACTGATTTAGACAGTTCTACCCTAGAACTGATCCTGACAGTTCTACCTAGAACTGATTTAGTCAGTTCTACCTAGAACTGATTCTGACAGTTCTACCTAGAACTGATTCTGACAGTTCTACTTAGAACAGTTCTAGGGTAGAACTGTTCTAGGTAGAACTGTTCTAGGACAGGCTAGAACAGTTCTATGACAGTTCTCTTGACAGTTCTAATGAGAGATTAGAAGTGATCTCCACTGTATTTACAGCAAAGATAGCCAGTTTTGTGTTCTGTAATATACTGTTACAGTTTTATTTTACTTGTCCGGTCGCATCGGAACTTCTCAAAACATCTTCCGAACAATATCGGGACGTCGGTTTCGTGGGCATGTACAATTGCTAAACCACACATGAACGTTCTTTAGTCTTCGTAGATCTATTCCAACTTGAAGTCTTTTTGAGTCTACGACAAGCAGAATATGATATTTTATACTATTAAATATTGAAGCCATAGTCATGAAGATCGATTACTTGATTGATGTTCCGTTAACGTAGCCGCAGAACAAAAACGCGAGAGCTACTTTTGAATATTTCTACAATTTCAAGTAGTTTTCCACTCACAAACACAATAATATTTTCAACATTTATTAAAATAATTTATTTTTTACACTCTTTAACTTTTATGTTGTTTTAAAATATCAATTTGACTTGAATTTGGGATCCCGCTAATATGTTTAACCCCGCCACATTCAAAATGTATGTGCCTGTCCCAAGTCAGGAGCCTGTAATTCAGTGGTTGTCGTTTGTTTATGTGTTACATTTTTGTTTTTCGTTCAATTTTTGTGCATAAATAAGTTAGTTTTCTTGTTTGAATTGTTTTACATTATCATTTCGGGGCCTTTTATATCTGACTATGCGGTATGGGCTTTGCTCATTGTTGAAGGCCGTACGATGACCTATAGTTGATAATTTCTGTGTTATGTTGGTATCTTGTGGAGAGTTGTCTCATTGACAATCATACCAAATCTTCTTTTTTATATTTATATGAGTATATTAAATAAACATGTATATACCAAGCTAAGTCAGTTTATATCTTGTTTTTCGTCTGACTATACAAAAGGCGAGGAGAGCTACTTGATAGATCAGGTTGACTGATAAGCTGTCTATATAAAGTAATGGGACAATGCATGGCATGAAGACATTACCAAATCACCGTATGCAATACTCAAAAAGACACCCAGAGCTTACCATATAGTCATCAACTATCCACCAACAGGCCGTGAGCTTTGGTTGGCTCTTAACTCAAATCCAAGAGCACAGCAAAATGTCAAAATATTCTATTCAAACTGGGTGACCTGGGAGAAAAACATTGAAATTTTCCAAAGAAACACACACACCCCTCAACTTTTAATAAGGAGATTTGTTATTAATGCAAATGAGTCAACTATCCAACAAAGTTCAAATGTAGTGGATGTAAGCAATTATATATAGGCAACCATATAATCTTCAACAATGAGAAAAAACATACGGTATTGTCGGCTACAATAGTCAATCAATTGAAAAATATGAAACAGTTCAATTGAGAAAAAATAACAGCCTATTTTAAAACAACATGAATTACGAAAAACACATATAAAAGACATCAACAAACGAAAACCATTGAACTACATGCTCCTGAGTTGGAGCAGGCACATACAATATATTGTGGCGTTTAACATGCTTGTAAACAGCCGGGACAGTTTTGTTACAGCACAGCATAAGAACAAACTATACAAATCAGTGGAAAAGGGCTTAACGTATGAGATCGATACAAAACAGAAGGAAAAAAAGGTCTAACAAAAACACATACCGAATGTGGCAGGGTATGTTTACCTCGTTTTCAAACATTCAAAGTACTGAAGTACTGAACATCCAATGACTGCAAGTTCTTTTGGATTGTCACAAGCACTTGTCTCAGAAAAAAATCACATCTCTATACTTGAAAGTGAAGTTAATGTACAGATATATTTTTTTTGAAACTCAGTACACATATTCTATATCATATGATCTTTTTAATTTCAATGCCAAATATAGAGTTCTGACCCTCAATTCCACGGTCCACTAGACATGGAAAATGATAGTGCGAGTGGGGCATTTATGTGGAATGGACACAATCTTATTCAAATTCTTTATTAAAGAAGTCAGTAAATTTACTACAGATAACACTACATTTGTAAATTAGACGAACTAATCTAATCAAAATGTATATCTCTGATTTCGTAATACTTATGTGTAAGAGAAAATTAATATATATATTAATTTTAATAAGATTGTTGAACGAACGCGTTCAATCTTAGGATTTTATTCTTGTCAATTTTTCCGACCGAGCAGAGCGAGTCGAAAACAATTAAATAGACGTCTTTCAAGCCAAAGTTAATATGTTTGCTATACACACATATGATTTTATTAAACTTGGTTATCAATTGCTAATCAAAAATACAGTCTTAGATAATTAAAAATCATGAAATATTTGGTCTAGTAATAAAAAAATCACACAAAAAACAGTAGTTGTCGTTTGTTGATGTCGTTCTCGCTTCTCGTTTTTTAGCTCACCTGGCCCGAAGTGTCAAGTGAGCTTTTCTTATATCTTGGCGTCCGTTCGTCCGTCGTCGTAACTTTTACAAAAATCTTCTCCTCTGAAACTACTGAGCCAAATTCAACCAAACTTAGCCACCATCATCATTGGGATATCTAGTATAACAAATGTGTCCGGTGACCTTGCCAACTAACCAAGATGGTCGCCATGGATAAAAATAGAACATAGGAGTAAAATGAAGATTTTAGCTTATATTTCAGAAATCAAAGCATTAAGAGCAAATCTGACATGGATAAAATTGTTTATTAGGTCATTATCTATCTGCCCTGAAATTTTCAGATGAATCAGACAGCCTGTTGTTATGTTGCTGCCCCTGAATTGGTAATTTTAAGAAAATTTTGCAGCTTTTGGTTATTTTCTTGAATATTATTATAGATAGAGATAAACTGTAAACATCAATAATGTACAGCAAAGTAAGACCTACAAATAAGTCAACATGACGAAAATGGTCAATTGACCCCTTAAGGAGTAATTGCCCTTTATAGTCAATTTTTAACAATTTTCATAAATTTGTACATTTTTACAAAATATTTTCCACTGAAACTACTAGGCTAAGTTCATTATAGATAGAGATAATTGTAAGCATCAACAATGTTTTGTAGAGTAAGATCTACGAACACATCACCATCACCAAAAACACATAGACCAAGGTGAGCGACACAGGCTCTTCAGAGCCTCTAGTTATATATAGAGTTTAGACCTTTGGTTTTCCCGTCTGAATGGTTTTACACTAGTCATTTTGGAGGATCCTTATAACTTGCTATTCGGTGTGAGCCAAGGATTCGTGTTGAAGAGGGTACTTTAACCTATAATAGTTTTCTTCTACACACTGTGACTTGGATGGAGAGTTGTCTCATTGGCACTCATACCATGCACATCTTCTTATATCTATATATTCTTTCGACATTTTTGATTGGGGTCTGGAGCTGGCATCTCAGTTACTGCTAGTAGTTCTTTGTTAATTTATGAATCATATTCGTTTTGTGTAGTTTTTTTTGTTTACTATTTTGTCATCGGACTCGGATTTCTTTTAAACTGAGTTCCTATGTGCATATTGGTGTGTGTTTGTTTATTCTACATGAACTAGATATAATTGTATAGCGGAAGGGTTGAGATCTAACAAAGCATGTTTAGCCCATCCGTATTTTTGCGCCTGTCCCAAGACAGTAGACTGATCTTTGTTAGTTTTTTTTATGTTTTTTTTGTCTAAGTTAAGTGTGACGTCCATTTTCACATTACTAGTATACATTTTTATTTAGAGACCAGCTGAAGCCCGCCTCTGGTTGCGGGATTTTCTCGTTGTGTTGAAGACTCATTGGTGGCCTTCGGCTGTGCTCTTTGGTTAGGCTGACTGTTGTTTTTTTGACACATTTTTTATTTCCATTCTCAATTTTATTGATTGATCAATTGATTGATTGATTGATTGATTGATTGATTGATTGATTGATTGATTGATCATTTTACTACAAGCAAACATTTGCATTGTAGTGTTAATTTCACCAATGAAACTCGTTATTAATGTTTGTCTTAATATTAAATTTCTTTGTAAACTCTGAAATTACCGTCTGATTATAATAAGACACGCAAGAATAAAAAAAATATTTGGCCTTCAATGTCTCAACCTTTTTAATGTAAGTAACTTCATTGTTCACTTAAATTTCGATTTTGATATTGTTTTTGCAAGTTTCCATAATATATAATTGCTCTGCATAAAACCATATGGGAAAGCACATTAACTAAATTTTCCAAACGTTTATTGGAACCTAATGATTTGGCAAGGTGTTGCAACCTGTAATGTAAAAAAGTTACAGCCGATTGCACTGAGTGTGTAGGCAAAGGTAGCATAAATTATCCTTGGTT
This sequence comes from Mytilus edulis, assembly GCA_019925275.1. Lineage (NCBI taxonomy): Eukaryota > Metazoa > Mollusca > Bivalvia > Mytilida > Mytilidae > Mytilus > Mytilus edulis. The sequence goes on along the minus strand of CM034350.1, from coordinate 109,135,148 downwards.
AGCTTTCTTGTATTATTAGGTTAGGTAAACTACCCTCCTTTAAGAGTAGACTAGTTCGACAAATAACCAATCAATCTGTCTGTGGGACTAGGCTCCTTCTACAGGAGGGTGGTATACCTTACCTAGTTACTTCATAGTTCAGCTAACAAACAAGCGATCCAAAGATATTACCTTTGTCTACACACTCAATGTAATCGGCTGTAATGAAAATGCGGAGTTTGTGAGACCAGGCTCAAGCAACCAGTCGGTAGCAGTCAGTTTTCAAATATATAAAAACAAATATTGCATAAGACTCAAACGTACTTAAAATGTTTTTATTAATATATAACCACTATATCATTAGTTTTTAAAATATAATTAAGCAGTCAAAGACACTTTTCAAATGAATTTTAAAATTTCATTTCTGGTTTATTTAAGAATTGAATGCTTTTTTTTGTTACTTCATTGAGGTGTAAAGCGATGACCGAAATACATTTTGTATGAAAAGCGGAAGCGCATCATTCTGAAAATGTACGCACGGTCAACTCTTTTACAACCCTATGAAGTTACAAAAAGAAGCATTCAATATTTATAATTACATGTTTTAGCTAGGATCATGAAAACACGATTTTTATCAAGTTTTTATTAAATTCACCTTTGCACTTTATTGTGGGACCTCGTGTCATCATGAATAATTATTTTCGTTGTGTAATGTAACATGAGATGTGCAGTTAGCCAATCAGAATAACGAATTATAATGAAACATACATCTTATGTTATTATTAGTTATATAAAGCCAAAATCAATCGCTTTCGATATATTACACAGCGTACTGTCCGCTTTACATTTTAAATAGTCAACACTTGGAGTGTTTATAGAATCGTAAATAATTATGATTTTTTTTAATGATGGCAAAATTGCACTATTAGGTGAAATAGCTTTCCTTATTATCGGCATCCTGTCAAATAGTTCATGAAAAGTAATAATAATTCTGCATTAAAAGAAAAGAAAGTTGCACCCGTGCTTTAACTTTTTTTTGCCACACAAAACTGTTTTTACAAAACATTTCACCTCTGAACTAGTGGATTTCGCTTAAATATGACTGGACAAAAGGTTTGTTTTTTGTATTCAAAGTATGGTGGGCAAGTAAATTATTTATTAGCTTAAAAAAGATTGATCCGTGCTATAAATTAACTTGTAATTTTGATCAAGTAGGCCCTAGATCTCTAGCTTACGTCTCACCTAGAGCAGATAAAAGTATTGCCGCAGAATTTTTTTATTAACTGTCTGGTAAGGGTTTTTGTAGGGTATACGACCTCAACTTTAGACCTACTTTAGAAAAAAAACTAAACAGAACAACACCCTGGATTTTTCTACTGTAGACCCCAGCTACCCAGCTTCCCTTTGCACCTAGTAAGGACAATTTTTATTATATTTTCGGTAAGGATGGGGTTCGGTGTTCGACCCCAACTTTGGACCTATCTTTGAAAAAAATAAGATAAACAGCAACCAGCAGACATCAGCTACCAAGCTCCCCTTTACACATTGTTCGGACAGAAGTATTTCCGTAGACATTTGTTTATTAACTTTTATGTAATGATGGGGTAGGGTGGGTAACTGAGGTCCACTTGAATTTTTTTTACAGGGACTCCAATGTGGTGTGGTCTATGCAGAACAATTACCGGAAATCTATGGTAGTTTGAAAAAATAATAGTCTTTTTTTTTTTATAAAAAATGTAAGTGATATGTAAAATGTTGGTAAATAATGAAAGCATGCTTTTAAATTAATAGACATAGAAATAAAGAGAAACAGTATGATAACTAATAGCAATCTCCCAGAGACAAACTAACGTTCATTAAGGCAACTAGTATGATGGTCTGGATTCGGGGTTTTTAATTTCTGCATTCTTTGATATTTTATGCCATATTTCTCTATTCTTTATACTTTTTGACAATTATTCTCTTATCATTACATTTTAACACCATTATTCTAGCTATTTTATTTATTTCTTGGTCCATTGTCTCTATTATTTATATTTTTTGTCCACTATTCTCAATTCCATAATCCCCCATCAACGACCTCTAGTTAATGTCACCTTATAGTCTTCACAAATAAGCAAAATTAATACCTTATAGGCTCCTAAAGACAAACCAATTTAATTTCCCAGTTTGAATTGTGAAATTGCGGAAATTTTGAAATTTGATCAAGCAAAATACATTATCGTCCTCGTAGTTCGTAAAATACTGGCAGATGGATCTTGGTCATCAATTCTAATAATCTTGGATCGACCTTTCTAAACTTAAAAGTAATAAAGTTCACGCACCCATATTGTTCCGATTGCTAAAGACTTTTGCATCCGTCGACATTATCTTCGATTAAAGTAGTATTGATCTGACAACCGCTTTGCATGTATACTTTAACGACCTTTAAATGAATGACAAATGACAACCTTGTCATTTTTGAATGACAATTAAACTGTGTTGGAAAGATAACATAAATAGACTTTCGTTTTTAGTTTTTTGTTTTTGTGAAATCAAAAATGAAAAATGAAAACACATTCATTTTTCGATTTTAGTTTTTGAGAAATCAAAATTAAAAATGAAATTACATTTGTTTTTCGTTTTTTGTTTGTGAAATCAAAAACGAAAAACGAAAACACTTTTGTTTTTAATTTTGGTTTTTAAGAAATCAAAAACGAAAAATGAAAACACTTTCGTTGTTCGTTTTGGTTTTTTAGAAATCAAAAACGAAAAATGAAAACACTTTTGTTTTTCATTTTGGTTTTTATGAAATCAAAAACGAAAAATGAAAACACTTTCGTTTTCTGTTTTTGTTTTTTGATATTTCAAAACGAAAAACGAATGGACGCAGATATACACGGACCGGTCAGCCAGTGAATTATTTGATTAAAGTTATGAGATCAATTTGATGGGAATTTCATATTCAATTTTCGAACATGTTTTACTCGTTGGTGTAAGGGTTTAGTAGGCGACAAGTAACCGTGATTGTTTCGGAATTAAAAGAAAAGTCACAATTGATAGAAATTGTAAATCAATCAAAAGTTACCTGTAATACTTGTTCTTGCAAAACAGTTTGCTGCAGCTGTTTGCAAATACTTTCATCCAATGGTCGTTTCTCCGCATCTTTAATTTTAAGTTGCATGTCATGGGTTTTCCCATATACTTGAGCTAATGCCAAAAGACATTTTTCAATCTGTGCTTTATAAGTCTGGTAATCTTTGCTTGAAATTTCACCTTTAGCTGCATGGCAGCACTTGTTTCGCATATTAATCAGATCTTCAAATGCATTCCTCTCAACTGATCCTTGCGGGAGTATATTTGTAAAATTGAATAATAAGCACCTACAAAGCGTCAAGTCTAACTGCTTAGTAGCAATATTTGGATTCGCAAAATGGTCATTTATCGTATGTGAACACGTTGGTTTTGAACGCACGTGTACGTTGCATGGAATGTTCCTTCCTTTTGTATCAAGCAGAATGTCCAGCTGTGATTGATAGAGTATTCTACTTTTAGGTTTATTTACAGTTCCATACTGACACCGACAGCAACCACCATAATTGTAGCATAAATGATAAATCTCATGTTGGTTGTTTTGTATGAAATCTTTTAACGTGGTACCTTGTTTGGATAAATAATAATCCAACAAAACCCAAGCTGCTTCGTTGCCATTATCGACAATTAATGTCATACAACGATAAAAATTGTCACGTGGTGATGGATTCATCGTGTAAATCAATTAATAAAGCGTTAGAATTGTCACGTGGTGCTGGAACCAAAGATAAAATTAATGTCATAGCGGAAGAAGTTGTCGCGTGGCATTGCATTTGTGTAATAAATTAATGTCATACAGCATTAGAAACTGCCATGTTAGATGGATTGATGATTAAAACGAATTGCATACAGCTGTAGAAGTTGACACGTTGCGTTGGATTCGTGGTTTTTTTATATAGAGCGTTAGAAGCTACCATGTTCGGATGAAATCATGGTCTGAATAACATCTCAACCAAACTGCAAAATGACATTATAAAGTAATGAATTATCTGTTTATTCCTTCAATATGTATTTTATGTATTTTATGACTCCCCCTAAAGATAAAATACTCTGCAGAGCTTGATACTACCTCCGAGTTTGAAACAGCTCGAGCAAGTATTGCCACAAGATCCACAAAAAGGCCTTAAGTTAGTATCTGATGCATAATATTTTATTTTCACTTCTTTGTGCTATGAATATCAAAATATTCATTTTGTAAAAAGAATAATTCTCTATTTAAACAGTATATACCTAGCAACAAAATTATTTTCATTTAACGGTGTATAATATTATTGTAAGTTATTGTTATTTTTCTGAAATTGTTTAACATTTTTCAGTAGTATAATACTGTTTATTTTATTATTCAACCCTTATCTTATTCTATTTTATTGATGTTGAATTTTTATCATTTGTTCAGTGTATTTTCACTTATGTTAATATGTCTTTTGATTGAGTTAAACTATTTCAATTGATATTTCATAGTTCGTTTTTCTATGTTGTGATGTTACACTATTGTTTCAAATAAGGGTGAAGGTTTTGTACAATCAAAACGTTTAAACCCGCTGCAATTGTTTCGACCTTTGTATTAACAACAATGTATCAGCAAAACAAAATAAATCCTTAATCAATTATCTGCTGACTTTCTTTTACATATGGAATTCTGCTCTTTTATATACAGTATTGGAAAACACAAAATACCTTAAAAATAAAAGTAAGGTTTGTGATATTTTATTTCAATCTTACTAGAGAATAATTCGACTCTTCTGTTAAGGTCTTGTTAGTACAATTGGTTTCTTATATATTTGGCGGCTAGCAAACTTGAAATTATTGCAGATACTTTAATTGATAACATAGACTTATAACGAACCTATGCATGGACATAAGATTGATCTATATATTTTGGATTACAGCATACAACCTAAATGAAAAGTAAGTACCGTTAAAAATTATAATGAATTTTCATAACAAATCCATGTTGTCGACCCACGAAACACAATAACTAAATGTCAAACACACAACTACATACAAACACATGCATTGTCACATGTGTAGAAGATTCCAGAAAAAAAATTGGTCTTTGAAGAATTTGGTATTCGTTATAATTCTATTTTGGTTATTGTACTTATCTTATTTGAAATAGATGTGCATCTTTGGCTTTCAAATTAATTCGTTTCTGGGTTCTTGATGAAGGTAAATCAAATAAATCTCGAAAGTCCTAAGTTTTAAGAGTAAATGTTTCATGTTTTCGAATCCAGTAATCTTCTTTTTGTCTCGACGGATAAGTGTTCTAACATGAGGAATATTAGTCGTGTGGGATATCTTATTTGATGATAAGAAGTGACAAAAAGGTTTGAATGATAAGACTGATTTAATGTTGATAATCATTAATCCTTCGAAATTTACTCATTCGGAATATTCTGAATGGATATTATTTTAACATCTGAAGGCATAATGTTTTCTGTTCTATGTGTCCGTTTCGTTCGTCCGTTAGTCCGTTCGTCCGTCCGTTCGTCAGTCCGTTAGTCCGTTCGTCCGTCCGTTCGTCCGTTTGTTTGTTCATTCGATCATTCGTCCGTTCTGCTTCAGTTTAAAGTTTTTGGTCGAGGTAGTTTATGAGGAAGTTGAAATTCAATCAACTTGAAACTTAGTACACATGTTCCTTATGATAGGATCTTTTTAATTTAATGCCAAATTAGAGATTTTAACACATTTTCACGGTCCACTGAACATAGTAAATGATAGTGCTGACGGGGCATCCGTGTACTATGGACACATTCTTGTTAGAATTGTTTTTATTTCATGCTTCAGCAAAAGATGGACGCTCCGAATACAAGTGTTTAAATCAATCCCGTTGAGATGATCAACGATAATCTTTAAATATAAATGCAGGGACACTTATTATCTGCAACATATGAGCACACAAATCATAGAAAGAGCAACGTTACGAGAAACGAACAAATGAAATTGATAACAATGATGTACAATCAAAACGTTTAAACCCGCTGCAATTGTTTCCATATGATTATTAGATATTACTTGACATCTACGATTGCGTTTTAGATATAGTTTTTATCAGCAAAGTTAAAATGCCTTTCCTTTATTCCTCGAAATAAGATGTATCTCCATGTCTGTACTCTGCCATTACCAACACGATGGAAGTCAAATGACGAGCAGTAACTGCATCATATGAGATCACCCGCGTTTTTAGTGCGGTTCGTGTCCTTAGTTTTCAATGTTGTGTGGCGTTGCTTATCTTTTCGTCTTTTTGAGATGGTACTGTCACACTGTTTAGGACTTATTAGTTTAAATATTCATTTGGTATCCTTCCTTTTACCAACGTAAACACACTATTGTTTTGTAATAAAGATTTACAAAAACTACCCGACTCCAAGTACGAGTAAGCTACAGGTAAGCTCTAATTGGGGTGGTCTCAAAACTATTTGAACACTGATATATTTTACCGTGTTAATTCTTTGTGTTGCAATGTAACAGGACAAAACCATTCATCAAATTAATTTTTTGCCGTGAAGGGTTGAAGAAAATGCTTTTTTATTCTATCTTTATAACATATTTTTCTTCAGAATCTTATACTTTTACAAAGATCTTTAAGTGTGCTCGTGTTATGTGATTATTTCTGTATGTTTTCTAACTGATGATAATTTTTTGGTAATCCTATTTTTATTTTTTTTAAGTTACATTATTTCCTTTGTATATAGCATTGGCTGATAGGATAAATCTTTTTAATTTTCAAAAGTAATTTATCAGAAAATTTGCTTCTTTTTTTTTATAGCTGTGAATGAATTGTAATGCATACTCTTGTTCGCATTTATTTTGAGAAAAAAATCAATCAGCATATCTAGTAACATTTGATGTCATTCATATCCCCCCTGTTAAGTTATTTTGCAACTCATCATAGATACCAGGATAACATTTTGTATTTGCGCGAGACGCGCGTTTTGTCTACAAAAGCCTCGAATAAAAAAAGGCCAAATAAAGTACACAGGTAGAGAGCATTGAGGACCCAAATTCTTCAAAGTTTTGCCAAATACAACTAAGGTATATATTCCTGAAATAGAAAAGCCTTAGTATTTAAAAAAAAAGTTTTGTTAACAGTTAATTTATAAATATGACCATATCATTGATAATTCATGCCAGCACAGAATATATTGCCATATAAAAAAAACATGAACTGTGCATTAAAAGGGAATACGTTTTAGTTTTCTCATTTGGATTGCTTCACATAATTATGTCATTTCTCACTATGCGACATGGTTTTGCTTATTGTCTAAGTCTGTACGCAGAACTATACATTTTGTAGTTTTAAACCTCTGAATAATTTAGTATCTGGTGGAAAGTTGCCTTACTGGAAATCATACGACATTTTTTTTTAAATTATTCATTGTTTAATGATTGTTTGACTTTTCGAATTTTGTTGTTTTCATAAGTTGTGTTTTTTTTCATTATTATTTGCGCAACGACAACATTGAACCATACAAGTTTCATCACTTTCAGATGAATCTAAGCTTGTGAACAGACGTATAACAGAATACCGAAATTCCCTTGAACAGGTTGATTGCGTTTTGAAATATTATAAAGTCATGAGACTTTTTGAAGGTCGCCTCGTAACAAACTTAAAGTTTGTGGGAGTTTTTCTAAATCGCAGAACGAACTTTCAATACGTTTTATAATGATTTCAGCACAATGTTTAAAATATCTTTTTATTGTTTTGAGATAGCCCCCGTTAAACTGTATTGTTTTGACTCGTAGTCGACCTTGGGTCGGAGTTAGACAGTTATTTTAAATCTCTATTAATATTAACTTTTCGTGTTTTTTTTACTCCAACACTGCAAGAAAAGAAAACGTTAACAAGATAACTTTTAAGTAAATATTGAATAAACTAGTTACCTCTTACGTGCGATTTTTAAATATCTTATATGAACTAGCTGCCTTCCTCTTCACATATTTCAGTCGTCTAGATAACTGGACGACTTTGAACCCTGTTATCAGCTTAATATAATATTTTTAGAATACACTCATACCTTCGCATAGAATTTTGTATTCATATATGAACTATGTCACGGAATCCACGTATTCTGTATAAACATATGATAGATAAGTACACTTTGTCGTGTTTATTGAACAAAATTATATATATATATATAGAGCCCAGGTGGTCGTGTGGTCTAGCGGGACGGCTGCAGTGCAGGCGATTTGGTGTCACGATATCACAGTAGCATGGGTTCGAATCCCGGCGAGGGAAGAACCAAAAATTTGCGAAAGCAAATTTACAGATCTAACATTGTTGGGTTGATGTTTAGACGAGTTGTATATATATATATATATATATATATATATATATATAACAAGTCTAAAAGGGTACAACATCACCGAAAACACAATAAAACGAACAATATGTTAGATATTTCGGATAACAGATATCCTTTAGACTTGTTATATATTATATTTTGTAGTGTACTGAATCATGTTTATATGATCCATCCGTAAGATTTATCGTTGACTATTTGTTCAGTCATTTTATATTTATATATATATATATATATATACATGTATATATACAACAAAAAAACCGGTGTACAGAATTATATATTAAAAATTGAATACACAAAAAGAGTTTTAAGCAACATTGTCTAGCGCTTTCATCCATCTTGGGACTTTCCAAGACTATGAACGTCGTTATGGGGAACACTTTAGTATTATGACGTAACGTCATTGTTCGTAACATATTAGTAGTATGACGCGACGTTATTGTTCATGTAACTACTATGCATTAAGCTTGGCGTCAAACACTTTTATGAATTTTCTGTCTAGTTCTTTACGGTATTCTTCTATTGGTTCCGTACATTTGAAGTACGGGAAAAATTTGAATTTTCCTCCCGCACAAATGTCTAAATGTTTGCGCAACGGAATTTGTCTGTACTCGGGTTGCCGTATTTGCTGTGTATGGATCCTGACCCGTTCACACACACTATTTCCTGTTTGACCTATGTAATTTTCTTTACAATTGGCATATGTTATACAATAGAGTAAATTTTCTGATTTGCAAGTCATATTTGCGTTTACTGTAAATTTCTTACCGTTTTTGAAATATTTCGTACTGCCGATTTCTAAGTAATTATAATTGTCTCTGGAACATACTCCTAGCGTGAATCGCCACAAATTTGTACGGGTGATATGTTTTCAACAATATCAAATCGCGCTTTTGTAAGCTGGCGTTTCAAATTTTTCGGTTGTCTTTTACTATAAATTATCGATTCTTCTTTTTACCAAATTTTTCATTGTTTCACTTTGATGTAAAATCGGAAAATTCGATTTTATTAACTTGAAGGAATTTGAGCTATATTTACGAATGATGTCCTTATACCGATGATAAAATTTAGTAAATGTTTTGACTAGTTTGTGATATTCTTTCAATTCAAGCGTTAATATCTATCTCTAGCTAAGAGGTTTAATTGAAGTTCACATGAATACAGATTCAATGAAGTGAAATTATTCACTTGCAAGTGAATAGTTCATCATCAATGTTTCTTAGCTTATTTTGGTTGCCGTCTAATAAATTCCAAGAAAAGAGGGGGAGGGTTATAATTTTTTGTCTGATTCAGATTTTTCTTTTCTTTTAAGACGCCATCAATCATTTCTTTTCTTTTCAAAATTTAACAATAACGTATGGGGAAAATTTGGGTTCAGAATATTTTTTGTGTCATCTGCTTCACCACAAAATTTTATTTAATTAAATGAGGGATCAGAATATTTTTTTAAGAAAAATACATAACCCCTTTAAAGTTAAGTTACATCTCACTATGATAACATTTTCAGTAGCTCATAAGGGAAGCGTTTTATCCTACTTATCTAGAATGCACGCAATCCTATAGTACATAATTGATAGCTGTATTCTTATAATCAATTCCATTCTCAATTTTATCTCAAATAGAAATATCAGAAAAAAATGGCCTTGTGCAATGCCAAAAATAATTTGATACATTTTTAGCACAATAACAGAGTTAAAATCACAAATTTAGTTTTAAGTCTGTCCCAACAATTGTCTTATTTATCACCATTATTTAGCTATAGACTATTGGGGTTGAGAAGAATGATATGAAAGGCAATTTCGTACTCGGTTTATTACTTGGTAAATAAGATTACTTTTAAAAAATCAAAGTTAAAAAACTGTTGTTTGAAAAATTCCTTCCAGTAGAATTATACTTCAAAGAATATCGAGTGCACCATTTGCTATTGTAGAAAACATTGAATTTCTGGAGATATATAAAGATACAGGTAATATCTTCTTTCTTTAACCTTCATGTAGACGATGCAAATTACTATATACATCAAAGAATGTTTTATGTTAGAAATTCTTCATTACAATGATTCATACAGCAGCTCCCTTTTCGTACGATTTGTCAAGTTACGCTTTGGTAAGTTCGTTCGTTAATATCCTAATCATCTCTATTAGGGGACTTTCCGTTTTAAATTTTCTTATGACTTCACTATTTTTGTTATTTCACATTTCAGTAATTCCATGGAAGAGTGCGTTAACATGTAAATTATATTAATCGGCTCTATAAGCAACATCACTTGCTTTTATATTTTGTTGTTTTGCAAATAACTACTTTTAATGCATCAGATGCTCATTTTGATAATTAATGTATCTTCAATGATGCTCGGGGCCAAAGTTTTTAAATGTCAAAAATCTTATTCAACTGTCGTACTAACGTTTTTTTTTATAAGTGCATCAGTGAAATTACAACAGGAACGTAAAAGCCGGGGCGTTGGGAACAATGACTGACCCGAAAATCTTTTATCCAGATGAGTTACTGAAAAATAAGACGAAACTTACCATTTACGCTACTAAAAGACTATAAAAGGCGTTATTTATTTTATTTGTTTCCTTGTCACTTTCAGAAGTTTGTTCTTTCAGAATGATGGAATATCGGACAATTGTTCGATTGCCCATCTTTTAAAGAAATGCTAACGAGTCTTTTCAAATAGCATGTTTGTTAGAATTGATACTGAAACTTGTTCATTATTACAGTTTTTGCTTATATCTAAATTTGACAGATTTTTTACAACCAGATATTTACAACATAATGAAGGATATAGTGTTGGTATCAAAAATGTATTTTCAGAGATCTGAACAACTAAAGTCAAAATGGTCCTTAATACTAATTCTGATAAAAATAAGGTGATGTGGTATGATTGCAAATGAGACAACTATCCACCAAATTTCAAATGAGGTGGATGAAAGCAGTTATAGTGAACCATACCGGCTTTCACAATGAGATAAATTAATAACTTAGAGTTGCATTGAAAGCCACTGACATGAAAAATATGAATCAATTCAATGAAAAATCTAATGGCATAATTTATGATAAATCAAGTAAATATTTCGAACGACAACCACTGAACTGCAGTCTTCTGACTTGGGACAGGCACATATATATTCTTGTTGAATTAAACATTTTTTGGAGACGCCAATCTCTAACATTGGACCGTGGTTTAACAGTACAAAATAAGTCTTATATAAAAATGAACTCATGCAAAACAAAACATTTATGTGAATATGAAAATATGTTTTACCTTTATCATGTTTATTTGTTACTCTCTTCCCCTTTTTTTCCAACGTCCTTTACCAAATGATAAATAATATGTTTAAGTGTCAATTATTATTTACAGTATATTATTGAAAATATAGAACGATCAAGTTCTATAGCATCCCTCTTAATACCTGTAAATTAGAAGTCTTATCATCAACAACTTTGATGAAGGAAACACAATTATTTTTCTGTTTCGATTCGGTATTTACCTTCTACACACACAAAAATATGTTAGTCCACAATCCCTATTATTTTTATAAACGCAAAAACAAGGCTTAATTGAGTTCCTTTGTATTTTTACATTTTAATGTGTATATTGATTTGAAGTCTCATATGATATTTCATTTCACATTCAAATGAAATAGCAATCAATATATTATATTTTATGTAGACACCGATTAAATAGATCAGCAATATATATATATATATATTATATGTTGCGGCCTAAGCGTTTTGCCGGATTTTCCTTTACCAGGTCTTTCAAACCCATAATTTCAAGTCAATGATACATAAGTATACCTGTATCTATATAACGTGTTTTGTGATCCAAAATGGACTAAAAGCGATATCCAAATATACAATCTACATATAGAATGTTAGAATTATAAATAAACTGTTAACCGAACTTGCTCACCTAAATTTTGCCTTTTATTATTTTTATTCCTGCGTCACTGAAGATTATTTTTATTGACGAATCGGACTTCTGGCGTACAGTACAAAATTTTAATACTTAGATCCTTGATGAGTTTCCTAACTTCATTTTTAAATATATAAATCTGGAGATTTTTTTTTCTCATACAATGAAATTTTCGAATCGTTTTTAAATAGTGATATTTCATCTCCCGTTATAAACGGGCATTGTCACTCAGTGCAAATAAATTTTATGTCTGTTATTTACTTTACCATTCCCTTTAAAGATAAAGATGTTGATAAATTATATTATAATTTGAAAGGGTTCATTTTGACAAGTTTACAACGAGTTGTTGATCTATCTGACAATGACAATTTAAAAATAAGCAAATTTAAAAATATTTTGTCTGGACTTTGTTCAAGTTATGAGATAGTGAATGGGTTTCAATGCAAATATTATCTAGTATGAAAATCAACAGTTTATCGTATTCATATCTCGTAAATCTATAAAGAATATCGAACATATACCAGCTAAGAAATGTACACTTTATAAAATTTAGAATTGACAAAATATGTTTTCTAGTCCATACCTCCCTTTAATCTGCTTGCCTACCCTAAAATGAATGATCACTTTTTGTTAACCACAGTTATTAAAAACCGTATTACGTCTTTTAAAATTAATTATTTACATTACTACATTGCACCTATTTGTATTAAAAAATTGCCTCAGGGAGCATATGAATACTTATCTTATGAAATCTGAAATATTATGAAGTTCTGTTAAGATACTTTAGTGGAATTTCAGACATTAAGGAATCCTCATGGTTTTATTCATTTCTTTGCCAAGCAGTAGTTTTTCCTTGTAATTGTTACGGACTACATGTTATTAACAACGGAAGCTATGACCACACAATCAGATAAACGACGTTCGTGTATTCTAAAAGGAGGGATTGTGTCTGATATTCATATGATGAAGACATAATCCTTCAATCAGTTTAATTGAGGTCTGGAGCTGGTCTAATCTATATAAAAAAACGAGAAACTTTTTGAACCACATAAACAAACGACAACCACCCAAAAAACAGGTTCCTGACTCAGGACAGGTGTAAACACATGCAGTGGGTTTAAACATTTTAATATGCGCCAACTTTCACCCTCATCCGCAATAGTGGTTCAAAATCAGAAGATAGAAAGCCACACTATTAAACATCAATTAAAATGGCTTAACAAATTAACAAAAACAATTAAACATAAACTGAACGAATACATTTGATCTATGACACAATTTCCATATACTATTGATAAAAAAGGGGGGATGTAAAAAACTATAACCTTTGACAAAATGGCGTTAAATTTAATAACGTACACAGGTAAATATAATAGTGTTGTTGTTAGTGTTACATGAAGTACAATATTAAAAAAAAATGTTGTTCATTATACGAACATTTTTCGTCATACTAATTACTTATGAAAGGTGGTATATATTAAAAATAGTGAGACAAGATATTACACAAAATAAGTTAATATTGAATAACAAAAATGCATTACAAATTAACATGTAAGAACGGTTTGTAATAACCAGAGACAGTAGATCTAGATGTGAATGCAGTGCAGTTGTTCAGGAGCGTATTTGTACTGCTCGTAGATCAACCAATGATATGATTGGAGCTGGACTACACGGTGCTAACGGCTGTGTCTCACTTCATCTGGTACATATTCGCATTGTTCCTTGTTAAACATATGGGCTTGGACCCATTCGATTGGCTGATAAAGATCTAACTTCAATCACGAAATACAGCAAGCGACTGTTAAGACACCTACAACATCTACCAGACTTAGTATCAGACTCGGCCAGATACCTGCTACTCGGCGAACCACCTATCAAGGCAGAAATACATTAGAGAACCATAAAATATATGTCACTTTTTGGTTAACCACTTATATCAAAGTCTAGCCATTTTCTTGTCCGCACCGTGTTTCCATATATAATCTTTTAAAATAAGATAAGTTTATCTACCTACCTATGTTATGATATTGTACTTATTATATTTATTCATGTTGGCCAAATTTGTTTTGTGTGGCCTGATAGTTGTTTACAAAATAATCTTATAACTGTGCAGTTTACACATCACTGAAACAATCATAGATACTGATGGAACTTTCAATTTGACTTACTTATTATTCTTATTTTAATCTTTAGATTTCGCCTCTGTCAGGCGCACCACCATACGGTGTAACTTACATAACGATTCCATAATGATCATAATAAAAGATGCGTCATTTAAAAGTCTTAAAATTTCTAGAAGCTTCCGCTCTCAGTTTATTAGGACTTTGATTTCTAAAGTTTTCTAAAGATTTCTGTGACAACTATACATACATGGACCATAAAGTTAAACTTTCAGATATAAACATCGATAGACATTAATATTTACAGCTTTTGTATTGACACTTTTGGTGGCACGGTAGTATTTGCATTCCAGAATTTAGGTTGCTCTTTTGTGTACCCTACTTAGGTAAATGTATCTAAACAGTGTGATTGGACAAAAAATACAGTATCAACTGAACATACTTTCCCAAACTGAGGGATGAATCAGGTGTAGAAAAATATGAAATAATTTTACATACAGATGAAAATGAATTTTTGAGAATTTTTTTAAATTTTGTATTCACTGCACCATAAAAGACCTAAAATTACTAGTGGCCTTAGGTTTCTAAAAATAGCAAAAAAAGTAAACGGTCATGATACATATTCAAATTCATTTCTGAATAGTAAAATGAAAGTACTTCAGTTAAGTGTGAATGTAGATTTTTTTGCAGTGTTAGAAAGTGGTGAAAATTCTAAAAAGGCTATCATTATCCCTATTGGCTAGGAAATACTACCGTGCCACCTTTTATTCTACACACAACTTCATACTAGATTGTGTCATTAGTATTGGACGTAGAATTCTGATTCGATTCCCGCGAAGAATTCCGGATAAAGAAAAGCATGAAAAGATAAAAGATCGGAAATATATTTTGACAGTTAAGTTGACATTTCTGTTTGTGTAATACTTCTGGTTAACTTGTGCATATAAATCTTGTTAAATTTTATTATTGATTTGTGTCTTTTGTTGGCTACGCAGAGGCGGATTTGGGGGGGGGGGGGGGGGTTCGGTCCCCCTCTTTTGAGAAAAAAAATTTTGTTGAATATTTAACACCTATTTATTTCTAACAAGACACAAGAAACATGTGTATATCAAATATTTCCCTCAAGGAACGTAATATTCATAAAAACATCGTCTAATGATCAGCAAGTAATGATTATGATTTTAAACGGCTTTCAGTTCTTCCGAAAAATACCTATTATTGCACCAAATTTAAGATACAGTTTAGTCGTGTCATGGTTTTATTCATGTTGGACATGGATCAGTTATGCGATTATGGTCGTTTATAAAGGAAAATTAACTATCAAAATAAACAGACATAATACAAGTACATACCTCTTAGCAAACCATATTCGTTCGTAATGATAATTGACAAAAATGGACATCATATCGGCTTCATTCTGATTCGAAAATGTGATCTTTCATATATTTAGATTTGGAACTTTGTAAGAATTTTTTTATTTTAATTTCACTGGTAGTTTATAAAACAAACAACATTTAACTGTTGTTCATGTCACGTGTTAACATTTTGTTTCGTGGATGGTTGAACACTTATGGTGCCCTCTCAATATCGTTTGGTTAGTTTTGTAGTTGGGTTGATAAATTATAGGCGTATAACCCCCACATCTTCCTGTTTCAAAATAAAACAACAGATGTATAGTTTGCAAGACAAAAAAAATTAAAAACCAAGACTCACCTTTTGACTACTGATACGTTTGCAACTTTAAGTAGACTCCTTTAACTATTTCACAAGTGATACCACTTACGATATCCCCGGCAGAGTCCATCATGGGCATATGGAGACAATAATCTATGTGAAACAGAAGCAGCGCGTTCTGTTTTTGTAATTATTATATCGCAAGCTAATTAAAAGAGCATACCTATTTAAATTACATAGCAAGAAAAAGTTAAATAAAAAAAATATCGAACTAGAGGATAATTCAAATCGGAAAGTTCCTAAGCAAAAGACAAAATCAAAAGCTCAAACACATCAAACAAATGCATAATTCCTGACTTGGTGCAGATATTTTCTTAATATGTAGAAAATGGTGGATTAAAATGTGTTTTATAGCCAGCTTAACCTTTCACTTGTATGACAGTCGCATAATATACCACAATATTGACAACGACGTGTGAACAAAACAAACTGACATAAAAGATAAAAAAAATGTCAAAAATAGTGGTACAGCAGTCAACATTGTTTTATAATCTTAATCACAAAAACGCCAACAAAGAAATACTAAAACGCATATATATATCTGGTCTATATCGTTGATAAATATTTGGTATTATTATAAATTTTCACTTTTTCGTACTATGAATATAAAAATTATTTATTTTGTAATGATATTTCCTTTCTCCACATAACAACAAAATTAATTACATTTATCTGTGTATAATATTATTGAAAATGGGTGATTTTTGTTCAAGTTTATAATTGTTTTTCTGAAATTGTTTAACCTTTCAAAGCGGTATAATACTGTTACTTTAATAATATATCCCTTATTTTTTGGATTTTGTATTTACATTGGATCATAGATCAAATTAAGAGGATGTCCATGGAAAACCCAGGCAGTGGATGGCACATGACATATTTGTTTTCAAAATTTTTTCATCTATTTTATATCACAACAAGGTTTGGTTCCATTTTAACGAGTAAAATCGCTGCACTTATTTGCAACTGTCCTTAGGAATCTGATGTTCAGTTATTGTCGTTTGTTGATGTGGTTGATAAGTGATTCTCGTTTAGATTAGACCGTTGTTTTTCCCGATTAAATGGTTTTACACTAGTATTTTTTCGGGCACTTTATAGCTTGCTGTTCGGTGTAGGCCAACGCTCTGTGTTGAAGACCGTTCTTTAACAAATAATGGGTTACTTTTATAAATTGCGCCTTGGAAAGAGAGTTTGTTTAAACAGTATTTATTAATGAAAAATTACTAAAAAAAGATAAATATAACAATGTTACATAAAGTTCAAAATGGGATTCGGAAACAAGTTTGGAAAAACTTTTATAAATCCGTCTCCCTCAATAGATAGAGAGATGTTTCATTCACACTCATATCACATATTCTTATATCTATATAGTTGAAGTACATGAGCAAAAACGAAAGACAGGAATACAAAAATTTACCGTAGCACAATAACATAATGACGGGATGTATAAGTATCGAGCCATCGAATGGATATTGCCAAAAATAGACCAAACAGTTGAAATAATAATTTACAAAGACAAATATAAGAATACTACAACACGCCATTAATCAAAAGGGCAAACAACGCCAGTTCTTATAATATATACTTCATGACCATCGTTTAGTATTTTGGAACTTGAAGAGGAATATTTACCAAAAAGGTCCTGGTATTTTCCGATAAACGGTTTTTTTTTTAGAAAAAGGACGAGATTTTTTTTGACATACCCTTGGTTCGTTAACTTTTTGCTCAGACATTGGTGACGTTTTACAAAGTTTGAACAGCAGCTGTACGCTCTTGAATATCAAATGAGTTGGGAAATGTATATTCCATATGCGGTGAAGTTGGTATATTGCTACTAAGATGAGGGAAATTGATAATTCTAAACTCGTTTCTTATAGATTCAGGTACTGAGATAAACGCTCATGTCAGTTTCGAGGTATAAATCTAAAAATTAGGCAGATGAAGCCGTGTCTGTTTTATACGTGCAGGTCATTATACAAGTCCGGAATATGACAGTTGTTATCAATTCGTTTGATGATTTTTAGCTTTTGATTTTGCCATTTTATTATGGACTTTCTGTTTTGAATTTTCCTTGGAGTTCAGTATTTTTGTGATTTTATTTTTTCTTACTCTAAATCAAAAATTGCCTCAATTAACTTTTTTTTTCGAATATTTGATATTGAATACTCTACATAGCTACTTTTGCTATTGGAACTGTTAAACTGGTTTTATTCGGACGCCTTCTTTACCATTGGATTTAGTAAAATTAGACACATCAGGATATATTCAAATATGGAGAGATGGAAGATATCAATTAAATATATGCAGTTATTGTTGAAATATCTTTACAATAGCATACATTGTATCTTATTGGTTTTTCTATTATACTTTTATTGTTTTGGTGAGGGTTTTATTCGAATTATAAAAAAAATGGAACTTTTCCATTCAAATGCCTTATCGGTCAAAGTGATGAAAAATAAGGTTTATCTTGAAAAAGTTTCCTAACATAAATTATAAATTATCCTTTAACTCTACTTTCCGCTATATAGATGATGTTCTTTCACTAAACAATTCAAAATTTGGTGACTATGTGGAACGCATCTATCCAATCGAACTAGAGATAAAGGATACTACAGATACAGTTAAGTCGGCTTCATATCTTGACTTACATCTAGAAATTGACAATGAGGGTCGGTTGAAAACAAAACTTTACGACAAAAGAGATAATTTCAGCTTTCCAATTGTGAACTTTCCATTTCTAAGTAGCAACATTCCAGCAACACCTGCATACGGGGTATATATCTCCCAATTGATACGATATTCCCGTGCTTGCATTTCCTATCATGATTTTCTTGATAGAGGTTTGCTGCTCACAAGGAAGCTATTAAACCAAGAGTTCCAAATGGTGAAGTTGAAATCATCCCTTCGTAAATTTTACGGACGCCATCACGAGTTGGTTGACCGTTATGGAATAACCGTTTCACAAATGATATCGGATATGTTCCTTACGTCGTAACTACAATCCCCTTTCATGAATATGACCTACCGAATTAGACTATTTACCGGATTTGTAATCACTTAAGCAACACGACGGGTGCCACATGTGGAGCAGGATCTGCTTACCCTTCCGGAGCACCTGAGATCACCCCTAGTTTTTGGTGGGGTTCGTGTTGTTTATTCTTTAGTTTTCTATGTTGTGTCGTGTGTACTATTGTTTTTCTGTTTGTCTTTTTTATTTTTAGCCATGGCGTTGTCAGTTTGTTTTAGATTTATGAGTTTGACTGTCCCCTTGGTATCTTTCGTCCCTCTTTTTTATACCACTTAAGTCCGTTATAATCTCTACAACCATTTCTAAGATTAATGATATTAAAAGCCTTACCTCAGATAGGTTTGATTTAATGGAGAAACGCAATTTTGTTTCGGTTTGTATTCGGAATTCCAATTTGATAAAAGATATAACCGTTATGTCATTGATCGATCAATGTTATTTTTGAAAAAGGGGAATTCTTAATCCAAAACGAGGCATACTAGTGTAGCTTTGTTAAATAATCAAAAAAGGACGAGACGTTCTTGAGCTTTATTGACTAATATTTGTGTAAGGTTATTTAAAGTATAAACTTATATAATACACAGAAGGTTTAGTGTCTGTCTGTTTGGGTTTTTTTTCTTTTTTTTTCAAGTGAATCGGTCCACTTGTTTCTTTTAATTGTGTTTATTTTGTATATTTACAAAACAACTTTAATTTCCTTTATGATTGTTAAAACATTTTATTTTCTTATTTGAGAAAACTATAATTCAAAGACACATAAGACAAGATGAAATAAATCTTCACAAATATATGTATGTTTTGTTTGAAATAATTATATGCAAACAAACAAAAAACTCTTGGGAAGTAAAGCCTCACAAAATTTGATAGCTGACCTAGTAAAGTGTGAACCTGAAATCTGTCAGCTGAGAGTCCTTCTCAAATTCGATATAAAATTGTGAATGAAAATAGGAAATGTGTCGAAGAGACAACAACCCGACCATAGAATAGAATACATATATAGAATATATAGATTATCAAAACAAGCACTATAAGGTATTTGAGTTGACAAAAGGATACATGCAGGCATGTTAAGGGCATCCGATACAGGTTCAAGGGAGTTAACTCTTGGCGCGACGTTAAGCGTTTGAATTCCTGCAAAACGTCACTTTTTGCGGCACGTAATGCGTGTAATTTTCCGTAATAAGAAACGTAATGTGGAATTTCGATGCTGCAAAATCAGTTTCTCCCGCATGCTAACTTCTACGCCATTGATATTTGTGCATTTGATTCTAACAGGATAACAGTCTAATAACATCATAAGAAATAAAACAAATTACTTTTTCTTTGAGATCTTCAACAAAATAATGTAAAGTGAGTAATTTCAAGACGACTAACCCTTCTGGTGTTACTAATATCATGCATGTCAATTATCATTTTTATTATCATTCATCATCCATGACATTGTATTGCAGCACAGGAAACCAATGATATTTTAAAACTAATACCAAAAACGTAGGTACACGCCGCTAATATAAAAGAACAAAGTTCTTATTTCCTCAACGTTGCACGTATTTTATCTAACAAAAGGCAATAGCCAACAATATGTTTATACACCCGTAATTTTTTTTACGGGACGTATTATGGTATACAAACGTCCGTCGTAAACATGGAACAGCATATTATCCAAATTTCATTATACTGAACATAGTTGTTTTTTCAGTCATAATGGTCAAACGATCTGTTTAATTTTTGGTGAACTTTTCTTGAGATGTTTCTCACTTAGACCACAAACAGAGAGAGGTATTTGTTATTCACATGATTTTATTTCCGGAAACAATATAACCAATTTATAGATAGTACTTTACAAGCAATATTTATACATATTTCCGGTAATTTGCAGAGATAACGTCGAAATTGTCTGCCAGCGACGTCGTGCACTTTAGCGCTAACGTTGAGGTTACAAAGGGGGGACACAAATTTTAGGATAAATCGCGTTTATCATGGAATCAAGCACGGTGACCTATATTTTTTATTTGAGATTTGGAGAAAGCATGACAAAATGCAGTTTATGCAGAAAAATGATAAAAATGACATTTTCAGAAACAGTTTATTTCCATTTTTTTAAGTTTAAAAAAATACCACTTTGAGCATCTGGTCCGCAAGGTCAAGCAAGGCTTGAATAATTGTATAGTTATTCGTGTAGTGATTTATTTTTTTTCCTTTTTGTCACTTATCACAGCTTCAGATTGAACCCGATCTTAATAATTTACGACGAAAAAGATCTGCTCCAAAAATTTTATAACATTGCCTAATCGTTTTACAAAATTGCACAAATCCCCAATTTTCAGCCTCAGTCTTCTCGAAAACAATCACGGTGACTTATGTTTTATTTTGTGTTTATATTACAAAATTATAAAAATGACATTTTATCGAGAAACTGTATCTGAAGCCCTTAAGGGCGTCATTAGGCCCAAATATAAAGTATAGTATTTCAAGAATAAAAGTGTCGAAATTTATTAGATATTATTTAAATGTCACCGTACAATGAGAATAAAAGAACACTTACAGTGTTTTCCTTTTTTCTCGTGTAGTACATATCTTATCTATACAAAGGGGGGGGGGGGGGGGGGGGGGTAACCGAAAAGCAATATTTTATGTGTTCTTTTAAACTTTATAGATAGATTAGAAAACTGTAAGCTTAAAATGCCTTTTTTCCATGAAATTAATATTCCAAGTGCCCAAATCTATTAAAACGTTCTTCGTCATTTTTTTTAACTTTTCCGAGACATTGCTGATTTATCTCTTCGATAAAAATTTCAGAAATAAATCTATAAAAAACTGTTTACTTGTGATCGCGTACATTGCAATTGTCCATATAAAAAGATATTTAAATAGGCATAAATCTTTTAAAGAAATTTATTCAACACTGATTTTTGGCCTTATTAAAGAGATTGTTTATATAAACCTTCGATACGGACGGACAAACACGTTCGGACACCGGTTATATCTATATTCTCTGCTACATGTCGTATGGTGCGGAGGTGAAAAAAACAAATAACGAATAGTCTGCCTTAATCAGGCGGAAACCCAGTTGAATTAAACAAAATGAAGGGAATTCTTTGCTAGAGCAGGTATATTTGCATTGTTTACATTTGTTTCTATAGACTTTAAAAAAATCAATAAAGGTGCATAATTTAGGATTATATGCATTTTATATGCGTGTTTTCACTTGAATTATAGTATTGAGCTTTAAGATATTTGTACACTTTTAAATTATAGACAAAAGATTGATCTTTTAAAGAGTAAATTTGCATCTCTGTCCACGTCGAAAGTTTTTTGGCGGAATAAAAATCATAAAATGGGCAACAATTGCATCGAAAAGAAAAGACGAGTGCACTTTGTTATGTTCGGGCGTGTTTGAATTGAATTTTCTGTCTTGAAAAGGTATAAAGGAAATATTTTTGATACATCATATTGCTTCAGATTTTATAAATTTCATATACTAAGTCTATTCTACAGGGTGATTTTTATATCATCCAACATTTACAGCACTAACAATGATATATTGGTCAAGTCCAATACCTTTCTAAGGAGTCACAACAAAAGAGTAGGTGTTTTTGAATCAGATTTTTATAAACGTACTTGACAACAGACTTTTCAACTGGATCTTAAGAATGCCATTACTTAAAAAAACTCCCTTTTTTGTGTGCGATATCGATGGTATGTAGAAATTTTTAAGACTGCCCTTCCACGAAATATGTAATAAGAATTTTTCGGAAATTTTTTGAACTTTTGAAATATCCACCTGATAACCGATCAGACAATAGTTGACTGAATGCAGACAAATACATTAAATGATTCTCAATAGCTAGTAGATATATTTGTCTTTTTCAAAGACAACTGGCATTTAAGGATCATAATGGTGCTATGTGGATACATTTGTCGGTTGGCAAAAACTAAATTGGCAGCGAGTTATCCCTCTAATGACTTCAATCTTTACAATTGTAAAAAATAGCTGGCGTAGTGGGGAGATAATTTTGACTGTACACATCTGACTTTAAAAGGGCCTGACCAGAAACGTTTTTGTATGCAGCATTACCATAATTAATTTCGTTTGGGTTCAAAATTGAAACAATTAGTACACAAAATAATTTCTGAATAAAAGGTATATACAAATCGTAAATCAATAAAACAAAAGCAATCAAGTCTGCGGTCAACCTAAAATTCTCCAAATGAAAAAAAATATTAGACAATAAGAACGAGAATAGGAAAACCTCTGATTTTTTCTTATGTTTATCATAAAAAAGGTAGAATTCTGTTCAACACGTGGTAAAGTGACAAAAATAGGGGACATTTTATAAAGGCATGCATTTTTTGCCAAGGATTCGTGCATGTGGTATGACATGGGCTATTTGCTTTTATTTCTACTGTATATTTTTACTAAAACCTCCAATTGGTTCTACATCAAATAATACATCAAATAATACATAAGGCCTTTTAACAGGTTCTCCTGCAGTTTTGTCACAAGCTAATTCAATGTATGGCAACTCTCGGGTTCTATGTTCTTATTGAGAACAGATTTTATTTGCAGGTTGTACGTTATCTTTAAATTTGTAAACAAGCATGCAACATGTACTTATCAACTGTAAGTTAAGGCGGCAGAAGAATTAAGCAGGGTGTCAAAGTTATTAAGATATGGTATAACTGAGACTGTTGAAGGTGAACTTAAGATTGCTGTAAGACTTTCATTAAGTTTTGCGAGACTTAAAGGCGTTCACTTTCCGTGGACGGCAGCATCACAAATGTATAAGCTTGTGATAAGGACAGTTTATGGGTAGCCATGAGTAAATTCAAAATTGCTTTTTGGACAAAAAAATTGCCTGCAGTTGCACAAAATCGTTTCGAACGCATGCAATTTATGTTGTTTTCATATTTTAATCTTGTGAATTGATATTTTTAGTTGATTGTGCCAATCCAAATGAAGGAAAGTAAGCACACAGGATCAAAGTTTAACAAAGA
The DNA here is from genome assembly GCA_019925275.1 of Mytilus edulis. NCBI lineage: Eukaryota > Metazoa > Mollusca > Bivalvia > Mytilida > Mytilidae > Mytilus > Mytilus edulis. Next base: position 109,110,992 of record CM034350.1, on the reverse strand, counting down.
ACCTTTTGAGAAATATATACAGATAGCTATTTCTGAAAAACCATCTCAAACATTAACAGTTAAATATAAGTTATTACTGAACATACTAAGATGATCCTATACTAATATGTATTATTGCAATTGGAAAGTTTCGTTTTGCCAAAATAGAATAAATATAAATGACCGGCATGCTGTAATATATTAGAACCATATTGGAAAACATACAAACAGCTTATAATAATATATCACAAACATATATATATAGATGATGTGTTATATCAAAACTATCTATATAAATTTTTATTCAGATATTTAAAAGAAAATAAACTTAGAATTTTTAGATGGAAATTGCTACAACATATTCTACCTACAAAGAAACTTTTATGCAGGTGGAAAATTGTAAACAATAGCTCTTGTAATTTTTGTACACAAGAAGAAGATTATGATCACTTCTTTATACTGTGTCCGTATTTAAAACTTTTTTGGAATAAAATAAATGAAGTTTTAAAGAACAGTAAAATAACTTTTAAGATAAAACTAAGACACTTAGTATTTGGATATAAAACTTCTGAAGAAGAATATTTTGACTTAAACTACTTTTTAACAATTGTGGGGTTTTCAATTTACAAAGCCTACTACATATCTGATCAAAAGACAAAAAATGTTAATGTTTTCTCAATTTTTCGCAATGAGTTCAATAGAAGAGTATGTTTGAAAATTAAAAGTAATGTTTTAGCAACTATTAGAAAACATATGAATAGTCATATTATGTGATTAAGGGGGTTCGCGGGTCTAAATCATTTATATAGGATTTCTCTATATTTTTGTATAAATGAACTTTATCTTATAGTTAATAGAAAATTAAAATAAAAAAGTGGGGTCACCGTTCATTTGCGCTCACAATCTGCCTTCGAAAGAAGCATACATTTTTGTAAAGGTGGTCTTTTTCTGTTGAAGTAATAGGAGAAATAAAGGTAATATCGAAATAAAAAAAAGTAATTTATTACAGAAATCGCTAAAATTTTACAATAATTTAGTTTAAGTACAGCTTATATGGAAATTATATTAAAAAAGATAGGTCACCGATGAGTTGAAAAAGATATTTCAATTTTAGAGCAAAAAAATGGCTTTTTTCCACCAAAGGGAGATAATTTGGAACTTTTTCAATGATGTATACATTTTGAAAGTCATCTAGGGCCAACACGAATTGATTGTTTTGAATGATTTTTGTACCATATGATAAAGTAACAACTACAAAAGAAAATAAATAAGATTTGTAATGAAAAACAAATGTTTGATTTTTTTCTGAAATTTTTATACCCTCGAGCCTCCTTAAGTGATATTATCTAATATATATATGATGTAAAAATGTAATATGTATTTTGCAACTAATCACTACCCTGAGTGATTAGTGGATTGTAACAGGGAAAATAAGGAGGAGCTTGGACTCCTGAATGATATTGTAACAAGCCAATATTTGAAATAAATATTTATTTATGTAGAGAAAAAAAAAATATATCACAAACAGTGAAATGGGAAGATGCACAAATGAACGAAGGGCGCCTGTTCTAGCTTTTTAGTTTCTGGTGTTATCTAATGAAATAAGATACCACTTGGCCACAATCTGAAATCCGAAATTGCTGTCACCAATTAAAGTAGTTTAACATAGAACCCAATGAGGAAGACAGTCAAAGCTTTGCACGCACACATGCTACTAAACTTCTGCAAAAAAGGAACAAATATATTTTCATTTGTGATTCGGTCAGTTTATGGGGAACCATTAGTTAAATCAAAATCTATTTTCATTGTGAATATGGATATTTCTATGGACATAAATCTTATTTGTATGATACGTTTCGCGCAGACTTCAGAATGAAAATACCCGAACTCAAACCTTACTAATACTATCTACACCAATGTGGGTCACCATTTGCAATATAGATTATACAAAAAATATGTATGTATATAAAGAGGAGTTACTCGTGATTTTCAGTATTCATTTTAACTGAATAATTCCATCAATTTAATAATATCACGTTCTTCTATCTAATAGACTAGCAATTGTGTTTTGATATGCACAATGTGTATCATGATTTAGTGAAAATTTGAATTAATCTATTAACTTTTTATCGTAAATATATAATTTGAAATAACATTTTGTGAAATTAAAACAAAAATGCTCAAAATGCATCTTTTATTAAATTCGAAGCTGTTTAAGCATATATTTTTTTTAATAAAGACATAACCGGAAATAAGAAGTTATGAAAAAAAGTAAAATCAATAAAATACTGAACTCCGAGAAATTTAAAAAAAAAAGTCCCTAATCGAATGGTAAAATTAAAGCTCAACCACATCAAACGAATGGATAATAGATGTCAGATTCCTGACTTGGTACAGGTATTTTCTTATGTACAAAATTGTTGATTGAACCTGTTTGTTTTTTTTGCTAGCTAAACCTCTCACTTGTATGACAGTCGCATCAAATTCCATTTTATTGACAACGATGTGTGAAAATAACAACCAGAAACGATAGGTAAAAATGATAAAAATAGGGGTACATCAGTCAACATTTTATCATCATATTAATCTCTATAAAACAAACAAATGTAACAAAGAAGCACAAAAAGGCACACCTAAAACTTACCAACCTTATTTTGCTTTTTTATTATACGATTTTATTCATCTATGTAAAATCCACCCATAAAAGATTGAAAGATTGTACTGGGACCGAATCCTTACACTTACAGAAACATGGTTAGACAACATAAGCTCTGACGTAGAATCGCATGTTTGACGTCACACAAAGGTAGACATAAAATAATTGTCATTCAAAGTATGACAATGCATAGTATAGAATTGTCTTCAAATCTAGCTAATTTCCGGCACTTTCAGTGTTCGAAGCGAAACTTTTCGATTTTTTAAAATATCATAACTTGGCATACACTTAAAAATTTTCTCACTGAAATTGTATTTGAAAAACATCACTACAATTCCAACTTTCATATGTTCACTTGATACCAGATTTGCTAAAAACATCTTTCGTGTTTCAATACATGTACGAAAAAAAAGATCTACTTTGTGAGAAAATAATTACTTTTTCAGTTCAGGTTGAAAACCGGACTTAATTATTGGTTCTACAAGTATTGTGGTGAATATATTATAAACTTTCCTTCTCATAAAAAAGGAACACATTTTAAAATCCCTAACGGAATAGTATACTGAAAATAAGTGTCGATGAATTTATAAATTTTAAACTACTTAAATTTTGCACTAAAAGTTTATGACTTGCAAAAAAAACTTTCGTGCGCCTCTTTTATAAATATCAAGGAAATTGAGTGCCGACTATAATTTAATGGCACTGCGTTGGTATTGCTGACAATTATGATCATCGATCTAATGTAAATAGACATGTTACGAAAAGGTATATTCTCGTCGCTGAGGTTGACAAATTACACTTTAAATTTGGGGACGGTGTCAAAACATTGATTATAGATAAAAATTAAATCATGTGCGTCTTGGTGAATTCAAATCACATTCACGTAACATCCTAATATTATGACATTTGCTTTTGTGATATTGTTGACAATCAAACGACTTGAAAGTTGTACGCGTGTAATAGTGGGTGGGATAGAAAAAGGGGGGGCTGAGAGTTATACAAGTTCATTCGATTCTAGATTGATTATATATACATAGTAAGCCAGTTAGATAATAATTTTATTGTTGTATTACAGTTCCTGAAAAAGTTTAATGTATGGCTTTATTAATCCCACACAACGCTCTATTGATTGATTTCTTCTCTCGGGTGTCTCCATAAGCTTCCATTGACTCTGAAAGTTTTGAAGCGCCTTATATCGTGTTCGACATATACCCGCCACTCTTATATACGCAAATTCATTTTTTTTTTTTACATTTTCATCTTTCTGCTCGTCGTTTAGCTCTTAGTTGATGCCTTTTTCACATCTAATCCTAGCCCCCTCCCTCTCCCTAAAAAAACCAACTGGCTAGTACACATCTATAAAAATGCCATAATAATTATTTTAGGAAACCCCTAGCATTGTTAGCTTATATAGAGGAAAGACCCATCGGCCATCGGTGTTAATTTTCCTATTGTCATTTTCTTATGAAACGGTTGGCGAATTTCAACCAAACTTTCCAGGAATTTGTAAAATACAAAATATCTGCATAAGGTGGTGTTAAGGTGTAAATGCAAAGTCATTATGTAATGCTTTTGAAACTTTTTGGGAATGTTCAACTGATGAGTAGTGAGTCATATTTTACACAAACCTCTTATCGTTCTAAACAGGCATTGAATATTTGCCACTGAACGTTATGCAACCAATAATCTATCAATCACAAACACCTTATAAAGAAAATACAAATTGAGCTGAAACTGTTTAAATTAAGACAAAGTTGGAAGAAAATAAAGGAAGAAAAGTCATGCCCTCGAAGCTATGTGACCGGGAGTATAAATTTTCTAAACTAGAATGCAACATGATTCGAGTTGAAATTGTATAAAACTCATGTCTATGTGTTTTAAAACAGACCCCGTCAGATAAAAATTTAGGTGGCAAACAACTGGATCAAAATACATAAACTTCTTTGTGTGCTTTTCATACTTATATAAAAATGACCGTTACATATATTCACGAGCAGGTATTTGTAAAGCAGTTTATAATACTTAAGATTATTTGCAACTTCTATCAATTTTGCAAGCGCTCGCCCGAAATATTTACACACGCATGTACCCCGTGTCTCCGTTGCATTTACGTGACCGCTCCCTCCCCCCTCCAACCTTTTGCATTAGAGTTTCTTAAAAATATCATGGAATTTATTAATATCTATTTCTTTTATTTCTTATGGTAAAAATGTTTCTGAATATTCGTTCCATACGGCGGAATTGCCTCCAAAAGTATCAATGCAGTTTTTAAAGAATATTCAATGTATACACAGGTAATCTATTTTGAGTTTCGACACAGTCCCCACATTTAAAGTGTAATTTGTCAACCTCAGCGTCGTGAATATACCTTTTCGTAACATGTCTAATGATCGTTAGAACAACAAATTTCTCTATAAACATTTCAATCAGCCTGACCATTCTATTTTGTATTGTTTCAATGAAAGTCCGGATTATAGAGAAAATATATCATACAACAAATGACCCCATATTGAGTACACCATATCGTTTACAAAGAGAAAACTTTTGGATAAGAGAGCTGGGAACAGCCTTTCCCTATGGATGCAATGACAATATTGATGTTGTAGGTATTTTGTCTAGTCCCAGGTGTAGTACTGTCAATACATTACAATTATTTAATATTTCTGCTCGACGAAATAGAAGTCATGGTCACAAAATATATACCACCCACTATGCACACCGTGGCAATTGATAGTCTGTTAACGTATGTTTAAAAACCTTTAGTAATCCATCATCAGAACTAAATTATACGCCATTCCATTGTCAAAATACTTCCGTTACTGATTCTCGTTCTGTTTTGTATAGATTAGTTGCAATAATCATGAACATTGCTAACCATAGACTATTCAAACCAGTATCAACTACATCCTCAAATGAGGAAAAACGTTGTTTTTTTAAAGGTAGAATTCGCCAATAAAATTTGAGATGCTGTAAATATCAACAATATTTTCCATCAGAAATCTGTACAAAAAACTTTAAAAAAAAAACGCTACACCTGTTATTTCTTACCACCACTTTTTTCATTAAATGCCCTGTACAAAGTCAGGAAAATGGCCATTGTTACATTATAGTTTGTTTCTGTGTGTGTTACGTTTCGTTGTTGTGACTCTGTCGTGTCGTAATTCTCTTATATTTGATACTTTTCCCTCAGTTTTAGTTTGTAACCCGGATTTTTTTTATCTCTGTCGATTTATGAATTTTGAACAGCGATATACTACTGTTGCCTATATTTATTTAATTTCAATTAACATTTATATAAAGCTGAGGGTACACAAAACAAAAAGTGAAATATACCGCTTAATGTGATGCTCGTTTGTGATTTATACATTTGAAGGATGTAAAACAAGCAAGGTGTAGCAAGCAGGGGCTTGAAAGGCTTCGACCCAAAAGTTTTTTTACTCAAATTTTATACGTAGTTTGTAAATAACAAAGTCAGTATGACAAGACATGAGCTGGTCAGTATGACAAGACATGAGCTGGTCAGTATAATACAGGCATTTGCTGAAAATCACGTAAATAAGTTTCTATATTTTATTCATTTCAAGAATCATATGTTTTCATTTATATTTAAGATAAACAACAATTTTAACTAGTAATATTCTTTAATTATAGCCTTAGATGAAATGACAAGAATCTATTCAGTATAATACATGTAGTAATTTATCTCTACACTCAAGAGATATTTATCAACTTATCTCTACACTCAAGAGATATTTATTTATTTATCCCTACACTCAAGAGACAATATGTTGGTGTGTCAGAAAAATACATTAAAAGGCTAAGTCCTGCTATCTTAATAAGAAAATAAATTACCCTAAGAGAAAATACTAATTTCAAATGAATTTAGTCAGAAGACCTCTTTCTGACTGTAAATATAGTAATAACTGATACCTCACCAGTTACATAATTTTTTTATTATTATTAGTTATATACAGAACCTTACCTGAATAACTAACAATGAAATACTGTTCATACCATACATAAACTGTTTTGTCTATTATAATTTCCAGACCTTTTGGAAATTATCCCTTAATTGCAAAATGTTTTCCTTTCAAATCCTATTTATTACAAAAAAGACAAACGTTAACAGTAAACATGAACTACAATGAACAATTTCAATAATCCTAACTTTAAAAGATAACCTAGAAATAAAGCTTTGCCAGCAATAATACGATAATCAACTCAAAAGATATTCTAAAACAATTTTAAAAAACTTTCTTTAATTTACCAAAAGAATAAAATATCTTAAGCAAATGATCAAAATTATAGGAGTCCGCTAAAATAAAATATTCCTTTTTAACTTTGAAAACACTCAATTACTATTTTCCTTTACAATTTAAACTTTTAAAAAAAATGAAGTTTCTGAGAAAAATTAACCATTTTGCCTAAAATAAATAACGAGCGAATAAAAAACTAACTGTAACAACCAACATTTAAAGCAGAACTGACGAACAGGCGTCGAAATTACGTCAATGTTGGATTGTTGGCAAAGTTGGAAAAATGTTGGATCGCGCGCTTGCCGTCCAACTAAATATTTTAATTCTCAAATAAATTACAAAAATCATAGTTATACACAATTTTAGTAGCGTTTATATAATAAACAAATTTTGCATGGTACTAAACAAATTTCTATGGTAACTAAAAATACAACAATACAGCGCCACCGCAAGTCACAATACGTAAACAACATTTGCAAAAAGTTATGTGTGTCACCAGGATCAAAATGATAAACATCAAGGATAGTGAATCTTAACATCTACAAAACATTGAAGACGTTGACTACAAATACTAAAAGAATTACAAGAAGTATGTGGAAACAGTTGCCACAATGTTAAAAAAAGTGTTTGTATTGAAAAATCGTCGCAATTGACACATGGGTTCTAATGCGTATGTCAGTACATTTCATTCATAAATTCAAGCAAGGTTCGTGGAATTTACTGCGTGGAATTTACTATTATCCAAACAATCACATCATTCAATCGGTCACGTCTCAGTCATCACAGCTGAACGGACGTGCTTGGCCAGCTCTCTTTTACCCGCTATCTTCGATGAGGGTTTACTTTTAGATGATCAACGACTTACTACTTTAGATGACATAAACCAATTCAACGCTGTACAGTAAACGTTGTAGTAGGCGTATTCCCGCGTTAACATGCACTCCAAACTCCATTGTGGATGGCGGAGTGTTATGCCGATTGACGTCCGAGGTCTGTAATCTAGGTATTAGATGATTGATCTTCATTTCACTGCCTCACGGCTTTGGTCCTGATAATGCTTCCTGTCATCTTTAATACTACGTCCACGACTAATCTACCAGAACTCCATCATCGAGGTTAGCGGGCTATCAAGCTGACCAAACTGGCCCTGAAAGCAGCCGTCGTGAAAAATATAACATCAAAAAAGTCAACATAACAAATCAAAACAGCTCACAAAACCAAGATGGCGATCTCCAAAATGGCGACCACCACCTGTTCCTGACCGATGCCGGCAAAAATTATTTAATCGCTCACCAAACGCCTTCGGGCACCGAGCCGACCGTGCGAGGGCTGTGTAACCAGTCAATGTCGTTAAAAAATTCCATTTGTTTTAAATATACTACGAGATTTACTACGATCTACTACATTTGCTACTACTGGATCTTCACAAACATACAAGACATTCAGTTGTGGATTATTCAGTGGATTATTACTATGAACTGGTAATTTATAACATGAACTTCAACATGTTCAATTTGTTTATCAAATATACAAATGACAGTAATTCAATATGTCTAGAAAACTCATACTATTGTAATTGTTCTATCTTTACTCAAATAAATGTTTATTAAAACTTATATTATAAATGCGATGCTTGTTGGTGATTTATGCATTTGAAGGATGAACCCTAATCAATTCACTGTTTGTTATAACCTCTTTTCAATATAAAACAAGCAAAGCATGCATTTTTAGAATATAACGGTAAAAAAGTTTTAAGTAAACGTCTACAATTAACTTGAATTACCATAAAAGCAGATTTTTTTTTTTTTTTGTCTTTTTAAATAGAGGTTTTCATTTCTATGCATATATTCAATTGAATATGTGCCTGCGATAACGTACACATGATTTAAAGTAGTATGCAGTGCTTCGGTAATTGCATAACTTAATTATTGCTAATTAATTTAATGTTGATTATCAGTAAACTGCCATCATGGATGGTAAAAAAGCAGTTTACAAAAGGTCTAATTCTTTGTTTAAACCTTAAAATTATGAACCGGATTGGCAATAAATGGGTAAACAATTATCGAAAGAAGAAAAATCAGTGATTCATTGCAGTAATCAGACCATGGAAGTATTAAATTACCATTATAATACTTCCATGATCAGACTGATTTATGAAATAACACATGTTGTTGTTTGGTCGAATTAAATTTTAAACTTGTCCTTTTTTAAAATAATCTACATGTATGCAATTTTGGTCAATTTTGCAGAATTTTCAGCTGAAAAAAATTTGTCTGAGGAAGTATATACCAATGATCCACCTTAAAATTGTTACATTACGAATGATTTATTTATTATTTTTGCGACCTCACCAGTAAAGCATGGTTTAATAAAGTTGTGAAAATAAATGGGAAATGCGTTAAAGAGACAACAATCCGACAAAAGACCAGAAAACAGCTCAAAACCACCAATTAGTTTTCAAAACAGCAGAAAAATCAAACAACCGGATGCGGGTTTCGACTGGCTCTTAAACAAAAAATGAACACCACACTACACTCCGAAGGATATAAATGAACTAAGAATAAAAAAAAATACAACAATTCTGTTAGGTCTTCGTAGTTTTGAGATTCAAGATTTACTCGAGCATATATAATGATTGGTATTCCATTAAACTAATATAAATCAAATTGCCTGTGATTGCAAAAGGTTTTACGCTGATTTACTTATTGCAAAAACAATTCGGAGATAGGCATTGCCAATATATTAGATATACATGTAAATGAAATAAGATAGCATAATGTGCTTTTATCTTAATAGTGTTTTAAATATTTTCACCACAACCTTCTATGGGTTCTTCATCGACTAATGCACAAAGCTGTAGAGGAGGTTCTCCATGCAGTTTTGTCACAAGCATAACAATTTATGGCAAATTTATAACTGGAATTAGCACCCGGCCTTAGATTACTATTATGGTTCTATGAACTAAATGATACCTGTTCATTGTTTTGCAGGTTGTGTATAATATTTAGACAATGTAAACAGACATCAGTAATGTACATTTCAACTGTAAGGTAAGGTGGCAGAAACATTATTCAGGATATCCGAGCAATTATAATTTGACATAACATAGACTGTCAATGGTCAACTCAAGATTTTTTTCAAAAAAGTCGGTACCAAGAAACAGATTTTCACATAGAACTATTTGCGAAATGGACACAAACAGCTCTTTCTCAGATAACCATCTCCAACATTTAAACAAAATCTTCCACAAAAGATATTAGAATGAACCTATACTGATAAGTATAAGTATAATTTGTTATTTTCGTTCTGCCAAAATGAAATAATATTAATGACCACCATGTTGTAACACAATAGAACCATATGCATGATATGGTAGAACATACAAAAGCTAATCATAAATCATCTCAAACAGTAAAAGCAGATAATCTACAAACGCACGAGGTTGTGCCTGTTCTAATTCTGCGTTTTGGTGCTTATCTTATAAAATCAAAGATGTATACTATTGGGGAACATAAATTTATGTAGAACAATATTTGAAATTCATTCAAATAGTGTCTTCTTTAAAACTGTCGCAAACATTCAACCAAATCTTAAATAATTGATATAATGGTTAGCAAATTATACTAATTTTGAGTATTTGGTGCCATTCTGAAATCAACAATTGTTGTCCCAATGAAAACAAATTAACTTAAAACCCAAATGAGAAGACATTTAAAGCAAAGCATGCACACATGTGAATAGGGGGTGAACACCATACTTAGTATACATTGTAGTTCAGCCAATTAATTCAATAAGAAAAATTCAAAATGAAATTACTCAACTATAACTATCCACTCTGAACTGTGTCCACACTTGTAAACATTTACAAAATAGATAACACAAAACCATTTATGAATATAAAGAGGAGAAACTTTTGATTTTCAGTATCTTTACCGGAATAACTCCGTCAATATAATGAAAATACGTTCATCTATTTTATAGACAAGCAATTGCATTTTGATATGCACAATGTTTTTCATGATTAAGTGAAAATTCGTTTTAATCTATGATTTTTTTATCGTAAATATATATTTGTTAATAACATTTTTCAAAAGAAACCAAAATGCTGATATAAAGCTCAAAAGGCAATTTTAATAGACTTTGAAGCTGTCTAAGTACTTTTTTTACTATATAAAAACCTAACCCGAAATTGGCAGTTATTAATTTTCTTCAAATCAAATTTATTTTCGGCTATTGAAGTTTTCGAAGCATTACTTTATGCTTTTTGACATATCATAAATTTGCATATAATTGAAAATTCACTGAAACAGTATTTGAAAAATATCTTAATAATTCCAGCTTTCATTTGGTACCTAGTCTGCTAAAATATCTTTCATGTTTCAAAATTGTGCGAACAAAGATGATCAACTTTGTGACAAAACAATCTACTGTTTTCAAGTGAGGTCAAAAACCGGGCATAGTTGCTGGTTCTGCAACTAAAATGTTGATAATATTTCCAAAGAAATTTAGTATGCAAGACGTGCGTACTCGGCATTTCGGGTTTGACATGAATATAAATTATATGGTCATTTTAAAACTTTAATGTTTGCAAAGTATGAATTATTTGAAAACACTAGAGATTTTTCAAGCCCAGATTACCTTAGCCGTGTTGGCACAACTTTTTGGAAATTTGTATCTAAAGTGCTTAACCCTATAATGGTTTACTTTTATAAAGTGTAACTGGATGAAAAGTTGTCACATTGGCACTCACACCACGTCTTCCTGTTTCATTCTTCAATTTTATACTTGTTTGGCTTTTCTAACTATTTTGATCAGAGAGTCACTGATGTAGACGAAACGCGCGTCTTGTGTATTTTAAAATTATAAGCCTGGTTCCTTTGATAACTATCGTGACGCTCGAATAATTTTCATAAAAGATAAGGGTACAAATAGCGCTGAATGTGCTGCTTGTTCTTCTCCAAAGACAATTGCAAGGGATAAAGCTTATTTAATTCATTGTGTTCTATTTCTTTTCAATTTGAACAAACAAGGAATGCAGTTCTCAAAATGTATTATTTACAAAATATCTAATAAACATGTCTGCAATATACTTTTAACTACCACAGACATAGTTTTAATTTGTTTTTACCTTTTTCATAGAGGATTTCATTTCTAATTTATAAATTCAACTGAATATTAGCCTGCAGTTTACAATGTCAAATTAGTTCTTTTATTTTTTTGGTATAAATTCAACTGAATATCCGCCTGTTTTAATGTAAGATGATTAATAGCAGTATCCAGTTTCGTGGCCAGCTGAAGCCCGCTTGCGGATGTTGGATCTTCTTGCTGTGTTGAAGATCCATTTGTTGCTTTCGGTTGTTTTTCAGCTCTTTAGTCGGGTTGTGGTCTCGTTGACACACTTCCCATTTCGCTCTCAATTTTAACACAGTAGTTGCATAACTTGAATATTGAATATTGATAGAAACAAAATAGTCACATGATATATTATGTATCTATAGTAAGTTCTATTGTTCAGTCCCACCAGTAAACCTTGGTCTTATACTGTTTAGATCTTCATAGCTTTGAGATTCCAGATTGTTTTTATTTACTCGAGCGTAGTTGATGAAGGTTATCCAATAAATATGTGTCTTATGGTCTGAAATCTGTATTGTTTTTTTTAGGGGGGGGGGGGGTACTCTAATATGAATTTTTATTGTTTGAATTATTATTAGACGTGTGAATGCAGAAAATTTGACATGTTTCCGTTTAAAAAAGCTTGCATTTTACCAATAGTGGGTTCTAGTTCTTGTGTATGCATTCAACTGAATATCTTTCGGACTTTCTGTAAGTTTGATAGACATTTAAGTGTGTTAAAAATACAATTTGTTATTTTGAGTCGATAGGTAAACACAAATTTGATAGTTAATGCCATTTAAAATAAATAGAAGTGGTCCTTTATCGTATTTGCTTCTTTTATCAATTCATAAAAATTAAAGGTTATCAAGTAACAATTCACCCAAATAAATCTTGAATATCGAACTTAACCCCAGTTATGTATCAGTAACAACATATTAGAGTTTGCATTGTGTGAAACTCATGCTACCAATTTATTGCACATAAACAGGATTTGCCGTTGTATTCATAATCAATATATCGAAGTTAAATTGCAGCACGAGGGCAAATCCCGAAGATTGTTGAAAACTTTTGTAGGGACGGTAACGAGTTACGGAGTAAAACAAAAGTTCTCTGAAATCGGCGTCATTAAGATGCATAGTTTATGTTGTCATAATTTTGTTAAATAGATAGCTTTCTGACTTTCCCTTTGCACCATCTTTCTATGTTTATATATCTCTAATTATTCAATTCGCTCGTGTATGTAACAGTGTATTAGATTTTAACGGAACAACTTCATGTTTTACTGAAAAGTTATTACACCAGGGTCTTCAATATCACAAACTAGTCAAAACTTCTAAGTTTTATCATCGGCACAAGGACATCATTCGTAAATATAAATCAACATGCAGACATCTTATACGTTAAGGTATTTCACATCCAGTCTTTTATAGTGCTACTCTTTACAAAGCACAAAAATGTATACATTCACCTCAAAATCTAACAAATTAACCTTTAAACAGACTTATTAAGAAGGGATATAGTTGCGATACTGTTGTCAGGTCATAAAAGCTGGTATATATTGTCTTTAATAATAATTTACTTATAGGGTCTTTGCATCCGAAAAATAAACAGATTTATTCTAAAAACCAATTGTTGGCTTGATACGGGATAGTTCTTCTCATATAATTTATGAAAGTATGATACTAACCCTCTAACGGGTTGGGCTTGATATTTATATAATGAAGACATAATCTTTCTATCAGTTAAATTGAGTTCTGGAGCTTGCATGTCAGTAACTACTAGTAGTCCTTTGTTAATGCATGTATCATTGTCATTTTATTTACTTTATTTTGTTACCTATTCTGACATTGGGCTCGGACTTCTTTTAAACTGAGTCTAACTATGCGTATTACTGTGTGTTTGATTTCTGCATTGGCTTGGTGTTTTAGGGAAGGCTTGAGATCTCACAAAACATGTTTAATCCTGCTGCATTTTTACGACTATCACAAGTCAGGAGACTCTGGCCTTTGTAATTGTTGTATGCTTTGAATTAAAGTTCAGTTATACATTTCGAAGTTAAGTATGACGTCCATTATCAATGAACCGGAAAGAAAAACATGATCTAAGTAATAACCAATAATCATATTGAGCGACAAATTCACATATTTTTTGTCTCTCATTTTTTTCAAAAGTCAATGAAGATAAATCAAAACTTGACAACCTATCTCATCGAGGAACCCTGACAGAAGGACTTGAACGCCTGACAATCAGTCAATCGAGCCAATGGTTAATTTATCAATTGTATTATCTGAAAATTAGACCCATCGAAGAATACAATGCATCTTGGAAATGAGTTCAAGGTAAGACAATCTTGATAGACAGGTACACTAGACAATCATTTCATACTACAATAAAATGCTTCGCCGAGCACAACCTGCTACGACCGCAGAGGTCGAACCCTGAACAGTTGGTGCAAGTTTGGACACACTATTCAAGCTTGATACTGTCTAAATTTGGATTGTGATAAAATATTTGACATTATATATGTTTCTGACAAAAAATGAATGTGGTAAAAAATCTCAATTTATTTTCGATTGGTTGAAATACTTGCATTGAAGATTTCTTGCTTCTCAATACAGTGCAATTGGATATGTCTTGCTATTGCGCAATGGGTTATTTCTGGCTTTTGTGCAAAACTGTGCAATTGGAGATTTCTTGCTACTTGTATTGCGCAATACTGTGCAATAAATGATTTCTTACTATAGTGCAATACTGTCCAATTGAAGATTATAAGCTATAAGGTTTGCTATTGACCCCCTACGCATCCATAGAGGGTTGGTTAAAAGTCAATAAGGATGAGGTCCTTTATGGTCTGTAGGGGGTCCATGCTGGACTTTTCTGCTGCGTTTTGTAGAAAAATAAACAATGAAACACAACAACATTGATAGATGACGTCCCCATTAACAGTAAACTTGACATCATAAACAACCTATGAAATTGACTACCTCCTACAGATCCATAGGGTGTTACCACGTGATGGCGTAAAACCAATCAAAACGTGCAAATTACCCGCGGTGCGATAGTTCTTGCTATGGTTCTTTTGAGCATACTGTGCAATTGAAGATTTCAATACTGTGCTATAGCGCAATACTATGCAATTGAAGATTTCTTTCTATAACACCATTCTTCATATAATTCACACATCATGTTTGGTGTGAATCTCCTGCTATAACAGTATTTTTTGCTTTTATATATGAATCAGATAGTATCAAAGGAAAATGGAAAATTTTAAGAAAACAAACCCCAAAAATTGCGAAAAAAAGTCCTCACCCTCAAATGTTTTAATCCCCCTTTTAGTAATTATCCCCAAACTCAACCCAAGCTTTCCCTTTATGGTATGGTACCTTGCATAAAATATTCAGAGAGATCCATACGCTTAAACACAAGTTATTGTCTTAAAACTAGAACTAGAGGCTCTTAAGAGCCTGTATAGCTCGCCTGTATTTACTTTTGTTTTGGAAATCATGTAAAACAAGGTTGAAATCATAAGTAATAGTATCAGATAATAGATTAAAGATAATAACCAAAAACTTAAAAAATTCCTTAAAATTACCAATTCAGGAGCAGCAATCCAACAACATTCGTTGCGGTTAGAACTCAGCCTGATAAAGTATGTTTACCTCTTGTCAGATTTGCTGTAGTTTCAGAGATATAATCCAACAAGAATGTGTCCAAAGTACACGGATGCTCAACTCGCACTATCATTTTCCATGATCAATGGACCGTAAAATTGGGTAAAATATCTAATTTGGCATTAAAATAAGAAGATCATACAATAGGTAACATGTGTACTAAGCTTCAAGCTGATTGGACTTCAACTTCATCAAAAACTACCTTGACCAAACACTTATACCTGAAACTCCAACTTTTATTTTCTATGATCATTCGACCGTGAAATTGGGATCAAAAGTCTAATTTGGCTTTAAAATTAGAAAGATCATATCATAAGAAACAAGAGTACTAAGTTAAGTTGATTAGACTTCAGCTTCAACAAAAACTACCATTGACCAAAAACTTTTACCTGAAACCTTCACTTTTATTTTCGATGTTCAGTGGACCGTGAGATTGGGGTCAAAAGTCTAATTTGGCTTTAAATTTAGAAAGATCATATCATAAGCAACAAGTGTACTAAGTTTCAAGTTGATTGGACTTCAGATTCATAAAAAAACTACCTTGACCAAAAACTTTAACCTGAAGGGGGATAAACGGACGGACTGACGCACAGACCGGAAAACATAATGCCCCTCTACTATCGTAGATGGGGCATAAAAACTGCATTTTACCCCTAAGTTCTGTTTTTTTAATCAAGTTGGCCAAATTTGGCTTAGTAGTTTCATAGGAGAAGATTTTTGTAAAAGTTAGCGACGACGGACGAAAACGACGACGACGACGGACGGCAGACGACAAGTGATGAGAAAAGCCTTCGGACCAGGTGAGCTAAAAATGCATGTTTTGGCCCCCTTTTGGTAACTTTATTTCCAAACTATTGGTACCGTAACCCCAAAATCGATCACAACCTTTATTTTGTGGTACTGAACCTTCTAGTAAAACTCCATTGAGATCCATCCACTAAAACTAAAGTAATTGTCTAGAAACACAAGTCTTGCCGATGTAGATGTCAACGACGACTTCATACTAGTTTAGTTTAGTTTATTCTCATAAAACCATGCAAGTACAAAGGTTACAGAGAAGTTAAAAAAAATAGTATACATAAAAATAAAAAATGCATTAAAAATGCATAAAATTCAAAATTTCGGATGAGATAACATATAAAAGAATATATATATAGACTTATATAGTCAAATGTAAAAGCTAAAATTGTATAAAGAAATACTTTCTATAAGTGTGTTAAATAAATTATGGTTGTTTATACTAATATACAACGCAAAAAAAAATTTGCGGGCGTATGAAAATAGTTGACATAACTTAAATATTTTTTGTACACTAAAAACAAACCTTACATAAAATATATAACTTTGACCAATGAATCATTGAAATGAGGTCAAAGTCGGATTAACTCTTTCGGAGCACCTGAGATCACCCCCAGTTTTTAGTGGGTCTGTGTTGCTCAGTCTTCTATGAGGTGTTTTGTGTGCTGTCGTTTGTTATTATGTCTTTTTTTTACAATGGCTTTCTCAGTTTAGTTTTGATTTATGGGTTTGAATAATCCTTTGGTATCTTTCGCCTCTCTTTTACAAACAAGAACACATGTACTGAATTTATTTCAGCGTCGAAAATCTGCTCGTATGAAAAAGTATGTTTATATATACCGCATTTACTTTTGAAAGAGAAGTTGTTTTAATGAAAGTGGCTTTCGATTTCCCGGTTATAATTCGGGATTGTGTAGCTCCCTCACAGAAAGCAACAAACACAAAGTAAAGGTATAATGTTTATTCATCATAATATACTCATAACGTAATACAATGACATTAAAAAAAAAATCAGTAAATATTGCAATTACAGGTTCATAAATTTACAAGACCGCATCCTTCCTAAATACCCAAGCTCTTTAAGATTCTTTAACGATTTACAAAGTTATTTACATAATGCACTTTTAAGGGGAAAAATCATTTTTATGATTGAATTGTTTTACATTTTCCATATCACCAATTGAGGGATATCTATAGCCGAATAATCGGTATGGGTTTTGCTCATTGTTGAATGGCGACGCTGACATACAGCTATGTCTGTACATCTGAGACATAATGGACCTGAACTGATAGCTGTATAAGTATACATACAATCACATAAAAAAATCATTACCAATGAAATACTAAGTAAAATACAATCACATAAGACGATAACAATCAAAATAAAAGAGTAAACAAAGACTCAAAAAACCAAAGGACATTTACATCAACAGTTATTAATAATGAATAAGAAACAACACGAACTCCACTAAAAACGGGGAGTGAAATCAGGTGCTAAATATAAACATAAATAATTTAAACCAATTTCATACTAAATACAAATACAATAAAAAAAAATCGTAGCCAATGCCATACTATGTTCAAATACAATCACATAAAAAATTTTAAACAATGACATACTAAGTACAAATACAATCACCAAAAACAATCAAAGCCAATGACTTTACTATGTACAAATTAAATCACAAAATGATTGAGGAATGTGTCTATGGGACACAGATGATGTTCAAGCTTGCATATGAATTTATAAAGGGACATACCTTAAGGACAGTAAAAAGCTACCCAAATTCGTAATTGAACTGAGGGTTTGTGTAATTAGCATTGTGTATAAGTTTTATAACATTTGTTTGAAGCAAACTAAAGTTAGAATGGAAATTATTTAAACTTAATCTGTGTTTTGTGGTAATCAGCATTGTGTATAAGATTTATAAAGCATTTAGTTGAGGCAAACTAAAGTTAGAGGACACAAACAAATTTTAGGACGGATGGTCGTACGGCTTGGGCATAAAAAGTCAGAAACAATGACATACTAAGTAAAAATACAATCTCCCCAATAAACCGTTTCAACGTTATATAGAAAATTTATTAGAATTATGAAAGCTTAACTGTTATACAATGATGACGTCAACAACGTACAGTAACATAAGAACTGAAAACAAAAGGTAGCAAAGCTTTATAAATATGAAAAAAATATGACCTAACAAAAATGCATTTTACTCAAATATATAAACAACTAATCAAAAAAAAGTGTTAACCAACAACTGAGAAAAAAATGAATGCACTTTGATAATTGCGTGTAACATCAATGGCGGATTCAGAACTTTACATAAGGGGGGGCCTGCTGACTGACCTAAGGGGGGGGGGGGGCACTCCAGTCATGCTTCAGTGTTTCCCTATATAATCAACCAAATTTTTCCCACGAAAGGGGGGGCCCGGGCCCCCAGGGCCCCCCTGGATCCGCCTATGAACATGACAATGATAGTGTATATTTACAGTGCTGTATAAACATTTTTAACTATACATCATAATATTTCTGTAATTAAGGGAATTTCCCTGACATTGAAAACCTGAAACAAACAGTGATTAAATTTTATAAATGTCCAAAACTTCAAATGGTAACAAGCTGAGTGCCCTAAACAATTTGGTAAGTATGATAATAGTGTCAATTACGTTATGAGAAAAAGAAAAGTAATCATAAAAGTAAAAATGATAATAATCACATTAATACATTAAAAAAATCATAACAAAATAGTTTTTTACTGAAAATATGCATATGTACAACTTGAACGATTACATTTCCTAAAACTCTACCTTAACTTGTCTGATTAACATACTCAATTTCACATACTGCAATATAATTCCTCATCAACATTTTAAAATATTGAAATCATTCACACACAAAAAATAAATTACTAAATATCATACTATTAAGCATATTTTCAACGTACCTCGAGATATAAATTTCCCTATCCTATATATACAGATAAAGCAAAACTTGTGAATGATTGCACAAAAGGACCACTGAAGGAAAGGGAATTATTGAATGTTATTTGGTATTGTATTCATTGACTTTACCCTTTTCTTAATATATGTTTATGTTCATATACTGAAGTTATACTAAACAACGACTTATGATTGATAATTTTTTTTTTAACCGTTCTTCCTTGATGATTATTGTTTTCTCTGCTGCAATTAGTACTCACTTATTTAAAATGGCATTCAATCAATGCTTTCATTAAAAAAGCTAATTTGTTTTTCTACGATGTAATGTCTAATTTATGAAATAAACTCATCATAGATACCAGGATTAAAAGGACGATGTATGATAAGTGCAGTAATTTGGCCCCTTTGCATGCAAAAAAATGAATAACAATATCTTTGGCAAAAATGAACACAAACAGTTACTGAAGTTTTATATTATGTTGAAATGAACTTATTTTTCAAGTTTATGCAGGAAATCGAATATAAATGATACTATGAATAAATCATAAACGGGTGTCTATACGGAAAACCGTAATTTTCTGACTCTACTTGGAAGGATTTAAATATGAGCGCAAGTGAGAACATGTAAAATATTTTACATATGGTATGTATCATACAGTATTGGCATTATATACAAATTTCATAGATGTTCTCAACTGCGCTCATATCAAAATCTTAAAAAAATATCATGTATAGTCGTTGATTTTTGCCAGACGTGCGTTTCGTCTACAAAAGACTCATCAGTGACGCTCGAATCCAAAAAAGTTAAAAAGGCCAAAACCTTTGCTTTGGTTTACTGCGCCGACGGTAGTGGGGGCCATTATATTTTATACACTATACTATTTTCCGTTTTTCCGTTCGTTCCCCGTCCCGTTTCAAGTTTTCGGCTTAGATAGTTACCCATTAGGAAGTGGTGACATCAATATGAAACTAGTTTGTTTGTTAATTATGATGTTAACTGTTGGAACTGTATACCAAATTACTGTTTTGTAGCCTACTTCATGGTTGACTGAACATAGAAAGGTGATGGTGTGAAATCATTACTTTCTCGGGTGAAAGTTTTGGATAAGGGAGTTAACCATGCAGTTGTAGTCACATCCACTTTATCTGCCTTTTCATTGTGTATTTTTTTTAAATTAAAAGTTAACTCTAATTGTGAATCCAATTTAACAGAGCACTGAACATTGTTGTTGTGCATGCTTATAGCGTCAAACTAGCGTCTAAGAAATTTAGTTGGTGCCAATAATTGAAAAAATTTAGTTTTCATTGTAACTCATCCTTTTCAAACTGGAACCTACTTTACGCCATCCATATTCACATGCTTTTTTAGGCATCCCATCTCTATCACTTATTGAATAATTAATATCTTTAAGCAAAAACAGTACTAAGTTTTCATTCAAATGACTTTGACATGCTTCCTTTATCGCATTCTCGAAGTTAAAGAATTTGTTATCAACCTTCTGAATCAGTAACTCAACAATGTCTGCTTCTCCACAACGACATGCCTCGTTCATTGCAACAGTAAAATCAAACAGAGAATGGTCAACTCTTTCTAACAATAAGGAAACAATTTCGTCCCAGCCTTTATGGCATGGGATAACCATATTATTCTTTACTCCTAGGAAACTTATATCAATTTTATCAAGAAATATTTCAACGATTTCAGTTTCGCCACTATTACAAACATTTTTCATTGCTTCTTCAATGATGCTTTTGTCATGTTTGCATCTGTCTAAAATAGAGCTCACAATTTCCGTCCAACTATATTTGCAAGCAATTTTAATATTGATATCTTAATGTGACTGTTTTAGTTCAAAGTTTTCGATTAAAAACTTCATGACACCTGCATTGCCACAGTTGTTATACGATTTTTCGATCAATATGTCCGCATCAAAGTTTTTGGCGCCATATTTTGAAAAAAATAATTCAACTATTTCAAGTCCACCTTGCGCACACGCTGCGGACATGCATGCTTTTAAATCAATAGATATATTACTTATATTGTCAAACAACCAATAGATAATATCTTTCCATCCGTATCCACACGCTTCCTCCAATACTAATTTAGTATCGAGCAAATCAGAAGCGACATTTTCGAGACGAAATTTTACAATTTCATATCGACTATATGAACAAGCCTCGTCCATTGAAATCCTCATATCAAACTTTTCTATATCAAATTTTGACCATAGCAACTTAATGATTTTAAACCAACCATAACCACATGATTCTACCATCACTGTTTGTACATCAATGTTTTTTAATTCAATATTTTGCAGAAAAAAGTAAACGATTTCTAATTTTCCATATTCACAGGCCGTGTTTACGATAGCCCGCATATCGAACATCTTTTGTTCAGTGTTGTTCCATAGCCTGAATACTATATCTAATGGTCCTATACTGCTTACAGCTTGCATAATTTCTGACATATCAGTTTGTCCAAGTTTTTTAATACTATTATGTTCTAGCAGGAACTTAACAATAGATACACATTCAAATTTGTCCCTGTTATTTGTCATATTAATTGTAGCTTTGATAATGTCTATCAGCGATGATAGACACTAATGGTTGAATATCAGTATGTGACATCAACCACATTACCACATTTTTGTTACAATGAAAGTATGCTTCTCTTAGCACTATTTTGCAGTTTTCTGGTGTGTCGATGCTTAGTGTTTCAAAAAGCAATGAAATAACCTTATCACCTTCCCTATAATTACGACAAGCATGAGACAATGCTTTGGATTTATTCAACATGTTTTTGTCCATGTTGTTGAGTAGGTATGAAATTAATGCTTCGTTACAATTATAATATGCATTGTTTCATGCGGTTTTTACATTAAATAATTTTCTATCTAGAGTGGTCCAGAACCATTTGACAACATCAACAATGTCATAACGACATGCAATATTCATTGCGCTTTCTAAATCCAACATGTTATGTGGAATATGATCCAAAAGCAATTTAACTATTTCCAGAGAATTTATTTTCGAAGTGCGACATGCTTTATTCATTGCAGACCTCACATCAAAACAATCTTTGTCCATTTTTTCCAAGACATATTTTATTATCTGTAGATTACCATTTCGACAAGCTTCGTTCATCACATATTTTATGTCAAATAAAGAATTATCTTTGGTTTGTAATAACAACAAAACTTTATCAGTTTTGTTCAGATGAGATGCTTGTTTAGTTAAAAATGCAATATCAATCAAATTGTGACTTATGTTTTGCAAAAGTAATATGAAAATGTCATGACTTTGTTCGGTATTATGAAGCATTAAACCATGCATTGCAGTTTCTATGTCAAACATAGAATGAGCAATATTTTTAACTATCCATATAACAACATTCCAAGATCTGTTTTTACAGGCTTCGTTCATTAGTACCTCCATATCAAATAGATCAACTTTAACTTTCTGTAGTAGAAGTTTTATAACTTCTTTAATTTCCTAACCATCATCGGATAACCACTTGAAGTAAACAGTAGTCTCATCTATCGATTCGTATGCTTTCTCCTGCTTTCTTTATATCTAACGTTTTATGATCAGTATTGTATAACACTAACGTGATAAGACCTGAACAACCATGATAACATGCATTGTTCAGTATCTCTTTAAAGTCAAGTAAGTCATGATTTACTTTCTCGAGAATCAATTTAAACAAATGTTCGTACTTTGTTCTTTGATAATTGATATCGAAGTAGACGTGCCTCATAGAGCTGCATAATATGTCAACTGCTTTCATTATAACTAAATTATTGAGGTCATTTTTTTCTATTAAAAACACGACAACATCTAACCACACATAGCCACAAGCTTGATTAAATACTTTTTTTAAATCAAGTAAGTCATGATTCACTTTCTCCACAATCAGTTTGATCAAAGGTTCGTAATTTGTTCTTTGATTCTGAATGTCATTATTTTTATTGAAGTACTTTCTTATTGATTTAAATACTTCATTCACTGCTTCCATTATATCTAACTTTTTATGATCAGTATTTTCTAACATAAACGTGACAGCATCTAAACACCTACATCTAAACAACCATACGTACATGCATGATTGAAAACCTTTTTAAAATCAAGTAAATCATGATTAACTTTATCTAGAATCGGGTTGAGCAAAGGTTCATACAGATCTCTTAGACAATGAACTCCAATTCTGAAGTTCATGATTACACTGTAATTGTTCAATGCGTCCATTATACCTAACTTTTGAAGATCGGTTTTTTTCTAAAAAAAAAAAAAACGTGACAAGATTGTATAGACCGAAACCCGCACAAAAAAATGCTTCATTAAATACGTGTTTCAAGTCAAGTAAGTCATGATCCCCTTTCTCAAGAAACAGTTTGATCAAAGGTTCGTAGTTTGTTCTGTCTACTTCATTCACTGCTTCCATTATATATAACTTTTTATGATCGGTATTTTCTAACACAAACGTGACAACTTCTAAACACCTATAGCGACATGCATATATTGTTCATTATCTCTTTAAAGTCGAGTAAGTCATGATTCATTTTCTCCAAAATCAGTTTGCAAAAATGTTCATACTTTGTTCTTTGATCATCATAATTGCAGTATTCCTGACCCCCAATTGGGCTGTATATTATGTCCACTGCTTTCATTGTATCTAACTTTTTAAGATCGGTATTTCTAACAAAAACGTTACAAAATCTAACCATACATGAACACATGCTTTATTATTATTATTCACTTTCTCCAGAATCAGTTTGATCAAAAGTTCGCACTTTTTTCTTTGATCAACGTCATAAAAACAACACTCATCCTCGTATAGAATTGAGCTGTATACTGCATTTACTCCCTTCACTATATCTCACTTTTTATGATTGGTATTTTCTATAAAATACGTTACGTTATCTAAAACAACATGGTAACATGCTTGTTTAAATACGGTTTTCAAGTCAAGAAAGTTATAATTCACTTCGTCAACCATAAGTTTGATCAAAGACGTGTAGTTTTCTATTCGATGATCCACAAAATCACAATCCTCATGTTCGTCTAGAATTGAGCTGTATACTGCATTTACTGCCTCCAGTATATCTAACTTTTTATGATCGATATTTTGTAATAAAAACGGTACGACATCGTAAACAACATAGTAACATGCTTGTTTAAATACTGTTTTCAAGTCAAGTAAGTCATAATTCACTTTCTCACCAATGAGTCTGATGATAGATTTGTACTTTTCTTTCCGATCATTGATATAACTAAAACCCTCATTTTCGTCTAGAATTGAGCTGTATACTGCATTTACTGCATCCATAATATCTATTTTTTTATGATCGATATTTTCTAATAAAAACGTAACGACATCTAAAACACCACAGCAACATGGCTGATATAATACTGTTTTCAAGTCAAGTAACTCATGATTCACTTTCTCTAGAATCAGTCTGATCAAAGATTTGTACGGTTTTGCTTGCCCATTTATGTCATTAGAATAGTAGTTGTTTCTTACTGATCTGTAAACGTCATTCACTGCTTCCATTATATCTAACTTTTGATGTTCGATATTTTCTAACAAAATCGTGACGACATTTAAAGAGCCCTTTTCACTGTTCAGTCTTTCATGTAGCAAACCGTTAAGTATTAGTCTTCTGCTCTCAAAAATGGCTTTATCAAATGTTTAACATCCATTTTAATGTCGTAATTGGTCAGCTAATGCAAGCTTTATCTATGACATTTTGAAAGTAATTATGATGCTCTGTAAATGAAATAAACAGTTTTAACACTCCCCAAACAGCTTCCAATAGCTTTTCTAGTCTTTCTCGCAAATGTAGAAGAAAGTTTGAAGAACAGAATATCTACAAACATGAAGGAGGTCGTCATTCGTTTCATTAAGTAAAACTGAATGTAAATGTTCACACACACAAGAAAGCGATGTATGCATCCCATTTTGCCTTCCAACGTATTCTAGAAAAGTTGCAGGGAAATATAATTTAAATTTTTTTCGTGCACTTTTACCTAATATATCAGTTTGTAAGCTATAACTTGAAAGCATATATGCATTGTGTGATGTTTTTAACAATGCAGTAATAAAGTAGTGATAATCCTCTGTTATTATTTGCATGTCACATAGTAATCGCATATTAAAGTTAAAGCTCTACTGAAGTATTGAGTTTGTAGGATTTCTACAATCCTTTTTGCAAGTTTGTCATAAAGAGTTTGTGACACTTTAATGATAACTTCTCCTTCATTTTCACGATAATGTTGTAATCGTACCATCTCTCTGAGAAATCAAAGCTCAACATTGATATGACTTCCTCATGTTCTATTTTACTGTATGAAATCATAACACTTTCAAGTACTGTTTGATGCTGAAAGTGATATCTTATCGATCTGGTCTGTATGAAAGGTAACGGCCTGTCATGTCAGCAGCAGCGTCTATAATGTCAAATGCTAGCAGTCTATCCTGTTGTAAACCATAGCAAGATTTCATAATCTTCATTCCTTTTGCTATATCAACATTGTTTTCATCTAAAACATATCCATTTAAAAGTAAGTAAACTAAGGTCACGTAAAGAAATTTGTCACTGGTATTTCTTGCGCCATCTTTTCGAACTTTATCTATTTCATCATATAAATGTTTTGACGGATGGTTAAAGAACCTAATTCCTAATCGTGTTAATTTCCCATTCCGTGTAAACAAAGAACAAGCTTCGGGAAATCCAAGCAAAGGTTCGGATTCTATAATACTGTGAAAGGTTTTATGATTTAATGTAACAGAAATATTCTCTTTAAGTAATTCCTCTTTAAAGTAATTTCCCTCTTCATTTAAACTAATTACACGTAAATTGAATTTCTTAAAACAATTCAAAAGTAACCTCTGTCTTTTATGTCGGCTCATTTCAAATTCCACTGAACTGAGATCTACTTCACATTTGCCATTAAATATTTTATGTGATGTTAAAATTCTTTGACATGACACTTTGATTGTATCTCTTACTGTTAATATAGCTTTAAAGTTACCTTGGTTCAAACATGCCTGTAATCTATCAATAATCTGTATATCAGTGTTTTCTGTAAATCTTGTATTTGTTCTACCAAAAACATCTTCAAACAATATAACTAAGTTTCCATCAGATGTAACTATATTGTGAAATCATGAAGTTCTGTAATCTTAATGGTCTCAAACTCAGGATGCTTAATCCGAAATTTTTCAGTATATCTAAACTCTTCCGACTCTTTCCAGAACCGGCTGCACCTGCTATGATAAGAAGGGAATTCGTCTCTAAGAAAGTGACACTTGCTTCAACAGCGGGTGTTTCAACGAACGTTTCCTCTGTCAGGTGGTTGTTAATTTCTGTCTCAGTTAACCCTACAATGAAAATGTGTGTCTGCATATGCATCTCATTTATTAAAGCAATTTACAAAGAAGCAACAAAACCAAGAGTTCGGATATATTCCAATTGTCGTAACCACAATCCTGTACTTATTTCCCCGAATGTGACCCACCGGACTTGTTCTTACATGAGCAACAAGACGGATGCCACATTTGGAGAAGGATCTGCTTATATTTCCGATGAACCCGAGATCACCCCGATTTTTGGTGGGGGTTGTGTTGTTCAGTCTTTAGTTTACTTTGTTGTGTTTTGTGTACTGTTTGTAGTTTTTTTTTTTCGATTTTTGGCATGGCATAGTTAGATTGTTGTATTACTCATGAGTTTGAATATCCCATAGATATCTGTGGCCCCCTTCTCTCTCTCTCTCTCTCTCTCTCTCTTAGTTTGAAAGGAAAATAGAGAGTGTCTTTTGAATTGAAGTTGTTTCTACTAGTGTATGTAAAGTGCGAATCCTGAAATACAATTTTCCCTGCATTTTCCCATGAATTTCTAATGTAGGATGATAAATAAACAGACAAAAAATTGATGGTTTTGGAATAGAATAGTACATAAAATATCAAATGGATAGTTTTGATACACTTTTGATATAATACCATATAGATAACAGACACATAAGGGTTTATATCGCATATACACCAATCAAGGTGTGAAATCATTTCTAAAATAGGCAAATATGAGAAATATTTAACAAACAAAGCGCACGAGAGATTGAAAAGCAACATGTAAGTTTACAGAAAACTGTACATTTTAGCATAATAATTAATATTGTATAACTCACAACAGGGTTTGTTATTCAGCTTGTTGATATTAATAGGCGAGTGACATTTTCAGAAAAGACGCTTAGTTAGTGACTTTAATGCACCCACCTAACACACAGCTGAATTTTTTATGTGTTATAGTATAATATCTGAACTTTCTTTTTTGTCGGTCGTAAAAAAATCGTATGGTGCATTTTTTGTAAAAATTGAATTAAAATCGAGAAATAATTCCAAATTGAAAAATGACCAACAGTGTTGAAAAGTGCAAAATTAACATGTATCGTTATTTTCTGTTGACACACTGCAAAACTTATGTACGTTTAACATGTCAATGTATAAAAAAAATACTTTTCAAAAATAAAAGAAGTATTTTTTGCGAAAAAAAAGAGGATTTTTGTAACATTTTTGGATTTTTTTTTATAAAAATGGTGCGAATTTTCATATTTTTCTTCATTTCTTAGATATTTTCGGCTTGAAACCCCAATTAATGATATTCGTATCATTCAAAAGTTCATTACTCGTTTAATAAATATTGTTATCACTTTATTATTCTGGATTTTATACACTTTTACACACTCCCCCCTTTCAATCAAATTTAAGAAATCGCCGTCTCTGTTAGTTTCCCTCAAGTTAACGGACCTAAAAGCCTCGAAAAAGAGTTTGAATAACCATGAAGGCAATTTTTTTGGAACAGATATTGCGCAAAGTATAAAAAAAAAAAATCAAACGACCATAGAAGCTGAGACGTCAACGTTTTTTTAGTCTTGGTAGAAAACCAATATCTTATTATTCTTAGTCAATTTGCACTTACAAAAGGCAGAGATTATAACTATTGAAAAATACTTCTTTCTCAATTGATCAATGCACATTTTAGTTTTGCAACTAAAAGTACGCAAAAATGTGTCAAATCTGATAGTTTCCCCATGAACTTGAACGTGAGATATGTCCACCGTTTTAACCATCGCATACGGTAGACTTATTGATGATGCAAATTTGGTCAGTATTTTAGAGGAAGCATAGTGTCTGTGCTAGGGCCATGTCAAGAGCTTGTATGTTGACATGCTATAAATACTTTAATATATGGGGATATATATTCATGCAGTTGACAATTTTTTTTAATTCTTCGTAGATATTTGAAATACAATAAATGTTCTACCTCAGGCGTATATATTACCTAAGCCGTATTCTAAATAGGATAACGTGTTTTTAAATATTCTTAGAAGTTTTACTTGGTTCGAGCGTCACCGACGAGTCTTATGTAGACGAAACACGTGTCTAACGTAAACAATCGATCATATGCCGGATATCTTTCAATTTTTTTTGTTATTCATTATGGTTGTCGTTAGTTGCTTTTTATGATTTTTGCTTTTGTTTGTAGTTTTGAGCATGAATCAAGCTTTTGGGTATCTAATTAAAATTGTTTTAGAACCTTTATAGCGTATTATACAGTGTTGGCTATAGCTTTTTGATTTAGGCCATACGATAAACTAAAGTTGTTTACCTCAAAGCATTTAGTCTCTGGTATACAAAGATCATAGTGTCATTTTAATCATACTTATCAATGGTACCGGGCTTATAATATGATATCTTTAGGCTTCTTATTCTAAATACGGATTAACAATTTAAGCGGACTAATGTCAGAGGGTCAACGATGACCTGACACTTCGTTGTATTCTAGACATGGAACAACTGTGTGCTGGTTATGAGTTCTATAACCAGTGGGAATTATGGTTGGCGATGCACCATGTTTATTGTGCATGTATAGTTTTTTTTTTATTATTAAATATGTGTTCCTTCACCAGCAGTTCATGCTTTTACAGGTTCTAACAGCTCATCATCTATCTTTGTTCCTAAGAAAACTCTCTTTTAAGGCTTTCGAAATCATCAATAGATGGCGGGTCTATCACAAATTAAACAAAATTCATATTGACACGTCTACAGATCGGTGCTGCAAGAAAACTTTAAAGTGTCCGAAACAAAAAATAAGTATGTATCAGTTTAATTGAGACGAGTTGAGCAAGCTACATATCAGGCTTCCAACCAAAAAGATTGCCAGAGTGTCACGCCTACCACTAAGTGCATCATCATTCAAACTACATGTTCTGAAAGCTAGCAAACAAAGTCATGGCGTCCTATAACAAACAAATACGCCAGTAGGTTTACCCATGTATAAGTACGGATGACAAAAGTGGTCTTAATACGTCATACGTCTGCAGGATTTGATAAATTTGTTCTTGTGAAGGAAAAATATATGCATTAGGGAGCTTGTGCATGTACGGAAATCATTGAAAGCTTCTGCTACACAGAATTATTTCAGTAACAGCGAAGTATCAGGAATTATTGCAGTAAAGCAAAAGCTTTACAGGCTCAGTTTTAAAATACGAATTCGACTGTCTTATAATGTTAAAAATCACAAAATTAAAAATTTACTACGTTTCCTGTGGCGGGTCACTTTATCAACCACATGGTCGATGGTTTTGGATGCCCCTATTCCAACACCTTTTAAGGCTTCCTTGGTGGCAGCACCCACTGCCTTACTTCCTTGGGTTGCGGCGGTAGAGGAAGTAAACATGTGTCCAGCCAAATTGACAATTGTGTCAAATAGTCCTTTACTACCGTAGACGTACTTTCGAGCGTATTCTTTCTTGATTTGTAACATATTATAAGGCAAACTCTCCGTCTTGATGTACAATGTCAACACTCAAGAGAATTGAAAGTCTTTTATTGTCAACATCTGAGACAGTTTTAAATTGAAATGATGCCCTTAACTGTCATATTGACTTGTCAAACAGTCAATTTCAAGAGATGATCGACAAATTTGCATCATTAATAAATATGGTTAAAGTTCAAACCCATTCAGCTTTAATTTCCGTTTAAGAATTTTTTACACAAACACAGCTCATTAAATCAGATATCAATAAAATAATAAGTCATTTATAAATAAATCCAACAGTTTGGTGGACAAATTAAAAGACGTTTCAAATGAGATTTAATCTGTTAATTTAAAATCATCTCACGTCATTGATTTGACAAAAACTGTGACAGAAACACCAAATCGAAAAAAAGAGGAAAGATTTTCAGTTACATATAAAGCAACACCTGGAACATACATCAACGCTGTACGAAGTAGATTACCAAGTAGCTCTATTAAGCAACTTTCTTTCAATAGGACAAACCTAGGTAACAACCATGATGATCAAAATCCTACCTATGTGGAAAGACAAAGGTCACCAATAGATACAAAATACACGGACCGTGAAGTCAACTCCACTTATCCGCATTTTTATCGGTCTTTTGACAAGAAAAACTTATTTCTTATTGGGTGTTCAACTCTAAAAAAAGATGTCTCCATGGAAAATGTCAACTCAACAAATCAATGCCAAAGTAAACACTATCCGGGGCGGACGGATCAGAGACATTGAAGATTGCCTAATTCAGTACATATCAGAAGGCAGACTTGATTGTGTTGATGTTACTGTTATTCATGTGGGCACTAACAATGTATCAGATGGAGTTTCTGGTCATGCTATTATGGACGACTTCAAAAAATTAATTTGTACAGCCAGGCAAAGCTTACCAAGAACTAATTTATGTACTGCAACACGTATTCTATTATCTAATTCCAAATCATCTCCATTTACAAACCCTTTTATATTTCCACACAAGTCACTTAATATATGTCACTTAAATATAAATCATATATTGCCAAAGATTTCTGAAATTTAATATTTGCTATCAAAATCTAACACAGAAGTGCTGTATTTAAGTGAAACATTTTTGTCAGATTCTGTCCAATATAAAGAAATAAATATTAAGAGTTATGATACAAACAGAAAAGACAGAATTGGAAAAAATCTGGCAGTGGGTTTTTAATTTATATTCCTAATATGTTAACCACAATAAGACGATATGATTTAGAAAATGATGATATAGAATCAATGTGGATCGAAATTATTTTTCTTCATCAAAAACCTACATTACTTGGTAACAGTTTTAGACCACCAAATAGTAATGCAGAGTGGATTACAAAATTTGAAGCAATGTTAACAAATGCCGATATTGAAGATAAGGAAATGATTATTTTAGGTGACTTTAATATTAATTTGGCGTCGAGAAAAGTTCCAGCTAAATGGTCACATTTAAAAAACATTTTTAACTTGTCTCAAATAGTCTCAGATCCCACTCGATTCACACAAACATCTTCCACTTTGGTAGACCATATTTATAGCAATGAACCAGATAATATTCAATTTATATCTCTTCCGCAGTATTCTATCAGTGACCATTATCCAGTATGCATTTCTTACAAAAGAGGGTTAAAATCGAAAAAGAAAATTCATGAATATATTACGTTCAGATATCCTTAACATTTTAATGAAAATTATTTTATCAATCACATATCACAGTGTTCAAGTAATGGTTTATTAGAAATCGATGACCCCGAAGAAGCACTGTTGTCTTTTTTGAATATATTTACTGAAGTATTAAATCATCATGCTCCACTCATTAAAAAGAGAGTAAAACGTTTGTATCAAAATGAGTGGATGAATGATGAAATTCTAGATAGCATGATAAAACGTGATTTTAATCATAAGAAAAAAGATATGTATAGTTATAGACTCTTGAGAAATAAAGTCAAATATCTCATCGAAAATTCTAAACAAAATTATAATACCAATATCATAGAACACAAAAAGGGCAACAGCAGTAAATTATGGAAGCACCTACATAATGTCAGTGGTACCGACATTCATACCAGTATAAAATCATAAGTGATTGTTACAAAAAGGAAATTTTAGAACCTAAAGGCATTTCTGATATTTTTAATGCTTATTTCACAAAAATCACAGATAATCTTAATAAATATCAAAACACCAACAATTCTAGTAGTTGTTTTAATAAACTTGATGATTTTTATATCGGGTCATGAACCAGATAACGTGTATTTTTCAATTATACCACTTATGAGTTATGATTTTGAGTGTTCACAACTAAAAGCACTAGATCAATCAAAAGCAACAGGCCTTGATATCATGTGCAAAATTTTTAAAGATGTCTTCTCATGCTATTTCACTTCCAATTTGTCATATTTTTAATTTAAGTATCAAAAAATGTATTTTTTCCATCTTCATTTAAACTGGCAAAAGCCATACCAGTTTATAAGAACAAAGGCTCAAAACAAGATGTTTTTAATAACAGACCAATTGTAATTTTACCATTCAATTCTAAAATCCTTGAAAAACCTGTGAAAACACTAAGTAAAATATCTTAATAAATACAAGTTATTGTATAGAATGCAGTCAGGCTTTCGTGCAAACCATTCTTGTCAAACTGCGTTAACAACTTAAATAGATAAGTGGCTTAAAGCCATTGATGATGGCAATCTTGTTGGAGCAGTGTTCCTAGATCTAGCAAAATCCTTTGATCTGCTCAATCATGAACTGCTTAATATTCAAAATGTAAACATATACAAATTTGCTTATACCTCATTACGCTGGTAAACATCATATTTGGCTGACAGATATCAGAAAGTATCTATTTCAAATACATTATCAGACGTACAAAAACAACAAACGGGTGTACCTCAAGGATCCGTATTAGGACCGGTGTTGCTTCTAATTGTGATCTTCCTTTGTCTAATCCTAATCATAACACCAATTTATTTGCAGATGATAGCACCATATCAGTCATTAGACAAAACAAAAGTTGTAACAGTCAGAAACTTAATACGGTTTTACAAGATATTTTTCGCTGGTGTGATGACAATAAAATGGCTATAAATGTATCTAAAACGAAAGCTATATGCATTGGATCTAAACAAAAGCTTTCCGTTACATCAAATGAAAACATTAATCTCGCTTTGAATGGACAACAAATTATAGAAAGTACATGTGAAAAGGTTCTAGGTGTTTTTATTGATTCGTCTCTATGTTGGTCTTCTCAAATCGATTATATAGTCCAAAAAGTTAACTCTTCTTTAGCTTTACCAAAAAGGATAACAAAATATTTAAATCACAAAGCTAGACAAATGTACTATACACTTATGTTTTACCTCACTTAGATTGTTGTTGTTCAAGATGGGGAAACTGTAATAACTTTCTATTATATAGTTTACTAAAACTGCAGTAAAAGGACAGCAAGAATAATTTTAGACGAACATGATTACACCAAACCTTCAAACGAATTATTTCACGAATGTAACCTTGTGCCAATCACACAAACAATACTTTATCACAAACCATTACGAATGTATAAGGCAAAACATGGCTTAGCTCCAGAATATATGTTACACTCAGAAACGTGTCCTTCCCCCTAAACGTGCCCATTTCCCCCAAACGTGTCCACATAACGTCACTGAACTGTAAAACATGTATAGTTGCAAAAGGGCGCCAAAGGGAGGCATTTATATAGACGCCCAAACGTGTCCATTTTTCAACTAACCCACAAATGTGTCCGATCCCCAAAACGTGTCCATGTCAAGCGTTAATGGTTATTGCTATTTCATTAACGTATACTAATTTTACTGTTTCATTAAAAATATAGATAAGGTACGTATGAACTTTTATAAACAAGCAGTATAAACTGTATAAAAGTTGGGGCGTCATTTCGGCTATGTCGTATGTAAATTGTAAGCACACATGTTGAGTTAAACTGTATAGTTACCGGGTAAAAATGTCCCTTTCTCTACGCATTAAAACTTTTACGTTCTGTCATAATATGCATGAATCACTTGCATCTGGACAATACGCAATCAACAGTCTAAAGTTAATTTATATAGTACAAATGTAAAAACTTAAAAACTTGTAGCCTATGTTCTCTCTAAATATGCATGACATATTGTCAACTGGACAATACGCAATCAACAGTCTAAAGTTAATTTAAACGGTAGAAATGTAAAAACATTTAAACTTGTATGTTCTCTCTAAATATGCATGAAATACCTACAACTGGAAATACGCCATAAACAGTCTAAAGTTAATATATACAGCAAATGTAAAAACATTTAAAACTTGAAAAAAAACTATGTTCGCTCTAAAAATTTATCTTTAGTGATGGTGGAAACCTAAAACTTATTAAAAACCTGACTATTCGTATATGATTTGATGAGCTTTGAAAATACATATGCAGTTTTGCGCCTGTCCCAAGTCAGGAACCTCTGGCCTTTGTTAGTCTTGTATGATTTGAAATTTTAGTTTCTTGTGTATAATTCGGAGTTTAGTATGACGTCCATTATCACTGTACTATTATGCATATTTTAGGGGCCAGCTGAAGGACACCTACGGGTGCGGGAATTCTCGCTACATTGAAGACCCATTGGTTGCCTTCGGCTGTTGTTTGCTCTATGGTCGGGTGGTTGTCGCTTTGACATATTCACCATTTCCTTTCTCAATTTTATATAATTCAAATTTAGAACTGTTGACAAAAGTGAGAAAAAAAATCCTGCTGAAAGCCTGCCGTGCAATATTCGGATAAATATATAAAGCATTATCGGGGTTTATTAGTACAAAATAATTTACAAAGTTAACGATTAATACAACTCTAGAATTATTTGTATGTTCGCTCTAAATGAGTAAGAAATACTTACAACTGGATAATTAGCAATTTCAGTTAAAACTTAATTCAAAATTACAGATTAAATTTGGAATTATGATAATCATTATAAACCGGCATTGCACTAACTAATGATAATAAATGACAACTTCATCACCTGTATCCCCCACAATAGAATTGCCGTAAACATTATCAGCGGTTTCATTTAGGAGATATATGTATTAGCGCTAAAAGACGTAAAGCGTTCTAGCGTTAAATAGTGGACACGTTTTGGCGAATAACAATATTATTGGACACGTTTGGGGTTATGAAATCAGACACGTTTGGGGGACATTGAATATTATAGACACGTTTTGGGGGAATAGACACGTTTGGGGGAATCGGACACATTTGGGGGGAGGGACACATTTGGGAGTGTTACATATTTGTCCAGTCTTATTTTATCAGCTTCTGCAAACCGAAAATATAATACGAGATTTTCATCCCCAGATAATTTTTTTTAAATTCCAAAACCAAATACAGAGTTGCATAAGTCTAGTTTCTCGTACACTGGACCAAAAGTGTGGAATGATCTTCCTAATTCAATCAAAAAATAAAATACAGTATCAGAATTTAAACATAAATACAAATCTATGTACTTTTAACATTACCGTCATATTTGTACTGTAGTGCCATATCATAATTGTATATTGTATTTTAAATTGTATATAATCTTTATTTATCATTATTATTGATGCATTGCCATTGTTTATTCTTAATGTAATTATTATTGTATTAGAGAGCCTTATTGAAAATTGGTATAATCCAAATGAGTTACTCTCTCTAAACAAAGATATTATTATTATTATTATTATTATTGCATCGAAAATAGACACAATTACGTTGCGCACACCATTATTTCCTGCTCGGTATGCTGCGGCACACAGTTCCATGCGATCGAGAAGCTGCTTGAAGTTGGATGGAAAAAACACGGTTTACAGCACACTGCCAAACTTCCGGTAGATGTGGGACACGATTCCCTTCCACTTGTAACTGTGATTCGCCTTGGGGTTCTCGAGAGGATTGAATTGCCTTGATACATGGCACCGGAACTTTTCAGGATTTCTGCATAGTCGTCAAAGTCGTCGGGTTCGAACGATTCTGGTTTCTTTTTCACGATGAGTTCCCAGAGCCCAAGGGTTCCTTTGTACCTTACACCATCCACGAAAATATTATCACCGTCAAAAGTAACTGTTGAGCTTTGAACGCCCTATGGCGTTGGTGTGAATGCCCTATATCGTTGGTGTGAACGCCCTATAGCGTTGGTGTGAAGGCCCTGTAGCGTGTGTGTGTGAATGCTCTATAGCGTTATGTGAAACGCTCCCAAGCTAATGGGAAAAGATTCAGACACCTTTTCCAATAGCTAGAGGTATCGTCAGTAACCGTTGTAGCCCCCTTTTTCTTTGCAAGATTTAATTGTCTAAGACATAGGTCTTTACCAGGGCGGCATGGGTATGTACACTGGTGACCTCGAATCGTCTTGATTGGACATCGGGGTTGAGAAAATCGCTCCACCTTACCATACTGGCGGCCAGAGTTCCATGCGTCGAAATCAACTCTGAAGCTATAGATCGAGCGGAGGATCACGCGACCACACTTCAAATACATATTCCTCAAATTTTGACTGGATCCCACTCGAACTTACATTTACAGGGCCACTCACACTTGTAGGGTTCCTCTGTGTCCAGATATTGTTGATTCCCCAAGAAGAAATCTTCGAACTGATCCATTGTTTAGTTTATACCTCATAGAACTCATCAAATTTGCATCGGAATTTACCAGCCGACTTGGGGCTCGTGATATCGATGGTCACAACTCCATAGGGTTCGGCCACGCAATGCTTACACAGAGCGTCAAATTGTCACTTTCACAGGTTTCGGGTTCATGAACAAAATGATTAACCGGTTGCCTGTAGAAATGCATTTCCCCAGACACAATTTCACAGGACCGGGAACTAAGCCTAGTAAGCGACAAAATTGTTGACAGACAAAGGAACCCTGTTCTACAACAAGTGTTTAAAGCAGCTGCTCCAAAAGCATGATATTGAATCCTACTCTACCGAGAATGAGGCGAAGTCGAGTGTTGTCGAGCGCTTGAAACGCACCATGATAGAGAAGATATTCAAATATTTCTCAGACTATTCTACTCGCACCTACATGAATGTTTTAGATGATCTTGTTCATCAGTACAACACCGCTAAACATAGATCCATTAAAATGACCCCTGTGATTGCAAGCCTCAAGGAACATGAAAA
The DNA here is from genome assembly GCA_019925275.1 of Mytilus edulis. Lineage (NCBI taxonomy): Eukaryota > Metazoa > Mollusca > Bivalvia > Mytilida > Mytilidae > Mytilus > Mytilus edulis. Next base: position 109,073,566 of record CM034350.1, on the reverse strand, counting down.
CAAGGTGTATTGGAATTTGCATAGGGACCTCCCTCTCATGCAGCAGGCACGGTTTCGGAAAGGTGATAAGGTTCGAATTACCAAGAAGGAAGGCACAATTAGTCCAATATCACCCCTTATATACATTTTGCAAGCGGAACCAATGGCATGTGCAATATGAGGTAACACGAAAATTGAAGGGATTCAAATACCTGGTGAGGGGGGAGGGGGTTAAAGTTTAGAAACTAAATTATGTATGTTTGCTGATGACTCTCAGCTTTTTAACAAAAATGAGAAATCAGTAGAAAAATCTTTTGATGTTCTTACGTTATATGAAAAAGCTTCGGGAACTAAAATTGATTTTGATAAAACTAAAGGTTTAATTAAAGGATCATTTAAAAGGAAAAAAATAAAATTTAATAAAATTGAATGGATTACAGGTTATGTAAAAACCCTCGGAGTAAATCACGGATATGAAATTGATAATAATGCTACATGGCAAAGTATTATAGAAAAGATTAAAAACTGTGTCCACGTTTGGAAAAGCAGGAAAATTTCATTTAGTGGTAAAACCTTAATAGTAAAAAAAATCATATTGCCCATATGTTGTTACGTAATTGAAATGCGGGGAATTCTTGAAAATATTCAAAAGAAATAAACAATATTATTTGGAATTATATACGGGTTGGAAAAATAACCAAATAGAAAGACAGAGGGTGGAATGGGCATGATTAGTATTGACTTATTCATTAGAAGTAAGCAAATAAAGTCTCTTTATTGCATTCTTCATGAACCGTGTGAAAGCTGAAATTCGATTGGCTTGTATTGACTTCGACAATTTGACAAGAAGCATCATGATCATTCTTTTTATGTAAATGTTCAAATAATAAAGGACAAAATCTTAGAAATTTTCCTTTATTTTATCAGAAAATGATTTATACATGGTCTAGTTTTCTAAAAATTGGAGATAATCCCAAAACTAAGAACGAGGTACTTTTTATGAGAATATTTGGTAATTCAAAGTTTCATTTCAAAATAAGCCATTGTGTTTTTCTTCCTTTCTAAATAGTAGCATGAAATATATCAAAGACATATGGAATGAAGAAACCAACAAATTTTACAGTTGTTGTTCTATATTTGAAAAACTTGTGGATAAAAGAAACTGTATATCGGAATTTTCAAGAGTGAAAAGTTCAATACCAATCGACTTCTTACAAATTTTAGAAATTGATAATGAAATTAATGAAAAAACAACATAGAATTGAAACTTTCTAATGAAATGGTCATATTAGACAGAAATGGAAAAAATCAAACCTGAAGAATTAAAACTCAAATGTATTCGAGGCATGATCAATAAGAATAATATATCCAAAATGTCAACTTAAATGGCAAGCATTGTATGGGCATGAAGTTAATTGGAAAATAGTATGGGGCAATCTGAAAAAAAGTTAATATCACCAATAAAATGTAAGAATTTCAATCAATGCATTCACAATATCATATATTCGGAAAGTAGACTTATAAATACAATTGTTAGACGGAAAATGTCATATTTGCCAAACTGCTAATACTACTGAAAATTTGCAACATTTATTTTTCGATTGCGATACAACAAAATTAATCTTTAGTAAAATCAAAGATATTTTCACATTATGGAATGTTTAATTATATGATGAAATTTAAAACATTTTATGCTTTTGGGAGATAGCAGTGGTCAATCGAACCAAACTTTACTTGTAAATCTCTTTTTTATTTTGACAAAATGGTCCTTGTGGAAAATAAGAAACAAAATTAAATATGATGGGATAAAATCATACATGATAACACATCTGAAATCTGTACCCTGTTATTTATCGAATAATACATTAGACAAAGAACAAACAAATACAGTAATAAATTTTAAACTATAAGTACATACATTATTGCAGGAGATAACATTCACGATGTTATGTGGTCTGTCTTTCATGTCTCCTTAATTTATATTAATTAAGGTAATCCATGATTTAAAGATGCACTCGATTATATTATAATGTTATGTGAATCTGGTTTATAGGTGCACTTGTTTATGTTATAATGTTATATTATTTATTACCAGTGTTATATTCTAGAAAGATGTTCTTTTTTTCATTCATTGTCTTATAAAAGAATATAAGTATTATTACACGTGTACTATTTTTTTCTGGTAAAACAGTGCACTTTTTCAAGAAGAAGGGCACATTTGAGAAGGGTTACACACCCTTGTGTACGGAAGAGGTGTTCACCGTGTCCCAAGTTTTGGGTACGCAGCCGCCCACCTATCGCCTCGAAGATTTCAACAAGGAAGAAATCCAGGGAACAGTTTACGAGCTTGAGCTTCAGGAAACCGACCAAGTCGTTTACCGCATCGAGACATTCTTGCGCCGGCGAACCAGAGGTGGAATCAAGGAGCTCTACTTAAAATGAAAGGGGGGGGTATCCTGCAGAGTTTAACTCTTGGATCAAAGAGTCAGATGTACAATAGTATCAAGCTTTCAAGCTTTCCCATCCTTTCAATCAGGACGGGAAAGGTTGTTGAGATTATCCCAAGAGTTCCTTAATCATATCAATGTGTTTATCCTCTTCAGACACAACATGAAGCTCAATTCATCTTCTTTTCAAGATCGTTTATCTTACCGAAGAGGCTCATGACAAGTTCCTACCAGTTCTTTGCGTCACAGGTTCGTCGGCTGATTTTGGAGTTGGGAGATTTGTGATTGGGTGTTCCCGCATATTTTACCATTTAGCCTTTCCCCGGTCTGTTCACATCTTTCTCGTTACCGTTTAAACGTTTCGAGATTGCTTCGAGCGCAGCCTTTAGCTCATTGTTGTCTTTTATACCATCTTTCAACTGTTGGGTCACCCACCGTTTTGTCACGACATCCGAGCTGTCCTTGGAATATCCTAGGCTAGTAATGCGATTGTTGTTCATATCCAAATCCTGAATCATCCGCCGAAGAGATACGCGGTTTCTTGGATTGGACCCAAACTTATCCATTTATCTATAGAGCGAGAAGATTGCATCTTCCAGTGATTTTCCAGGGGCAAAAAATTTCAACACGAATAGGCAAAAGTGACCACACTCCATCGAGCCTCGCTGTTGTAATTCACCGATGCTATATCGAATTTCAGGCTGTAAGTAGTTTACCATCTCATTGGGTGGTGGCAATCTATAGGAGTAAAAGTAATACTTTACCGGTCCACGTTCATACCAGCATGTCCAATGCGTTCCATGACCCTCCAAGCTATCGTGATTCAATATTCCACATTCTATGCGGCGCGGGCTGGGTGGTAGGGTATCTCGCATACATAACCCTCTGACGCTTGGGATTCGTAGGGATGTGACGGCTCTCTCCAATTCCTTATTCGACAGTGGCTTGTTGGGAAGAATTAAATTGTGTACCAGGAATTTCATTATTTTCTGAGTTTTACCCATACTTTATTTATAGTTTAGTTAGTTTAAACATATTTATTTATAGTGGATTGGGAAACAAGTTTTGCAACTTATATTACTCCCTTTCCACTTTGCGGGTGCGAGTGCTGCCTTGTAGCGGCATTAGCCTACTCTTTTTCGAAATCTACAAGGGTGTTTTTAACGTGCAAGAGATATGGCTCTCTCTTAACATGGGTCAGCCATTTATCGTCCCCTTCCGACGGACTATCATCGTTTCCTCAAGACCATACTCGCAGATGGTGTCAAGGTAGAGCCGAAAACTGAGTTCCTGAAATTTTCATCCCAAACGGGAATCGAACCAGGAACCTTTGTGTTAGTAGTCCAATGCACTAACCACTACACCACGGCTCTTTATTTATAGCAGGCGGTGCTATCGGGTAGAATGTGTCGCTTGGTATCTTTGGCCGAGAGAGCGACTTTGTTAATTTCCTGGGTGTAGATCTGATGGTTGTAACTTCGGAAAATATTCATTGACTGATATATTTCCTGCTGGGTATCTAAGCATCGCTTGTAGTGGTCAAAAGTATTTTTTTTCTTAATGACAGCCCTTTGTTTTCCCTTTGCGTCCTTGGTAGCTTCACCATTATTCATTTTATAGGCGCATTATTATGGTGGAAAGCCAACGAAGTCAGTCATACTCTTAGCACCACATTCGTCCTTACACTTTCCAATTATCATCTTGTTGATACCGACTGCAATTACAGAAGGGTGGTCACCTGGATAGTTTGGGGAATCAAATTTTTCCTGAACGTGTGGGGTTATATCTTTGTAAAAATCCTCTGTCTAAATTTTATAGGCCAAGCTATCTGTATCGGTGAACAGCAGCCGGGCGTTATCACCGTACATCTCCAGTATAAATCCATAATTAGATTTATACATCAAAGCTTTGAGATGTATAAAATGCATGCACCAAAGTAAACTGGTTTGTCAAATTTCAACTTGGTTCTTTTAATGTGAACAGCTACCAAGTTTTCAGCAAATACAATCCGGCGAACAAAGTTATGTTTGGACACTAGTTTTATGGCATGTTTTTCACTGTACAACAGTTACACATCAACCCTCTTTCGAATATTTTCCATAGTTTTCCCAAACATTAAGTTATTCATCAGTTTATAAAAATCCTTTTCAGCATTGGTTTAGGCCTGAGCTCTAAGTTCGGTATTCAAGTCAATATATGATTTAAGCCATGGAGATTGATCAAATCTAATAATTTGATGAACCATTTTCAAAATCATTCCTAGGAAAAGGTAGAATCGAAGGTTTTGAAGATGAAGAATATATTTTACTTTTTTTCCCAAATGTGGTACCAGTTTGCGAACTCCGTTAAGTTCTACATTTTCTAGTGCTAAAGGATAGTCATTTTGACTATCATGAAGGTGTCGAAGATATTCTAAAGCGCTTTCTACTAATGCGCCATATTTATAATCTTCTGAACATTTTTAAATCTCATCAATCTCTTTTGGATCCATTCAACCCTCATGTGGGGAGGTGTAGTGCCATAGCCCACCCGTATAAATTGTTTGCGTCTAGGTAGGATATAAACTTAAATGGTTGCGATGGATCGTAATTGTTCATGTATTGATTATTAGCCTTTCAATTTCGGTGAGATATCATGGACACACCTCCCCCAGTCGCACTTTCAAACATCAAAACCATATCTGGATCAGTCAGAAGTTTTAGTCAAATCTTGGTAAATTTCAGCATCGCGTCGTAAGATAGTCATGGGGATGTAAAATAGTGTGCAGGATCACGTTTGTGAGTTTTTATACCATTATCCCTAAAATTCTCAAAAATATCTTCTAGTAAAGCCACATCACTTTCCAAGTAAAGATTGTGATAATCTCGCATTGTTGGACAATTAGATTGTTCAAACACCAGCTGGGCGTGCGCGTTATCCTTATTAGAAATATGTTTACAGCTGAGTTTGAGGTAAAATGTTTTCTTGGATGGTAACTGTGTTTCCTCAAGCTTTGTAGGGCCATCTATCTAATCATAGGGATATACTGATTTAAGCATCAGTTCAGTGTGATTGTCAAAATATTTTTGTGTCGCTTTGAATTTGTCCTTGGTGAGATGCTTTGCCAAGTTTTCGAGAGAGGCAAGTACAAATCAGTTGGAGTCAATAAACCTCATCTCAATATCTCCAACCTTCTTAGAAAAACTAATACTTTTTTTCATCAGTGTTAGGGATACAAATGTTCTTTCCTTCCCCAAATCCTTCTTCTTTTTCATATAAATGAGCATCGTATCCGCTCAAATTATGATTTAAAAAAAAATACACTCATTGTGTGCTGCACCGCGATAAGTACCTGTAAGATGATTGTGATCGCGAACCTTATTAAAACCTAAAGTATTACCACAAATGTGACAAAGTGTGCTCGCCGCAAAATTCTCTTTATCTTTATCCGTCATCACCATCACAACTTTGATTTCATAAATTTTAGCAATTTCGCTGATTTCACTTTTTAAACTGTCCACAAATGTCTTAGCTGCATCTTTTCCACAGTTAACAACTGAATCTTTGTAGACGCCGTGGGTATATTTATGCGGTAGCAAAATCCAGATGGTTGATGAAGTTGATATGCCTTAGTGTAGGCTAGTGATGAATCTGGCTGGCAAGTATATATTTTTTTCCGTAAAGCACTCAAATCTGCATAAACTATAAATGCACCCTCATCTGGCGTTGGTAGTTTTTAAAACTAATAAAGAAATCTTCTTTGAGCATTTCATATGTAGACGGCTTTTTCTTAATGCACTATTCCATGTGGATAGCTAAGATATATATCCTGCCTAGAAAAGTGACACAAACACCTGCGGCAAAAGTAAACTTATTCTTTGGGTCCTGTCACTTGAGAGGTCAGAAGGCGTAAAAGGCTCTTAATCCAGCACTAATGTTGTTTGTAAAGATCTATGTGGTGTGTGTCAGTATTCTTAGATATTCTTAAGGGATATATTTGAAAATCCTCTTCAACATATTCACCTGTTTTCACACAATAAAATCCAAAAAACATTAATATTTAAGTATAAATTTTGTCGCTCAAATTTATCAATAGCCTTAAGCGATACTGGAAACTTAATCCCATCAAAGTTAAGCTCAATTTCACACTTCTTATATTGGTGTAATCGGTAGGCATGATTTGAATCCACCTCATTTTCATATAGGGCTGACAGGAACGCCCACAGAAAGCAATGCTTATCTTCATTCCTAACATTTACAATTACCTTCTTTTTGGCTAATGCTATTGGAGTTGGTATAGATAAGCTGCCAGCAAGTGGTTTCAATTTATTCATTTGAATATCTAAATAATCAATCTTCTCAAATGTCCATTCACTACCTTCTCGCATATATTTTGCTTATTTTTTCTTTATCCCAAAACATTTACCTAATGCATGAGAATATTTTGGTTGTTTCTTGTCGGACGTCTATAGAATAAAAAGCAACATATGCAAAATGTTCCATACTTTATTTCTTAAAAACAAGAACAATTAGCAAATTAATTACTGGTGATTTTATATCTTTTGCATTTTATTTTTATTTCACTTTATTCAAAATCCAACTGCATACTAAAAGAAAAGTTTTACATTGCATATATAGCGTCAGATAAAAATTAAGAATACTCTTGTATATTTATTTCTAGATGTCTATTGGGAAGGTAGTGTTTTCTTATATATGTATGTATGTATTGCCATCCGTATTGTCTGTCTGATATCTATTCAATGCTCTGATTTTATCTAGTAAAATCATGTCTTTCTGTTTCTTAATAAAATAGAATAACAATACAACATTGCGATGCGTACATCTTGTTGATGTAGTAAACGTACAAATTCACTTTTTTTTGTTCCAAAATACATGTCATAAAGTCATATACGTGATGTGATTAGTTTTATTTTTTTAACGTTACGAACAGCCGTTCTATCTTAATACTTTACGTTACGAACAACTACCTTCAAAGTTGCGTACAGCTTCTCGTTACTTCAACCGTCGTATAAAGGAATATTTCTGCATCCTATCTCTAGAACGCTTGATATTCGTGTTGTCCTACATATCATACAGACGTTTACTAATTTTCTTTACCAAAAAAGCTTTTGATCAAAAGTATTTAGAAAATATAAATATAATCTGTAATATTTGGCCGTACGTAACGGAAGTTACGAACAGCCGCTTTCCCTCAGTGATCTTCGACCTCAAGATCAAAATACTGGATTTTTTTAGAATCAGGCGCTCCCGATAAGTAGGCTTCTCTTGCTCCAGTAAGTTTCTGTTTCACGTCAAACAAATACAAAATGCAGGTAATTTTAATCTTTAATATGAAATGTTTCAAAAGTCAAATAGTTTTAGTAGTTTCAAATGCTTAGGTATTTCAATAGAAACAGCTAATCTTTTTCAATGTTTTACTAACGAACGGTACAGAAAATTGACGAAACATGCAACAAACGTACAGAAAAAAATCTATGAACGGTGCACAACACACGACGTCCGAAATCAACCATACTTTGGTTATACCCGTGTATATTGAAGTAAGCATATACGACTAGCTTTTATTTCAAATTGTAAATATCGTCAATTTAAAGTCGTTTAAAGACTATTTTCAGTGGTTGAATGTCGAATAATTGTATAAAATAACAAGGAAATTTCATCGCATCTTTAAAAATTCCACATCAGAAATGATCGCACTTCATCGCATTTATAGATAAAATGAATCGCATACAGTAATCAAAAATATAGATTCAGCTGCTTGAATTACTTTTTTTGGGACTTTAATTCTGTTATTTTACATTAAAAAGTTATAATCTAATAAAATTTTGTTAAAACATACATAAATCAATTATTTTGGTTTTTTTTTCAAAAATTAAACAAGGGCAGTTTTACCCATCATTCTTTACTCTACAATAGACATACTCGCATACAACAGTGAACATGAACTAACTGCATGGTTTTGCACTTTATAAACAATGAACTTCTATGACAGAAAACTTGTCTACTGTCTGTTGAAAAAAAAACCATAACATCTGTATTTTGTTTGGTTAGGCATTTGTTTATTAATGATAGATTCATATTATCAATTTTAGTATTTACAGAGGAAAGAAACTAGTAATCACAAGTGCGGTTGATGAAGATCTTTACTCATCAAGTGCAGAATATATTTATTGCTCTCTTATATATATTAATGTCAAATGGATATTCAAAATTTTTTAATTAATCTTACCTTTCAGTCGACTTCTTTTGGAGGTTTTTGAAAAAATAAAAAAAATGTATTTTTTTTAGGAAAACATTTCAACATGCCATGACTTATATTTAAAGATATTGAAAGAATATAATAAAAGTTGTTCATTTGTTGTTTTTATGTGTCGATTATTTGAAGTATTAAAATATTCTCCATCAAGGATATACAATTGTAATAAAACAACAAAAACGAAGCTGCATTACAATGAACATTAGATTCTATCAGTTGTTATGGACTTACCCATCTACATCTTAATTGGAATTTTGTATATTTGTTAATACTTTTTACAGAGAATTCAATGGTATAAACTTTTTTTTCATCCGTTTCTGTTGTTTTAAAATACCATGAGGTCGATTTGGGTGTAAACCATCCTCATTAAAATACAAATCCACACTTTGCTTTCAAGAATCTGACAACTCTCTGTTCGTCTTTCTGTTTTGCTATTCATTACATCTGCAAATCCAAATTCAAGCTTCCAATTTGTTGAGATGTGTATCAAAATCATAAAACCAGAGAATCCCGATAAAAGGGAGAACTGAGCGTTGTCAGACCTTGGTGAGCGAAGAGTAGACGCATATAACATATATTCGATTCATGACGAAAATAAAATGTAGTTGCGACATTACAGAGAAAAGGTCCTACAACGTTTTCTTCGGGACAATACAAAAGTTTTTGACCAATTTTAGATAAATCAGGTACCCCCAAATACGCAATGCAAGTACAGTTTCAGGAGTTTGACTCTCTAGATTTTTCTCTATAGAAACAACAATTTCCATTGAAATATGTGTGAAGAAATTGCATTTACTACATTTTTTCCATCAATAAACATGTGTAAAAATTCAGAAATGGGTCAATAGTTTTTAATAAAAGAAAAAATTTGTTTGCAAATAACATTCGCAAACTTTCTTATTTTTATTTGGGCAAAGTCGATTTGTTGCTAGATATCAGCTATGGCTATTCTTTTATTAAAAAACTAGTTATCATTAAACTACGAAATCTCTATAATTGTTCAATTAATAATTATTAGATCTTACTGTTTATTCTTTGCTAAACCTGAACATATCTTTAGGTCAAAATCACTAGATGTGTTATGCTTAATATTTAGGCTAAAAGGACACACAGCGCCTTTATAAAAAGGATTTTGTTTCTTCAAAACCCAGTGGTCATTAGTTGGACCAGCAACAGCAGAAAAATCATCGACTAGTAAAATGCGTACACTTCTAATCACTGGAGCAGATGAGAACTATTTCAACACAAAATTACTAAAATAAAGAGTAAAATCTCATGAAACGTGTAAAAACATCATGATCAGCCTATCTAACGATAGCCATTAATACCCCCAAACACACACTCAGGGGTTTGACAAAATGTATTCATAAATGTATATATATTCAAACCCTTACTTTGAGTATATAAAATACATGTATATCCAAAAAAAAGTCACCGACTTTCGAGAATTACAAAAAGAGAAAAAACGAAAACTCTGAAAAACGTAGTAAGCTCACTTCAGAAAAATAAAAATAAAAACTGCGATAAGATGTCATTCAATCTCCTTCTCAGGTCATCATAGAAAATAACGATAAATTCAAGATTGTTCATTCTTGAATCTGCGTAACTTTAATTTGTTTAGGTATTTGGCTTAGTGGTTTACATCGATGGGGCACTCAACATTTAGTATATAGAAGGATGTTTTTTCTCCCTCCCACCCTTAACTCTGAAACCATAACCAGTTTAAATTGAAATCGGAACTTTGAGTCCTCGGTTGATCAAAGAGGCTCCTTAATCATGACTTACAGAGCAATCTGCAGATATTTATCCGATTTGTCTGTTTCCGCCGAGAAACATGGTAATTCTCTCCAAGTACTTAGGTTTCCGCCACCACAATGACAAATTTCCAGTGGACCTAACTCTCCCATGTGTTTGGCTTGGGACGAACATTGGTGGGTTGTACATATTTTAGTGACATATCTTTACAACACGAATTCCATTGTACCTTTAGCAGCTATCGAGTTGTGCTTCGCTTAAAATATCCGGAAATGAATGCCTTGAATTAAACCTATCTATTCTGTTACTAAACTTGCGAACGCGTACTTCACAAAAGCATTAACATCCAAGAAACACTAAACATGCAGTATACAAAAAACTGAGCAACCGTGACGAACCCGATCAAAATAACTTGGGAAAACTTATGTGACCTGATAGTATTACTAAATAGTTCCTGCGTCGATAATTGCGTTATAATCGCAAGCAAAATAAGGATAAAATTGAGAAAGGAAATGGGGAATGTGTCAAAGCGACAACAACCCGACCATAGAGCAGACAACAGCCGAAGGCCACCAATGGGTCTTAAATGTAGCGAGAATTCCCGCACCCGTAGGTGTGCTTCAGCTGGCCCCTAAAAATATGTATACTAGTACAGTGATAATGGACGTCATACTAAACTCCGAATTATACACAAGAAACTAAAATAAAAAATCATTAAAGACTAACAAAGGCCAGAGGCTCCTGACTTGGGACAGGCGCAAAATCTCAACCCTCCCCCTATACCTCTAGCCAATGTAGAAAAGTAAACGCATAACAATACGCACATTAAAATTCAGTTCAAGAGAAGTCCGAGTCCGATGTCAAAAGATGTAAGAAAAGAAAATAAATAAAATGACAATAATACATAAATAACAACAGACTACTAGCAGTTAACTAACATGCCAGCTCCAGACCTCAATTAAACTGATTGAAAGATTATGTCTTCATCATATGAATATCAGGCACAATCCCTCCCGTTAGGAGTTTAGTATCATACTATCATAAAATATATGAGAAGAACATAACCCGTGTCATGCCAATAACTGTTTAAAAAAAATGTGTTTAGTACCGATGCAATATAAGTCATATAAGTTATATGCTCATATAAGGAGCATATTAGTCATTTGGTAATGACACAATCGGATATATACATTTAAAGTTTCAAAAGTTAAATAAGGGAAAGTATTTGAGTTGATAACTTCACCCAAAACAAGATAATATAAGCATATCTGTGTAGCAAATAGTACATTGAATATTCAGTGAAAACAATGGAAAAAAACTATTCATGTTCCCAAGCACATGTGTTATTGTAATGTTACGTCTGTGATGGGTCAAGCTAATCGCAATTATAAATATGATCGCAAAAGCTTACGGAGGTTAAGATGACTTCAGCTTTACTATTTAGGAATTACCAGTAATTAAACAGACTCTTCTACCAAAGGAGATAATAAAACGAAAATCATGCTCTGTGATATCTTCTTAACCAGGAGATACATTAGTCACAATATATGCAGTCTCTTGGAGCAACGTTTTTACAGAAGTGAGAAGTTCACATTGAGAAAATTGAACTAGAAGCTCTTAAGAGCCTGTGTCGCTCACCTTGGTCTATGTGCATATTAAACAAAAAACAGAGAGGAATTAATGACAAAATTGTGTTTTGGTGATTGTGATGTGATTGTAGATCTTACTTTACTGAACATTCTTGCTACTTACAATTATCTCTATCTATAATGAACTTGGCCCATTGGTTGCAGAGGTAAATATTTTGTTAAAATTTACAAACATTTACAAAATTTCTGAAAATTGTTAAAAAATTGACTGTAAAAGGCAATAACTCCTTAAGGGGTCAACTGACCATTTTGGTCATGCTGCCTTATTTGTAGATTTTACTTTACAGTTTATCTCTAACTATAAAAATATCCAAGATAATAACCGAAAACGGCAAAATTTCCTTAAAAATTACAAATTCAGGGGCAGCAACTCAACAACCGGTTGTCCGATTCGTCTGAAAATTTCAGGGCAGATAGATCTTGACTTAATTAACTATTTAACCAATGTCAGATTTGCTCTGAATGCTTCGGTTTCAGAGTTATAAGCCAAAATATACATTTTACCCCTATGTTCTATTTTAAGCCATGGCGGCCATCTTGAATTGTTTGCCGGGTCATCGGACACATTTTTAAACTTGATTGTGGCCAAGATTGGTTAAATTTTGCCCAGTAGTTTCAGAGTCTGACCTTAATGGCTAACTTTTACCAAATATGACCTGGATGGTTAATTGTCTTATTAGCACTAATACCACATCTTCTTATATCTATAAATAATGGAATATTAGTATAAAGCAGACTTGAAAGTCCAATATATATATATATATATATATATGTGTGAACTACAAACAAACAAGATTCACAAAGATATTACGTTTCAAAAGAAGCTGTCTAAAGGTATAATTATAATACACTAACACTTGGCATCAATATGTACATCAATTTGAAAAGGTGACGCAATACTAGGAAAAAAGTGGATCATGTAATTGTATGGCGCCGAGAGTACTCATGAATTTATTCAGGTCACCATGTACTGATCGACCATTGCTTCTGAGGTCATTTTGATCCGCGGTGAATTGATTTTATAAGAACCAGCTAGAGTGACAACTTTTGATACATGCATATTTTTCCGACCCCTTGAAATTGTCTTTTTTTGTCAATTTCGATTAGAGAAGACGTGTCACATGCTGCAAGAGAGCGAGGTGCTGTTTAGTTAGTTAGTGTGCCAGACATCAATGATCCATAACCTAATTCTTATATCTTCCTCTTCAGTCACTTACAGATCCTGCACACAATTGCTTCACAGTCTATAGATTTTGAAAAGATTCCGTTAGAAATATTTCATCGTGTTCTTGTGAATCAAAATCATTGTAGTGCGATAGAGCATAGTTACATACAAATCTTATCAACCCATGTTTATGATTTAGGTGCACAAAGAAATTTCTTACAATCTCAAATTGATCTGCATTCAATGACTTGAAGAACAATATAGATCTTTCAGCATATGAAATTAACCTTGTTGTCCATTTGACGAATTCCCGTTTCGGGGCCTTTTATAGCTGATCACTATGCGGTATTGGATTTGCTCATTGTTATGCGGTAACCTATAGTTGTAAATTTCTGTGTCATTTGGTTTCTTGTAAAAGTTGTCCCATTCGCGATCATACCACATCTTTTTGATATACACCATTGTCCAATGTTAGGGGTGTGTTGGGCGCCCGCTGACTTGTTTAACCTCAGTCGCCACAGTCTGTATGTGCCTGTCACAATTCAGAAGCCTTTTATTCAGTGGTTGTCATTGGTTGCTGTGTTACATTATCGTTTATTATTTTGTACATTATTTGGCCGTTGTTTTTCTCCGTAGAAGTGTTTTACATTTATCAAGTCGGGACCTTTTATTGCTGACTATGCCGTAAGGGCTTTGAGTATTGTTGAAGGCTGTACGGTGTCCTATTGTTGTAAATGTACATGTAGTTTTTGGTCTCTTGTGGAGATTTGTGTTCTTTGCAATCCTATCACATATTTTTTAGATTTTGTTTTTAAAGCCATCATTCACCAAATATCAATAAGTGTTGTATCTTTTTACACAAAGACTTTAATTTTGACAGTACCAATACCATCTATCTGATCAAGGTGCAAAGGATATCACACACTTGAAGCTAAAGTATACATTTCAGTTCACAATTTGTTCCTGGTATCTATGAGTTTAATATTGTAAAGATAGAAATAGTTTGAAATTTCGAACGATCGTTAACCGTTTTTCACAATTTTTTCGCAACATGAAAGAATATTGAAAATAACAAATGGAGATCGAAGTAAACCAATGGACAATAAAATAAGATCAATTACACAATGGCGAAAAATAGAAGACAACCAGGCACACCGTCAGCAAAACACTTCACAGTAACATTTAAGATTGAGCGACACTATAGATCACGTGTTTTTCTTGGTGTCCGCTGATGAGTCATAACCTTATTTTGAAATTAATTATAGAGAAAAGATAGACAAGACCGTTACCTAGAGAATCAATAGAAATTCTGTATCTACCTGTCAAAATTTAGGGGTTGACGTTTTCTGCTATGTCATATATTTTTTTATATTTTTGTACACAAATCAGGCCGATAGTTTTACATTTGTTTTTTATGGTCCTTTTGTTGCTTATTATGTGGTATAGGTTTTGCTAATTTTTTACGGTTCTAGGGGACTTGTAGTTGTTAACTTTTGTGTAATTTGATTTCTAGTGGAGAGTTCTCTTATTGACATTCATACCACATCTTCTCATTGACATACATAACGAAAACTTTAGTAGAAGCGCAAAACCTCGGGTTATGTTCTTCTCATATATTTTATGATAGTAGGATACTAAACCCCTAACGGGAGGGATTGTGCTTAATTTTCATATGATGACGACATACTATTTAATCAGTTTAATTGGGGTCTGGAGCCTGGCATGTCAGTAACTGCTAGTATTCCTTTGTTACTTTGTGTATCATTATCAGTTTGCTTAGTTTCTTTTGTTACATGTCCATATTCTGACATCGGACTCGTACTTCTTTTGAACTGAGTTTTACTGTACGTATTGCTGTGTATTTGTTTTTTCTACAATTTTGCGCCTGTCCCAATTTAAGAGCCTCTGGCCTTTGTTAATCTTGTATATTTTTTAATTTAAAACTTTATATGTTTTATTACAAATTACTTATTTCAGTTACTTTGATATTATATATAAATCATTTAAACCCAAATTAATCCTGTTATGTCCTTTGTGTAACCTATTTTTCATCTACTTTTATATCATATTTGAAATTATATTGTAATTGTTCTGCTCATTTTTGTCGCTGTGATTAGCAAATAAAATATTTTCGGGAGGGGGGGGGGGGGGGGTGACTGCTGTTTATTGTTGTAGTTTTGGTGTTTAGTGTGAAGTTCATTTTCACTGAACTAGTACACATTTTTTTAGGGCCCGCTAAAGCCCGCCTCAGGATACGGGCTTGTCTCGCTGTGTTGAAGGCCAATTAGTGGCCTTGGGCTGTTTTCTGCCCTTTTGTCGGGTTGTTGTCTCTTTGGCACGTTCCCCATTACCATTCTCAATTTTACTCATAAACTCATTACTCATTTAAGAAGAACTACAGACGGTAAATCATTTCGTGCTCTTAACTGACGGATTAAGGAAAAGTTTGCTGATACAAAATAAAGAAGGACGATTGTAACAATCGCCGATGATATAAAAACAGATTGTTCCGAGTTCAATGTCCAAAAGCAAATATTACATACATAAAATTGAGAATGGAAATGGGGAATGTGCCAAAGAGACAACAACCCGACCATAGAAAAAAAACAACAGCAGAAGGTCACCAACAGGTCTTCAATGTAGCGAGAAATTCCCGCACCCGGAGGCGTCCTTCAACTGGCCCCTAAACAAATATATACTAGTTCAGTAATAATGAACGCCATACTAATTTCCAAATTGTACACAAGAAACTAAAATTAAAATAATACAAGACTAACAAAGGCCAGAGGCTCCTGACTTGGGACAGGCGCAATCAACATTTATAAGATAGGAATAGAACCCCTGCTTTCAGGTTCTAACTGAATCGTCGACTGACGAGAGCTTCTCTCTTTACTCCGAAATGACACGTGTTTAGTTGAGTAGCAACAAATACTAATTTTGAAGTGTTTGGTTAAACCCAAATGGTGATCAAGCCAATGACCTCCAAAACAGACAAACAGACTACCAAAATCAGTTCACTGCGATGCAAAATTTTATTATAGAAATACGAATAAAGTACTGTAGGTGATAAATAGACATAACATATAACTTACAATCAACTGTGACTATTTAGTTGATCATTTTGATAATACAAATAAAACATAGTACAATCAAGTGTGAAATGTTAGTTGATCATTTGGAAAATACAAGTAAAATATAGTACAAGAAGAATGTGTCCATAGTACACGGATGCCCCCTCCGCACTATCATTTTCTATGCTCAGTGGACTATGAAATTGGAGCATAACTGTAATTTGGCATTGAAATTAGAAAGATCATATTATAGGGAACATGTGTACTAAGTTTCAAGTTGATTGGACTTCAACTTCTTCAAAAACTACCTTCACCAAAAACTTTAACCTGAAGTTGGACAGACGGACGGACGGACGAACGGACCCATATACCAGAAAGCATTATGCCCCTTTACTATCGTAGAAAGGGCAAAATAAAGTGTGACATTTTGGTTGATCATTTGGAAAATACAAGTAAAATATATAATAGTATTACAATTAAGTGTGTAATGCTAGTTGATCATTTGGACAATACAAGTAAAATATATTACAATTAAGTGTGAAATGTTAGTTGATCATTTGGATAATACAAGTAAAATATATTACAATTAAGTGTGAAATTTTAGTTAATCATTTGGAAAATACAAATGTATATTACAATCAAGTGCGAAATGTTAGTTGATCATTTGGACAATACAAGTGACATATAATACTATCAAGTGTGAAATTTTAGTTGATCATTTGGAAAATACAAGTAAAACAAGAATGTGTCCCCAGTTCACGAATGCCCCACTAGCACTATCATTTTCTATGTTCAGTGGACCGTGAAATTGGGGTAAAATCTCTAATTTGGCATTAAAATTAGAAAGATCATATCATAGGGAACATGTGTTCTAAGTTTGATGTCGATTGGACTTCAACTTCATCAAAAACTAACTTGACCAAAAACTTTAACCTGAAGCGGGACAGACGGACGGACGAACGGACGCACAGACCAGAAAACATAATACCCCTCTATTATCGTAGGTTGGGCATAATTATTTACAGTCAAGTGTGAACAATAAATTGATAATATAGATAAAGGAAGTAAAATATAATACAGTAAATAGTGAACATTTAGTTAGTTGATCATTTAAAAGTAAAATAAGTCAAATATGATTCAGTAAAATGTTAACATTGAATTGATTACTTGAAAAATACAAGTCAAATATAATACATTAAAGTTGATCATTCGGATAATACAGTCATAATTATCCCATGACGACGCAGTGTGTCAGTTTAACATCACCCGCAGGCGCGGATCCAGAGGGGGGGTTCCGGGGGTTGGAACCCCCCTTTTTTTTGACCGATCAATGCATTTGAATGGGAGCATATAGCTGGAACCCCTCCTTTACTCTGGGTTGGGAACCCCCCCTTTTTAAAATGGCTGGATCCGCCCCTGACCCGGATGGCCGGAGGCCGGAGGGTTATCTTACACTGACACACCAAGTCCAAATGGGATAACTATTTAACATCCCAGCCACTCTAGATAAGATACAAAAACATATTTACAATTCATGAAATCTGGTTTAGAACGCAACACACTCAATATAATATACTTTATATATTACTATATTGGTTATACCCCTTGTGAGCCCTGAATACGATGTTTACATATGATATTTTCAAAAGTGTCCAGCCGATGATATGATAAAGGTCCATAAGACCATAACACTCAAAACCAAGGAGTAAACAAAGACTCACAAAACCAAAGGACATTTACATCAACAGTTATAAACAATAATTAAGAAACAACATAAAATAAAATACTGGACACTGCTATTTTCAACACAAGCTTTTTCTCTAAGTTTTATTGTGGATTTAACGTTCACGGCAACATTTTACAGAACAAAGTAAAGCATGCAGCACATAAAAACTCTAGCTAGGATGATCTGATAGGGGCGATCCGGCTCAGATCACCCCTGGTAGAACAAAGGAGATGGGATGCAAGGTAAAACATAGTACAGTACAGTGTAAACATTAAGTTGATTTTTTGAAAAATACAAGTAAAATATATTAATATTAAAATGTGAACGTTAGATCATTTGAATAATACACGTAAAATATAATACAAGCACGTGTGAACTGTGAGTTGATACTGTAAATAGTTAACATTTAATAAGTTATCATTCAAAAATAAAATAAGTCAAAACAGTTAAATGGAACATTTAGTTGATCATTTGGAAAAATACAAACAGTATAATGCAGTGCAGTGAAGTGTGAATAGTAATGTGATCATTTTTTAAAATTGATCATTTCGATAATACAAGTAAAATGTAATGCAGTAAAGAGTGATTCTAATATGACGTGCTTCTTCCGCTTTGTAAACAACACCGTGATAAAATTCTCGATATATCTATACTTAGCGCAGACTCCAAGATGTACACAAATGGCTGTTTAAATATGCCTCACACGTAAATCCACATGTATCGTAACCTAACGATTGTGGATTTTCGCTGTGTCAACAATTACAATTGTATAAAACCCTACAGAACATTTATTTTGATTCTGACGCATAACAAAAAGAATTTACACATTAGAGAACGGAAAAATGGATAAAAACAAAATAAATTAAAATTCCGCGAAATTCCAGTAATGATTTTGGCGCATTAACGTCATTTCAAAACATGACGTCATACGAATGAAAACGTCAAAGCTGAAGGTTTTTCTTTTGCGTTTACCTTCTAAACTTGGATACAATTGCATTAAAATAAAGTATTGAGGTAGGTGTTGCTTGTATTCTGTTCTATTGCATTATTCGCACATTTACTAATTTCAGCAAGTCAACATGGCGGCTCCTTGGTTACAACATGTCAACAGTGAATTTAACGGTAGCTTACGATAAAAAATGTAAATTTAAAATTGCAAATGTTGGGTTTACTGAGAAGTAAAAAAAGTATTGATCACATTTTTTTTAGCGGTTAGTTAAGAAATCATTCATGCAGGTTTTATATTAGATTTGTTTTACATTTATCGAACAGTGGGTAAAATAGAACAGCCACACACACGGTATACGCATCATCGCTTCAGTTTTTTAATGATCGTATTTGTCCTATTAGAATCGAAATAATTCATGGAAGCCATAGATTTGTTGTAAATTTACACATGGCCTGGGCCGTGATATTCGTTAATTTTATCACTCGCTAACGCTCAGGATAAAATTCGAATATCACGGCCCAGGCCATGTGTAAATTTCCAACAAATCTATGGCTTCCATGAATTATTTCTTAAATATTAAATTTTATCATTTAGAAAATACAAGTAAACTATAGAACAACAAATTGTGATCATTTGAATTATACAAAGAAAATATAATACAGCAAATATAGTGAACTTTAAGTTGATCATTGGAAGAAAAGAAACAAAACAAAACAAATCACATATGATACAGAGCAATGTGAATATTAATTTGATCATTTGATAAAAAAACGAGTAAATTATAATAGTACACTAAAGTGTGAACGTTTAGGTTTTTTTTAAAGGAAAATACAAGTTAAATATGATACAATGAAGTGTGAACAGTAAGTTAATTATTTGGAAACTACAAGAAAAAAGCTGTGCACATCAAGTAGATCATGCTGATTGTAAAGGTAAATAATCATTACAGTATAATGGTATCTTTAAATAGGAAATGCTGACAATATCAGTAAAATAGAGTACAGTAATACATGACCATGAACGATTCAAACATTCAGATAATACAAATAAATGTTAATTACTCATTTCAAGTATAAATTCTATTGAAAAAGTTTCTTTGGTAAAAAATGATGATGTACAATAATAAAAATAACACTGTGGATTCAAAATCATTCGAAACTTGGACTTCATGGATAAATGTGTTCTACAAAATGCCAATTTGTCATACTAGGTTTGTATACAGATTTTATGATGTGTCCACGAAAATACAGGGTTGAATAAAAAAAAAGAAGACACCATCATCTTAGCTTATGGACTGGTTCGGTGTACCTTTGAACCTTAGCTAGATGGCTTTTCCCACTATAACCAGATTAACCAGACTACAATATTTTGATAAATTGCCATTTCATATACCCCCTTGACAATTATAAACATAAGTGGTTATTGAAAAATGTATACAAAATAAATTTCGAAGAAGTAGACGGATTGCCATGGGTATCATGAAAATAGAAAGATATAAAAGGAATGAAAATCATATTGCTGAAAGCAAAACAATGTGCAAAAACATCAAATAAAGATAAATAATAATAATTCAGATGATATTATCTGAGGTGTCATATTTACTGTTCTATTGACATACTTTTGAATTTGTATTCCATTTTAACACACAGCGACAACATCAAAACAATTCATACACAATAAAATCACACAAAACAACAATGAATGTACATGTATATACATTTTGTAATTAAAAACCCAAAAAAGAAAAACAACACAATAATAATCACATTCAGAATTTGGTTACTCTGTTTCATAGTAACAAGAGTTTCAAAATACTGATAAAATTGATGGTATAGAAAAAAAAGGAATGAAAAAGAAGGAAAGCAATAAGGGTCCATGAGCTTGTTTTTGAGATATAAGCTTTTGAAAATTTGGCGGCAGATGATTCTCTCTAGACTTTTCATACATTTCACATTGTAACCTTTTTTCTATCAAAAACAATGAATAAATAACAAGAATATTATAGGATTTTCAAGTATGGCTTTAAAATAAGGAGGAATTCCGCAAATCTGGCACACATTCAAAAATTAAAAGAAACGAACCTTAAATCGGCATAATAAACATACCTATTTTTATTCCCTACGTTCCGAAAATTATCTTATACGGATGTATTCGACTTTCATTTTTGATCAACTATGCATTTGTTTTTGTTTGTATGTTAAACACTGCTAGTGATCGAAATATCCGCTCAGAAAAATGTTGAAAATAAGTAAAATATCATTTACTAACATCATTGTAGATCATCCTTTTCAACCGCGAACTTACTCTTTGCCATCCATAGTCATAAGCTTTTCCCGACACTGCCTCTATATCACTTGTTGAACGATTAATATATTTAAGCAAAATGAGTACCAAGTTTTCATTTAACTGACTTTTACATGCTTCTACTATCGCAGTATCGAAGTTAAAATTTTCGCGATTAACCTTCTGAATAAGTAACTCAACTACGTCTGCTTCTCCACACCGACAGGCCTCATTCATCGCAGCAGTAAAATCAAACAGGGAATGGTTAACTCTTTCTAACAGTAAGGAAACAACTTCGTCCCAGCCTTTCTGGCAAGAGATATTCATATTAGTATTTACTTCTAGGAAACTTATATCAATTTTATCAAGGAATATTTCAACAATTTCAGTTTCGCCACTAATACAAGCAGTTTTCATTGCTTCTTCCATGAGGTTTTTGTTATGTTTGCAGACGTCTATAAGCGATGTTACAATTTCCGTCCAACTATATGTGCATGCTTTTTTGATAATGATATCTACATGGGATTGTGCTAGATCAAAGTTCTCGATAAAAATCTTCACGACACTTGCATGTCTACTGTTTTTACACGATATATCGATTAATATATTCACATCAAAGTTTATGGTGCTATATTTTGACAAGAATAGTTCAACTATTTCAGATCTACCTTGCGCGCACGCTTCGAACATGCATTTATTCAAATCAAGAAATGAGTTATCTATATTGTCAAACAACCAAAGGATAATATCCTTCCATCCGTATCCACAAGCTTTCTCCAAAACTAGTTTAGTATTGAGTAAATCAGAATCGACATTTTCGAGAAGAAATTTTACAATTTCATATCGACCATATGAGCAAGCCTCTTCCATGGAAGTCCTCATATCAGCCTTTTCTATATCAAATTTTGACCATAGCAACTTTACGATTTTTAACCAACCATAACCACATGATTCTACCATCACTGTTTGAACGTCAATGCTTTTCAATTCAATGTTCTTTAGTAACCAGTCAACGATTTTAAATTGTCCAGATTCACAGGCCGTGTTTACGATAGCCTGCATATTAAGCATGCTTTGGTCAGTGATGTTCCAAAGCCATTGTATCATATCTAACTGTCCCATTCTACTTACAGCTTCGATAACATCAGACAAATCAATTGGATCAAGTTTTTTAATCTTATGATGCTTGAGCATAAGCCAAACAAGTTTTTTATGATCAGATTTCTCTTTATCATTTGATTTATTTGTTGTAGCTTTGATAGTGTCTTTCAGTGTTTCCTTTAATTCTAATAGTTGTATATCAGTATTTTCTAACAGCCAGTTTACTATACGTTTATTAGAATGAACGCATGCCTCTTTAAGCACATTTTTATTGTTTTCTGGTGTGTTCATATTTGGTTGTTCAAAGAGTAATGAAATAACTTTATCTCCTCCCTCATAATTTCGACACACCTGCAACATTGCCTTGGATTTATCCAACATGTATTCGTCCATTGTGTTGATTAGGTATGCAAGTAATGTCTCATTACAATTATAACATGCATTGTTCCATGCAGTTGTCATATTAAATAATTTTCTATCCATTGTTGTCCAGAACCATTCAACAACAGTAACGTTGTCATAACGACATGCATTGTTTATTGCGCTTTCCAAATCCAACATATCATGTGGAATATTTTCCAAAAGCCATTTTACTGCTTCTAGAGAATTTGTTTTTGAACTGCGACATGCTTTGTTCATTGCAGACCTAAAATCGACACAATTTCTGTCCATATTTTCCATGACATATTTCATTATTTGTAGATTACTATTTCGGCAAGCCTCATTCATTACATATTTCATTTCAAATAATGAACTATCCTTATTTTGTAATAACCACAAAACTTTTTCAGTGTGGTTCAGACGAGAAGCTTGTTCGATAACAGTTCCTATATTAAACAAATTTGGACTGATGATTTGTAAGAGTAACTTGAAAATGTGAAGAGTTTCTTCGTTATCATGAGGAATGAAAAGATTGAATGCAGTGTCTACATCAAACATAGAATGATCAATATTTTCAACTAACCATCTGACAATATTTAACCAACCGTTTCTACAGGATTCGTTCATTAGTATCTCCATATCAAGTAAGTCCGCTTTTACTTTCTGTAATAATATTTCTATAAGTTTTTCATTACAACTATTCTCGTCAGTTTCCTCATCTATCCATGGGTTGCATGCACTGTTTACTGCTTTCATTATATGCAACTTTTCATGATCGGAATTTTCTAACAAAAACGTGACAACATCTTGATGACCATAACAACATGCTTTGTCCATTATCTCTTTCAAGTCAAGTAAGTCATGATCCACTTTTTCGAGAATCAGTTTAAATAATCGTTCCTTCTTTTCTCTTTTCTTATAAATATCATCATCGTCGTCATCTTCGTCTCTGATTGAGATGTATGCAATGTTTACTGCTTTCATTATATGCAACTTTTCATGCTCGGTATTTTCCAACAAAAACGTAACAACATCTTGATGACCATAAAGACATGCTTTGTTCATTATCTGTTTAAAGTCAAGTAAGTCATGATCCGCTTTTTCGATGATCAGTTTGATTAACGGTTCCTTTTTTTCTCTTTGCTCATCAATATCACCCCTGTCCCATAATAAGTTGTATGCACTGTTTACTGCTTCCATTAGATATAATTTATCGTGCTTGGTATTTTCCAACAAAAACGTGACAACATCTAAATAACCATAACGACATGCTTCGTTCATTATCTCTTTCAAGTCAAGTAAGTTATGGTCCACTTTTTCGAGAATCAGTTTGATTAACGGTTCCTTCTTTTTTCTTTGCTCATCCATATCACCCCTGTACCATAATAAGTTGTATGCACTGTTTACTGCTTCCATTATATATAATTTTTCATGCTCGGTATTTTCCAACAAAAAAGTGACAAAATCTAGATGATCATAAAGACATGCTTCGTTCATTATCTCTTTCAAGTCAAGTGAGTCATGGTCCACTTTTTCGAGAATCTGTTTGATCACAGGTTCCTTCTTTTTTCTTTGCTCATCAATATCACCCTTGTCCCATAATAAGTTGTATGCACTGTTTACTGCTTCCATTATATATAATTTTTCATGCTCGGTATTTTCCAACAAAAAAGTGACAACATCTAGATGATCATAAAGACATGCTTCGTTCATTATCTCTTTCAAGTCAAGTGAGTCATGGTCCACTTTTTCGAGAATCTGTTTGATCACAGGTTCCTTCTTTTTTCTTTGCTCATCAATATCACCCTTGTCCCATAATAAGTTGTATGCACTGTTTACTGCTTCCATTATATATAATTTTTCATGCTCGGTATTTTCCAACAAAACAGTGACAACACCTAGATGAGCATAAAGACATGCTTTGTTCATTATCTCTTTCAAGTCAAGTGAGTCATGGTCCACTTTTTCGAGAATCTGTTTGATCACAGGTTCCTTCTTTTTTCTTTGCTCATCAATATCACCCGTATCCCATAATAAGTTGTATGCACTGTTTACTGCTTCCTTTATATATAATTTTTCATGCTCGGTATTTTCCAACAAAACAGTGACAACATCTAGATGAGCATAAAGACATGATTTGTTCATTATCTCTTTCAAGTCAAGTGAGTCATGGTCCACT
Organism: Mytilus edulis; assembly: GCA_019925275.1. Classification (NCBI taxonomy): domain Eukaryota; kingdom Metazoa; phylum Mollusca; class Bivalvia; order Mytilida; family Mytilidae; genus Mytilus; species Mytilus edulis. Next base: position 109,048,625 of record CM034350.1, on the reverse strand, counting down.
TTTTCGAGAATCTGTTTGATCACAGGTTCCTTCTTTTTTCTTAGCTCATCAATATCACCCCTGTCCAATAATAAGTTGTATGCACTGTTTACTGCTTCCATTATGTTAAATTTTTCATGCTCGGTATTTTCCAACAAAAAAGTGACAACATCTAGACAATCATAACGACATGCTTTGTTCATTATCTCTTTCAAGTCAAGTAAGTCATGATCCGCTTTTTCGAAAATCAGTTTGATTAACGGTTCCTTTTTTTCTCTTGCTCATCAATATCACCCCTGTACCTTATTGAGCGGTATGCAATGTTTACTGCTTTCATTATATGCAACTTTTCATGATCGGAATTTTCTAACAAAAACGTGACAACATCTTGATGATCATTAAAACATGCTTCGTTCATTATCTCTTTCAAGTCAAGTAAGTCATGATCCACTTTTTCGAGAAGCAGTTTGATCATAGGTTCCCTATTTTCAATTTTCCTATTGATATCATCCTCGTTCAAATAAAACGTGAAGCATGCCCTGTTTACTGCATCCACTATATCTAACTTTTTATGATCGGCATTTTCCAACAAAAACGTGACAACGTCTTGAAAACCAAAACAAAATGCGTCGTTCATTATCTCTTTCAAGTCAAGTAAGTCATGATTTACTTTTTCGAGAATTAGTTTGATCATAGATTCCCACTTTTCTCTTTCCTCGTAAATGTCATCCTCGTCATATATGTCACTGATTGAGCTGTATGCAATGTCTACTGCTTCCATTATATCTATTTTTTTATGATCAGTATTGTCCAACACAAACGTAACAACATCTAAATATCCATAACAACATGCTGTGTACATTATCTTTAATACAATTGAGTCATGATTCATGTTGTTGAGACATGGTGGGTTGCTTACTATGTTTATACTTTCAACCATATCACACTCTTTTAGATCGATATTGTCTAAAATAAACCTGACAACATCTAAACATCCATAGTAACATGCTTTGTTCATTATCTCTTTAATGTCAAGTAAGTCATTATTTACTTTCTCAAGAATAAGTTTGATTAAAGGTTCGTACTTTTCTCTTTGTACATCAATATCATCAAAATCATCGAACTCGTTCCATATTCGGCTGTATAATATGTTTACTGCTTCCATTATTTCTAATTTGTCATGATCGTTATTGTCTAACACAAATGTGGAAACGTCTAAAAAGCCATACCGGCATGCTTTGCTCATTATCCCTTTTAAATCAAGTGAATCATGATTTACTTTATCGAGAATAAGTTTGATCAAAGGTTCATACTTTTTTCTTTTGTCACTTATATCATTGTCATCGTCCCTTATTGAGCTGTATATTATGTTGACTGCTTCCGTTATATTTAACATTTTATGGTCGTTATTTTCTAACACTAATGTGACAACGTCTAAACAACCATACCTACATGCTTGATTAAATACAAGTACCAAGTCAAGTGAGTCAGAATTAACCTTCTCAAGAATAAGTTTGATCAAAGGTTCACACTTATCTCTCCTGTCATGAAAACCCTCGTCCTCTTCCTCGTTCTTGATACTGTGCATCCATGAGTTGTAAACTATTTCAATTGCTTTCATTAAATCTAACTTTTTATGTTCTGCGTTTTCTAACATTAACTTGACAAAACCTAATGAACCATAATGACATGCTTGGTGCAATATTTCCTTCAAGTCAAGTGAGTCATGATTCACTTTCTCTAGAATACGTTTAAACAAAGGTTCATATTTATCTATACTATCATTCATATTCTCGTCGGCGTTGTCGTACTCCCATGCATTATATACACTATTAATTGCCTCCTTCATATCTAACTTTTTATGATCGCTTTTTTCTAATATTAATGTGACAACATCTAATGAACAATAACGACAGGCTTGGTTTAATACGTCCTTCAAATCAAGTGAGGCATGATTAACTTTCTCGAAAATCAGTTTGATCAAAGATTCATACTGATCTCTTCTATCCTTTATACTCTCATCCTCCGCCTCGTCGTTTTCGTAAATAGCGTACATTGAGCTGTGCACAATGTACATGGCTTCCTTCATATTTAACTTTTTATGATCGGTGTTTTCTAAAACCCATTTAACAACATCTAACCAACCATAGCGACATGCTCGGTTCAGTGTTTCTTTCATGTCCATTAAATTTTGGTTTACTTTTTCAAGAAATAGTTTTATTAAATGTAAGCATTCGTTTCTCATGTTGTAGACGACATCGTCATAATTGTTGTTTTTGTTCTTATCATATTCTAGGTCACATTCAGTGTACAGAATGTTGATTGTTTCTCTTACATCAAACATTGCATGATTTTCTGTTTTATCTAATACTAATGTTACAATATCTAACCAATAATAACGACATGCTCGGTTAATTACTTCTTTTATATCAAGTAATCCATGGTCGACTTTCACAAGAAATAATTTAAACAAAGATCTGTATTTGTCTCTTTTAATCTCTTGAACATTCATCTGACAACATGATTCAGGCACTTTGTTAATTGCTTCCATGATATCTAGTATTGCATGATCAATATTATGTAACGTCCACGTGACAACGTCTAACCAGCCAAAGCGACAAGCTTGATTCATTATTTGTTTCATGTCGAGTGAGGTATGGTTTACTTTTTCCAGCAGCATTTTAGTAAAATCTTCTTTTGTTTCATCAACTTCTTTGATTACTTTGATAAAATTGAAATATTTTAGATCAATATTTAAAACAAGCCAATCAACTAAATCTTTACTTCTACCGCGCCAATCACTGTTAATCGCGGACAGTAACAGGAACGTACAATCCAATATACTGTGATCAAAGATTTTGAATAAGTACTTTACCAATTCGGTGTCCTGAACCATGCATGGCAGATTATTCAATTCAAGTATGTTTACTTTTTGTTGTTCCACATTTGCTGCCATCCATTTTAACAGATTTTCGATGCTCTTTCTTCCTTCTTTGTATTGGTTCGTATACACTAATTTCATGTCTAGCATGCAGTTATCAACATTTGTTATTATAAACTTCAAATCTTCCATACATTTCATATCTAAAACGTTCATCGTAATTAATTTCATATCAAATAATTGATGGGGAACGTTCTTTATTAACCATTTTGAGACAGGTTCGTCTCGGTCATTCCAGACATTTTTAATCGCTGCAATAAATGCTGCGGTAAAGTCAAGCTGATTTTCAGCTGTTTCTTTGCTTTTGCTTTTGTCAAGTTCATGCAAGAAACCATTGTCATGAATTGATACACCATGTCCATTCTCTGCTATTAAAGTTGTACAAAGAAACTGCACAACATCGAGTCTTTTGAATTCACAGGCCGTATTTAATATATGGTTCATATCGAATGTACTTCTGTCAATATTGTTAACTATCCATTTGATCGTTGTTATCGGACACCGTGAACAAACTCTATTAATACCGCATCTGATGTTTTCTTTAATTTTACACGTAGTGAACCTTTTTAATGGTATCCAAATATTGTCTAGAATGTTTTCATTATTTTCCAATTCGCAAACATGTAAAAAGGCTTCTAGCAAAGATGATTTACAGGAAAAGTCAATGTCTTCTTCGCTTTCAGAGTCCAGTTTTAACGCTAAGTGGTCAACTAATAGAGCGATACTTTTATCCATTTTGGTTTGCTGTGTTATGCGCTCTAAAAGAAGTGCTGGTAAATACAACTGACAACTTTTGCACTTTCCACTAAATGTAACAAATTTTTGCAAATCGTAGTCATGCTCAAAGTAGGCATCATGTGCTTTTTCAATCAAAATTTTCAAAAAATACTCATCGTTTTCTCTAATTATCTGTGATTCGCACAACAACTGAAAATTTAACGAAAGTGATTTACTAAAATATTCTGACTGTACTATTTCTATTATTCGATTTGCAAGCATTGAATAATGTTTTGGGATAATTTTCAAAACTATCTCCCCTTCTCTCTGTTTATAATTTTGAAGTCGCACCATCTCCCTTATAAAATCAAAACTAAGTCGCGACAAAATTAATCCAGTGTCTATTCTGCTGTAAGATATAAGAATGCTCTCAAATATGGTTTGGTGCTGAAAGTGATATGTCCCATTATCAAAGTGAAATATAAGATATCTGCCTAGCATTCCATTTGCAGCATCTATAATTTGACATGTTGGAATTTTTTTACATGAGATCCCATAGCATGATTCAAATATTTCAAGACATTTTTCACCGTCTATACCTTCTGGGTCAAGACAATCTTCGTTTAAAAAGATGTAAACCAATGTCACATAAGTCATGCTGTCTTGACGGTTGTCACTGCCATTTATCCTTAGTTTCTCGATTTCTTCATATAAATATTTGGATGGGTGTTTGAAAAAACTTAAACCAAGCCGGGTTAACTTTCTATTACCTGTAAATAACGAACAAGCTTCAGGGAACCCAAGAAGCGGTTCTGTTTCAACGATGCTGTGTAATGTTACTCGATTTACAGTGGCAGTGACTTGGCGATCCAGTATAGTTTCTTCAAAATAATTTTCTTGCTCATTTAATTCAAGAAGACGAAAGTTATGGGCAAAAAAATATTTTAAAAGAAGTAATTCTTTTTCAGATTTGGTAATTTTGTATGTTTTTGAACTGAGATCAACCTCACACTTACCATGGAAAATTTTGTGTGAAGTGAAAAGCCAGTCACAAGACATTCTTATTGTATCTCGTACTGTTAAAATAGTCTTTATGTTACCTTTTATAGTACAAGCATGTATTCTATCAATTATTTGAACATCTGTATTTTCTGCAAACCTTGTATTAGTTCTACCGAAAATATCTTCAAACAATATGACTAGCTTTTCATTTGTAGTCACAATATCTGTAAAAGAATCTAAGTCTGTAAGTTTAATTGTTTCATATTCAGGATGTTTGAAACGGAATTGGTGGAGTATTTCTAAACTGTTTCTACTTTTTCCTGTACCAGCTGCCCCTGTTAGGACAAGAAGTGTGTTTGTTTCAAGTAGTTTGATACAAGCCTGTACAGCTGGTGTCTCCACAAAAGTACCTTCCCTCAAATGGCCATCAATTTCTGTTTGTGTTAAACCTAAAGTATAGAAAATCTAAAATTATTGTTATATTCCGTTGTTTTATGTCATCCTTTAGTTAACTTGAATTTCAAAAATTGTTTGGATTTCTCAAACAGACAACTTTTATCTTACAAAGAATATTAAGAAATCTAAAATCGTTTCCATGTCTGTATTATCTTAAAAACAAACGTATAAATTTGTAGAAAATGTTCCTATTCAATATATATTGATATATATTAATATACGGTCACCAATTTTTTCAAATCGTACTTAAGTTATATTAAAAAAACACGTTGTTACGACTTCAAGATATGATAAGAAAGTACTATAATTCGCAAGTAATCTTTTATGACATTGGTTTTCAAAAAATATAACAATATAGTTCAACCATGATAACAATAATTGATTGACTCATTGCTTTGTATGTTCGCTGAAATAATGGTCCTTGAGAGTTATTACACAAATCTGAACGAGGTATGTATGTACATCTTATTCTTATACATTGTAGTACAAACGATTTTTTTGTCGAATGTTTGTACTTAAGTTGCACATTTCATAATTTTTGTGAAGTATTTTAAGATATAGATCATAGCTAGACAGCGTCATAATCATGATTATGACATGTTTCATTCAATCAACGCAAAACTACGAGGATGCAATATTTTCAAGCAATTAAAAGATTATTGCAAAACCTGTCTTTCTTTTCATGGCAGGTTCAACCAAAAACGTTAAAACTGCTATTTGTTGCTTCTCCACTGGGTGACATTAGAAAGTAGGGTCAAAAACCTGTCAGCCCTAAATCAAAATAATATGTCCGAGTGAGATTGCTTATCTTCCTGTAGACCGTAAAGTTGTGGGCGTTTCCGTCAAGAAGTCAACACTCATAACCTGACATAAAATAAAATTGATGCGATCTTTTTAAGTTTTCTATATATTTATTTTTCATAAATAAAAAGATAATTAATTTCTACTACCACAAGGCGTAGATATGCTTTTATCTTCGTAATTTGTTTTGGATTTGAACAGTTTTCATTCGAACGTCTATGACGAGTCTTGGGTACAGGAAACGAGCGGATTGATGCGATTTAAATTATTTATCATTTTTAGACTGAGAACGATTCAAAGCTGGACATATTGCATAGACAGTTGAAGCCGTGATACAGTGATTATAAGTGGAGAAAATGGAAGGTACCACGACATTCAAAACTCTTAAAAAAGGTAAATAACAAAACGACATTATAATGCAAAAACACAAAATCAACAAAAAGACCAATAACAGTCTACCAAACACTTCATAAAAAGCTAAGTAACATTAACCCAAACACACACTTCATCAAAAGTCCTCATGAAGGAAAAGTAGTCTTACGTGGCGCCCAATATTTTACCCCAGATAAGGAGGCGTTCTATGATGATTCTATTCGCAGAGGTCAAACTGGAAAAATTACAGGATTTTAGGCTACGACAATTTTTATATCTATGTGGTCATCTGCAACATAGTTATATGAGAAAGTCTTCAGAAATAACATCTGATTTAATTGATTCGGAAATCAAAATGAAGGGCGAATCCGAGTTCTATGTTCACCTTTTGTGTTTGAATCTATTTAATTAGGTAAATCAATTTTGATCATACTCAACGCTTTTAAGAGTAAGACCATGACTTTGTATCTGTATTGGATCAAAATGGTTCTGTACTAAAATCATATACTGAATGGTACTATAGTCAGGTGAAATGCAGATAATGAATTGTCTAAAATTGCGTTTTAAAAGATTCATCTCACCTAAAAGTCGACTCCTTTTGGATGTTTCTGAAATAGAAAAATATGTGCATTTTAGAAGAAAATATGCTCAAGCTTATATTTATGAACTGGAAATGATGTAGTAAAAGTTATTTTATGTCTTGTTTATTTAAAGTCTTCAAATAATTTCCATAAGGATAAACACTTGAAATAAAACACCAGAAATGAAGTTTTATTACAGTGGATATTAATGGTATAACGTGATTGTTTCAGTGATCCTTATGAACTGCTAGAAGATCGATTTGGGTCCGTACCACTTTAGTACAGATCACCCTTCAAAAGCATGGCGACTACATAATGACGCCAATAACACTTTCTGCATCTTTACTAGCTAAGGGGTACGATTCGGTCCCCTATTCTTTGCTCTTGACAGATTAAAAAAGAATTTGGGTATGCAGCGTTGGGCATGCTAGCGACAGATCGAAATCATACCCACTCCATCATTATTGTTCAGTTGCACCGCTTAAATACTCTTTAGTATTGAAGTGTAAAATAGGTGTGTCCAATATTTACAAATGTCGTGAAGCCAGAACCGCAAATATACGTGACATTCCAATATTTGCACGAGGAAAATACCGTGGAATTTTATTTGATTAAGAAATTAAAATTTGTCACTAAATATCGTCTTATATTTTGGGTTTGAAGATTTGTAGTACAATTGACACGTGGTTATTGTTTGTTGACATTTTCTACATTGACACGTAATCTTCTAAAATGGCCTTTTCATTGGATGCAATTGCGACCAGAGAAATCAGTGCCTCGTTAATCTGAAGTTCTGACCCAAATTTGCAAAGAGTCAAGAATAGGGGAATGATCTTAAGCCTTGGCAAACAAAGACGTCGTTTCAGGTTTTTTTTCTTTTAAAAATTTATTAAAAACACAAGAAAGGAGCAGACGACTACCCACGGGAACCAGGATACAAGAAGGGCCTTATTTTATCTATTCTTTGTCACTGAAATTTGAGACATTTAAATTAAAAATTACCAAATATGTCGGTCTGAATTCAGGGTGATATAGAATTAAAAAAGTTAGTTTTTGAAACTTGAAGTCATAAAAAATGCAGTTGTTACTTCATTAAAAAAAACGACATGTATACAATGTACATGTTTTCGTGAAAGATACTCACATTTAAGTAATTTTTAAAAGATGCTGTCCAAAATCAATTGTTAACTATGTTGATTGCTATTAAAAACCTTGAAAACATTCCAATTGAACTAAATAAATTACAAAGACAATTTGTCACTCCGCTCGGGAAAAATATTAGCAAACATTATTTTTGTTTGATAAAATTTTACAATTACTCTATTATCTAATTTTTTATCGAATAATGCGGATCCCTACATTCAAATATTACACCTCCATCCCCACTGTTTTGTCAGAGAAAAAGAAGCAATCATCAGTTTTAAACTTTGTCATTCCGATGAGATCAAGAGTTTCATCTTCTCAATCTGAATTTATTACACACGTCATAGTAAATATGGTAGTATTAAATTATTCAAACGAAAACTTCACCACCAATGCCCAAAGCAAAGCATTTTTGTCAAAAATAAATAAATTATAGTATCATAATGCCATGCAGTTGTAGAGTACTGTAGATAAGGTATTTACAACCTCAACCGGTCGATAGATTATCGAGTAAACGGTTAGTCAAAACTGTTCAATTTGACAACACTATATCAAGCAAAAATATCGAGTGGCATTTGCTTAAATGTATAACATAACACAAGTTTGGCTGTTTCAACCATTCGTTTCTAATGATCGTTGATGTCCCTGATATTTTTGTAAAACTATTTCTTATAAGACAAACGGCAGATCGGAATGACTACTTACTATAAAAAGAAGATGCGGTATTATTGCCAATGAGACAACTCTCAATTATAGACCAAATGACACAGAAATTAACAACTAACAACGGCCTAAGACCTCCAACAACGAGAAAAGCACATATGGCATGGTCATTTATTAAAAGCCCCGAAATGACAATGTAAAACAATTTAAACGAGAACACTAACGTCCTAAAAAAAATTGAAAACAACGTTTAATAATTTCTTGCATCCGAAGCGCTTTTCTGGAGTCGAAGCAGTCGAAGAATTCTTATAAAAATTATATTAAAAAGCCGACAGAATGACGTTAGTAGACAAAACAGATATGTAACAAACATAAGTCAGAGAAAACATTTATATCGTTGTGAACTTTTATCAGACAGAAAATGCAAATTAAAAAGAATTCGCACCTGCTCTATAAAAAACGTAATTCTAAAGTGTAGTGTATTTTGCATGTTAGATTTTTTTTAACTACTCTAACATCTTATCAGATTTTGACTGTGAAATACGCATCTGTAGTTCTTCTGCAATTCACGTATTTAAAAACAATCTGTTAATTCCTTTTAAGCGGTGAATGTCTTCATCTTTATATATTTTTTAAATCAGGGATTATTTATAATTTCAGCTGTAAATTTTATTTTTATTTTACCTACCACATTTTGAAACATATTCTTTGACTTTCTTTGTTTCTGTTTCAACTGTCTCCAACCTTTGAGATGTGCAGAGCATGGATTCGTCAAGTTTCTGTAGTTTAGACGCTGTATGTTCCTCTGCCTTTTTACTGGATTCTATAACGGAATTTGTTGTTTCTGTGTTTTCTTCAAGTTTTTGTAGCTTTGCAGCTGTGTGTTCATTTGCCTTTCTACTTGATTCCATATGGTTCTCTGTAGTTTCTTGAAGTGTTTGCATTTTCGTCATAGTTTGATCCGACGATTTTTGACTTGATTGCGCAAGAGCAAACAATTATGATATATCCTGATGAAACATTACACAATATTAAAAATGTTTGATATCTACTAATTAGCTGCATATATTGTTTAAATTAATAATGACACAAAAACATTTTGATCAACAGTTATTTCTGCATAGTTATTTCTGCACATGTGATAATCAGATTTCTTAGTAGGGATAATCAATCAAATATCAAGTCAATATCTTCAAGCATCACGAAAAAAATGTTGAAAACTGATTATCTAAATGAACTTTCTTAGTCCAAGGATCATAACTCTGCAAAAAATCATCAGACCGGCACAAAATTATAACTTAATCTGTAATTTGTCATGATATCAATTATCAGTCTACATAAGAAAATGCCTGTACCAAGTTAGGAATATGACAGTTGTAATGTATTCATTTGATGTGTTTGAGCTACTGATTTTGCCATTTGATTTGGGACTTTCCTTTTTGAATTTTCCTCGGAGTTCAGTATTTTTGTGTTTTTACTTTTTTTTTTGTAAATCAAAATATTCAAGCATGACGAAACAAATGGTGGGACACGGATTTTTGTTGTTCAAGGACCATATAACTATGTACAAAATCATCACCTGAACAAAACTCGAATTTTCATGATAAATGTAAATACAAATTATCAAATCAATATTTTCAAGAATGACCAAATAAATTGAGAAAAACTGTCTATTTTAGTGAATTCTGTAATTCAAAGGCCATAGCGCTTCACAAAATCAACAGACCGGAACGAAATTCGAACTTGATCTGTAACTTGTCATTATAAAACAATACACCAAATATCATAAGAATATCTTCAAGCATAAAAGTGTAAAAAACTGATTTGCCGGACTGACGAATAGACAGACAGACAGACGATAGCAGTGCAAACCTAGAGTCTCCTTCGACTTCGTCGGTAGGGGATCAATAAAGAACCTTGAGATTGTGTTACAACGTTTAATTGAAAGTTCTTCATTAATCTTCCTTACTATTCAAATGTAAAGAACAGAAGATCAGATGCACCAACATCATGACACGAGTATCCCTCTCATTTTTTTTTACATACTTAAGTGTATATTATATTTACAAAACGTCTAAAATAAACAATTTTCAATGCATAGGGTTGTAAATATGTATCAACATTTTGTGTGTATTTTCCTGTAGACGCCATTTAATTAACCATCGTGGTGATATTGCTATTTCTCATTCATTGTTGTTTAAACAAAATAGTATAATGATTAAATTTTTAGATCTTGTGGCTAGTGCCCATTTGAGTCAATTTGTCTCCAGTGGGAAAAGAAAAAGATGTCAATATTAAATTTTTTGCTCGATATGCACCCTTGTCAGAAATGTACGCACTTAACATAAACTTAACATGAAAAATACAGCTAAAAACTGGTAAAAATAATGCAAACCCATTTTGGGTTCTTTTTTTGATAAAACTGTAAAACAAATGAAAGAAATACTTACATTTGTTCTATCTAATAAACTGTTTTGATATTGAACAAGTAAGGTGTGATCCAAACTTCTGTGGCTCACACCATTCAAAATCGTTTTGAACTCTGGTTCCTTTCCACAAACATTTGCTATATCCAATACTGACGATTCGATGTCATTCTTGAATCTTGTAAAGTCTGAATCACTTATCCGTGCTGCCTTTGTATGACCATAGACGTTGTTTCTTATTTTTACTAGAGTTTCCACCGATTTTCGATTTGAGCAACAGTACTCAAGTATTGTTTGTTGAAGAACAATATCAAGGTTACCTTGGCTGATACCAGATATTGCAGAAATTGAGCAGATGCAGTTTGTTCCCCCAGTATATGACCTTTTTCGACATATTGATAACCCAGTGGAACCAGTGAACATAATATTCCATTGTTGTGTATTTACTAGCTGACAATTGACTGGAAGTTGAAAACGATTTGGGCAAAAGCAGCATCCGTGGTTATATTGCCAAAGATGATAAATCAGATGTTTGTTGTGGTTAAGGAAATCTTCAAACGAGATTCCTTGAAATTGCAAACAACTGTACCAGAAGACATCGGTACAGCAGTTTACAAGAAGACATCTTGCAAGGGTAAGGTCAAGGACATCAGTACCAATTCCTTTCTTTGCAAGGCTACAGCAGAAATCTGGTCCCCGTCTATGTCCACACATTTTGGTTACTTTATCGAACAAAATTTCCATCTGTTTCGGAAATATAATCCTATTTCGTCTTGGTGGGGAGGTTCCTGGTAAACACCTACAGCACCTGCCATTGTTGTAGCATAGATGATAAATTTCATGCTGACTTTGGTTCAAAAATTGTTCAAACGAAAAATGTTTGTTTCGAATATCCAACTCAATTAGGGATATTAATGCAGCTTTAGAATGGTCGACAATTAAAATAGCATTTCTCAGAAAATTCTCCCTTTCCTGTTCTATAGATGTCATGACATCCTTCAATATAAATACAAAAATAGTGTCAATATGTGGCAGTTTGATTTCCAGCTGACAGATCAGTAAAACTAGTATAAATAAAAGCAGAGAAGATTCATTTACCTGCTATAATTTAGGGTAATGTTTTCATGAACGATATATGTATCAATCACACAAAAGAGATACCAGGCTTATAATTTAAAACGTAAGACGCACGTTTGGTCTACATAAAACCCATCAGTGCCACTCGAATCAAAGCAGTTAAAAGTCAAAACAAAGTAGAAAGGAATAAAAAAAACATAAGATAAAATTATCCGCGGGCGTAGCTTAATACGACCGTAGAGGTCGAACTCTGAACACTTCTTTCAAGTATGGACACTAAACTCAAGCTTGATACAGCTCAGAATTTGGCATAGCATCAATTTCTGACAAAAAATGAATGTGATCAAAGAGATGAGCAATTTTAAAATTGGATTTTTAACTATTATGGTCCAATATCTAAAATCTAAATACACGCTTAGGTTCAGCAAATCAAATAGCCCCATACATTCAATTTTGTTACAGTTGAATTTGTTCAGTATATCAAAATAACTTTTTGAATGCATAAAATCGAAATAAGTTTAATTTTGGACTATGTGAACCAATCTGAAAACCTGTCGCAATATCAAAAAAATAAATAGTTAGATTCAGCATATAAAAAAAACCTTTTTTTTCCAATCAAACAAAATTTAATTTTGAACCTTTTGGACTTTAATTTGGATCAATTTGAGAGAGAGGGTCACAAAATTGATACGACCGCAGAGGTAAAACCCTGAACAGTTAAGGCAAGTATGGACACAACATTTCAGCTTAAAACAGCTCTTAATTTGGATTGTGATTGAGTATTTGACACAGCATAGGTTTTGTGACAAAAATAATGAATATGGTCACAAAAAAAATTGATTTGGACCAGCTTGAAAACTTGGCCTAAAAATCAAAAATTAAAATACCGGTTTACATTCAGTATTTCAAAGAATCCCATACATATTCAATTTATGTTGCAATCAAACACAGTTTAATTTTGGACAACAAATTGGACCAACTTGAAAACTGGGCCCAAAATCAAAAATATAGATATATGTTTATAAATAGACAATACAATTTAACTTTCTAAAGGATTTTGCTTCTTCAGAAACAAAATATATATAGCATTCAGAAAATAGGTTTATACAGAATTGCAAACAAACCTACCACGAAATCCTACAACAATGATGACTAATAACAAACTATCTAAAATTGCCTGTTGATAAATTTTAAAATTATACAGAAACTAAGGTTTCAACTTTCTTAGGCAAAGTAGGCTTTAGATGGATTTAGCTACTTTTATGTCGTTTTGGTTTATAGCTCTTCAACGTTTTCGGTACTCATACATCGTTGGCTTTCAAGTATTAGGATTTGAGCGTCCCTGATGAAAGTAAATCCAGAAAAGCGCTTTGGACGCATGACATTTATAAAGTGTTTTTTTATTTATTTTTTCATACAATTTATCAAATACAAGAAAAAAATAGTTTCAAAAATATCATTTATTATTAATACAATGTCTTTAAATAATCCATAAAACTGACCTACAGAGCTTATCATCATCAACACTTTGGAAACACACAATTTTCAAATAAATCAGTCACTCCACTTATAACTGTGTTATTGATAATTACCACATGTTTTGTTATCTTGATAAAAGGTGAAAATTATTGCAAGAATATATTAAAAGTAAATACATTGTACTAGTCCATATGTACAAATGTGTATATTTAGTTAATAGTAAAAATCTGTTATACAGATTGTGAATAGTTTTATAGGAAGACAAAATTAATTTCCAATTTCTTTTTGTTGTGTGTAAGAATTTCATTACAAACTCTCCTCCATTCTTTTTTATATCTAATTTCTCTGATTATATTATTGAAATGTTAAATACTATTCAAAATATGTAATAATGAACAGTAAATTTCAAAATATATCAACATAATTTATCTCTAAAATAAGATATGATGCTGTATCTGTAACTTAATCATGTTAATAGTTTTTTAGTTGTAACACGGATTTGTTTTCTTTCAATCGATTTATGACTTTCGAACGGTATACTACTGTTGCCTTTATTTGACACAGATTCAATGTGGTCTTAGGACTTAAATAATTTAAAATTGGACGTTTACCAACATAACCATTTATGATCGTATATCCAAATACTAAATATATAGTTAGAATAAGCGTATCAAAGAACCCCAAGAATTGAACTTTTATTTTTTAAGAAATCCTACAAGGTATGATGTTTGATCCTTCAGACCTAAATGTGAACCAATTTGATAATAGAACCAATTATGTTAAATCTAAACACACACTTAAATTCAGCATAACAAAGACCCCTATGTATTTAACTTTTGTTGTGATCAAACACAGTGTAATTTAGACTCCAATTTCAATCAACTTGAACTGTCAATGCCAAAATCTATATTATGGTATAACACCTTGTGGCAAAATAAGATAGAAATACATAGACTTCTACTCAAGTCATTATCCACAAACCAGAAAATTCTTATTTATATTTTACCCCTTTTAATTAAACGGTTTCTAAAGACCATGATCCCCAAAATCAATTCCAACTTTCCCTTTGAAGTATAGAACCTTGTGGTAAATCCTTACATTTTATTTTCATAAACCAGTGATGTAAACCACAAAAAGTTCTCTAAAATTAGATGATGCTTTATATATTTTTGATTATGACCCAAGTTAAAATTTCTGTTAATTGTGCAATAACATCTCTGAATTTAGATACTGAGCAAATATGAAATACATGTGTAAAAGCAGTTTCTGACACAGAAAGAATTTGGTATAAGTTCTAAAACAATCTAACCAGATGCTCCTCATGGCGCAGCTTTATATGACCGCAGAGTTCGAACCCTGAACATTGGGGCAAGTATGGACACACCATTCAAGCTTGATACAGCTCTGAATTTGGATTGTGATTAAATAGTTGACACAACACAGGTTTCTGACACATAATGAATATGGTCTAAGAACTTAAGCTTGAAAATTTTTAAATTGGACATTACCTATTATGGTCCAATATCCAAAATCTAAATACATGGTTAGATTAAGCATATCAAAGAACCCAATAATTCAATTTTTGATGAAATCAAATAAAGTTTAATTTTGGACCCTTTAGACCTCAATGAGGACCAATCTGATAACCGAGCCGAAACATCAAAAATCTAAGTACATGGTTAGATTAAGCATGTATCAAAGAACCCCATATATACAATTTTTGATAAAAACAAATAAAGTTCAATTTTGGACCCTTGAGACCTCAATGTGGACCAATCTGATAACCGGGCCCAAACATCAAAAATCTAAATACATGGTTAGATTAAGCATATATCAAAGAACCCCATATATACAATTTTTGTTGAAATCAAACAAAGTTTAATTTTGGACCGCAATGTGGACCAACTTGAAAACTGGACTGTAATCAAATATCTAAATACAGGTTTAGATTCAGCATATCAAAGAACACCAAGGATTCAATTTTTGTTGATGTCAAACTTAGTTTAATTTTGGACACTTTGGACCTTAATGTAGATCAATTTGAAAATGGGACCAAAAATTAAGAATCTACATACACAGTTAGATACGGCATATCAAAGAACCCCAATTATTCAATTTTTGATGAATTAAAAAAAAGTTTAATTTTGGACCCTTTGGGCCCCTTATTCCTAAACTGTTGGGACCCAATTTCCCAAAATTAATCACAACCTTCCTTTAATGGTTATAAACCTTGTGTTTTTTTAAATTTCATAGATTTCTATTTACTTATACTTAAGTTATGATGCGAAAACCAAGAAAAATGCTTATTTGGGCCCCTTTTTGGCCCCTAATTCCTAAACTGTTGGAACCAAAACTCCCAAAATCAATCCCAACCTTTCTTTAGTGGTCATAAACCTTGTGTCAAAATTTCATAAATTTCTATTTACTTTAACTAACGTAATAGTGCAAAAACCAAGAAAATGCTTATTTTGGCCCTTTTTGGCCCCTAATTCCCAAACTTTTGGGACCAAAACTTCCAAAATCAATCCCAACCTTCCTTTTATGGTCATAAACCTTGTGTTTAAATTTCATAGATTTCTATTCACTCATACTGAAGTTATAGTGCGAAAACCAAAAGTCTTCGGACGCTGACGACGGACGACGACGACGCCAACGTGATACCAATATACGATCAAAATATTTTCAATTTTTGCGGTCGTATAAAAATCTAAATACATGGTTAGATTCAGCATAATGAAGAACCCCATATATTGAATTTTTGTTGAAATCAAACAAAGTTTAATTTTGGACCCCGATTTGGACCACCTTAAAAACTGGGCCCAAAATCAAACCAGATGCTTCACAGGGCGCAGCTTTAAACGACCGCAGAGTCCGAACCCTGAAAATTGGGGCAAGTATGGACACAACATTCAAGCTTGATACAGCTCTGAATTTGGATTGTGATTGAATAGTTGACACAACACAGGTTTCGGACACATAATGAAAGTGGTCTAAGAACTTAAACTTGAAAACTTTAAATTTTAAATTGGACATTACCTATTATGGTCTCTAAATACATGGTTTTTTTTCAGCATATCAAAAAACCCCAATAATTCAATTTTTGATAAAAACAAATAAAGTTCAATTTTGGACCCTTGAGACCTCAATGTGGACCAATCTGATAACCGGGCCCAAACATCAAAAATCTAAATACATGGTTAGATTAAGCATATATCAAAGAACCCCATATATACAATTTTTGTTGAAATCAAACAAAGTTTAATTTTGGACCGCAATTTGGACCAACTTGAAAACTGGGCCTATAATCAAAAAGCTAAATACGGGTTTAGATTCAGCATATCAAAGAACCCCAAGGATTCGATTTTTGTTGAAATCAAACAAAGTTTAATTTTGGACCACGATTTGGACCAACTTGAAAACTGGGCCCATAATAAAAAAAATCTAAGTACATGTTTAGATTCAGCATATCAAAAAACCCCAACAATTCAATTTTTGTTGAAATCAAACAAAGTTTAATTTTGGACCCCAATTAGGGCCAACTTGAAAACTGAGCCAATAATCAAAAATCGTACATGTTTAGATTCAGCATATTAAAGAACCCCAAGAATTCAATTTTTGTTAAAATCAAACTTAGTTTAATTTTGGACCCTTTGGACCTTAATGTAGACAAATTTGAAAATGGGACCAAAAATTAAGAATCTACATACACAGTTAGATTCGGCATATCAAAGAACCCCAATTATTAATTTTTTATGAATTCAAACAAAGTTTAATTTTGGACCCTTTGGGCCCCTTATTCCTAAACTGTTGGGACAAAAACTCCCAAAACCAATCCCAACCTTCCTTTTATGGTCATAAACCTTGTTTTTAAATTTCATAGATTTCTATTTACTGATACTTAAGTTATGGTGCGAAAACCAAGAAAAATGCTTATTTGGGCCCCTTTTTGACCCCTAATTCCTCAACTCCCAAATTCAATCCCAACCTTCCTTTTGTGTTCATAAACCTTGTGTTTAAATTTCATAGATTTCTATTTACTTATACTAAAGTCATGGTGCGAAAACCAAGAATCATGCTTATTTGGGCCCTTTTTTGTCCCCTAATTCCTAAACTGTTGGGACTTACACTCCCAAAATCAATCCAATCCTTCCTTTAGTGATCATAAACCTTGTGTCAAAATTCCATAGATTTCTATTTACTTAAACTGAGTTATAGTGCGAAAACCAAGAAAATGCTTATTTGGGCCCTTTTTGGCCCCTAATTCCCAAACTGTTAGGACCAAAACTTCCAAAATCAATCCCAACCTTCCTTTTATGGTCATAAACCTTGTGTTTAAATTTCATAGATTTCTATTTACTTATACTAAAGTTATAGTGCGAAAACAAAAAGTCTTCGGACGCCGACGACGGACGACGACGACGCCAACGTGATACCAATATACGACCAAAAATTTTTCAATTTTTGCGGTCGTATAAAAATTGGACATTTGACAATTATAGTCCAATATTCAAATTCTAAATACATGGTTGGATCAGCATATCACATTGTTTCATATTTTTTTAATCAAACTCAGTTTTATTTTGGATACTTTGGATCTTTATGGGGTCCAGTTTAAAAAACGGACTTAACATTAAAAAAAATATAAACTGTTAGATTGCACACCAATTATTAATTTTGAAGAAATCAAACCAAGTTAAATTTTGAACCTTTTTGAAAACCAATCACAACATAATAAAATTTAATACACTGTATGATTGACCATATCAAATAACACAAACGATTTAATTTTTAATGAAATCAAACAATGTTCAATTTTGGACCCCAATTTAGACCTTCTTCAATAGTGTGCCCAAAATCAAATAACAAAATACACTTTTATATTCAGCATATCAAAGAACCGCGACCATTTTTTAAAATTTTTAAATCAAACAAAGTTTAATTTTGGACTCTTTGGACCTTAATGACCATGCCTCAAATAAAAAAATCTAAATATAAGCTTAGATTCGGCATATCAAAGAACCCCAACATTTTTGTTTTAATTAAACCAGGTGCTCCGCAGGGCACAGCTGCATACGACCGCAGAAGTCGAACCCTGAACAATGGGGCAAGTATGGACAAAAAAAGAGGGACGAAAGATACCAGAGGGACAGTCAAACTCATAAATCGAAAATAAACTGACAACGCCTTGGCTAAAAATGAAAAGTACAAACAGGCAAACAATAGTACACATGACACAACATAGAAAACTAAAGAATAAACAACACAAACCCCAACAATACTAGGGGTGATCTCATGTGCTCCGGAAGGGTGAGCAGATCCTGCTCCACATGTGGCACCCGCCGTGTTGCTTATGAGATAACAAATCCGGTAAATAGTCTAATTCGGTAGGTCACATTTATGAAAGGGAAGAGGATTGTAGTTGTGACGTAAGGAACATATCCGATATCACTTGTGAAACGGTTATTCAATAACGGTCAACCAACTCGTGATGGCGTCCGCAAAATTTACGAAGAACATTCAAGCTTGATACAGCTCTGAATTTGAATTGTGATCAAATATTTACATAATATGAGTTTCTGACACAAAACAAATGTCAATATCTTACATTTTAATATTGTGCAATTAAAGAGTTCTTCTTTTAACTTTAAAAAAAATTGGAATTTAAGAAATTTGAAGAAAAAAACACATTGGCGGATCCAAAGGGGGGGGGGGGGTCCGGGGGTTGGAACCCACTTTTTTTTGGACGATCAATGCATTTGAATGGGGACATGTGGTTGGAATCCCCCTTTATCCTGGGTTGGGACCCCCTTTTTAAATGGCTGGATCCGCCCTTGTAACACCCCCTTTTTTGGCAATAAGTCCAAAGCCTTGAGGTTAATCTGAACATACCCAACATTGTATGTTAAATGTTTTAGAATTACCTCCCTTACCAATGCTTTTAAGTTTTCTTAATTGTTCATTTACCAGAAATACCTAGCTTTCTCCCTATTTTGCTCCTAATTCCGAAACATTTTGAGCCATAATCCCACAAAATCAATACTAACCATCCCTTCATGGTATGGAAACTTGTGGTTTAATTTCAGAGAGATTCATACACTTAAACATAAGTTATTGTTTGAAAACTACAAAAATGATTATTTTGGGCCCCCTTTTTGGCCCCTAATTCATAAACTATAGGGACCATAATCCACAAAATCAATCCCAACCCCTAATGTGACTTACAGATCTATACAGTCATTTTTAAGTTAACCAGACAAATAATTGCTTTTGTTAAGCCCTTTTTTTGCCCCTAATTTCTATACAGCTTTTAAAATGAACCCCAACAATAAACCTTAACCTTTCTATTGAGGTACGGAACCTTGTGCTAAAATTGAATAGAGTTCCATACACTTACATTCAAGTTACTGCCTGCAAACCAGAAAATAGTTGTTTTCGGACCCTTTTTGACCCCTTATTATAAAGCGGCATGGGCCATGATCCTCCAAAATTCATTTTAAATTTTCTTTTTGGAGTATGAAACCCTGTGGTACAATTTCATAGAAACCTATACTCTTATGCACCAATTATTGTCCTGAAACAAGAAAAATGCTAATGTGTTTGCCTCTATTTGGCCCCTCTGTCCTAAACAGCTACGACAATAACCCCAAAATAAATCCCAACTTTCCTATTATGGTATGGCACCTTGTGCTAAAATTTGATAGAGATCCATACACTTATACTCCAGTTATTGTCTGGGAAGTTTTTGTTAGGCTCTTAGGTCCTAATTCCAAAACAGCTAAGACAATAACCCCCCTAAATTAATCCCAACCTTCATATTGTAGTTTGGAATTTTCTGCTAAAATTTTGACCGTAGAAATATTTCTTATATTCAAGTTGTTGTCTAAAAATCAGACAAATAATTGTTGTTGATCCCTTTCTGACCCCTAATTACAAAACAGCTAAGACAATAACCCACAAAATAAATTCCAAACCTCCTGTTGTGATATGGAACCGTGCACTAACATTTCGTACCTATTGATACACATACACTAAAGTAGTTGTCTGCGAACAAATATTTTCCATGAATCAATAAAACTTACTTCTACTTACTAGTACACTTGTACAATGAAAACCAGATGCTCCGCAGGGCGCAGCTATATACGACCGCAGAGGTTGAACCCTGAACAGTTGGGGCAAGTATGAACACAACATTTAAGCTTCATTCAGCTCTAAATTGGGATTGTGATTAAATGGTTGACACAGCATAGGTTTCTGACACAGAATGAATGTGGTCTAATGAACTTAAAATATTTTTTTTGCCTTTGAGCAATTCACTTTGCTGTTGAATATTAATCCTCTCAAAAAAATGTTTGAAGAAATTTTATTTTTATTTTTATTCATTAAATCTGAAATGAGAAAAATTTAACCCCCTCCCCCCTCATTTTTTTTTCACACCCCCTTTCCCTTTTTCCAAAACTGATCTCAATTCAAATTCCTAATGGAGTTTGCAACAATAACTACTCATTTAAATACATCATAAAATATTAAAATGTAAAATAAAGTGCTTGTTATCACTGAATGGTAAAGATTGTTTTAATTTATCAGTTGGTAGTAAAAGTGAATATACATTGTATATTGTATAAAACAATGATTTAAGTTGATTCAATTACTATTCTGGACAAAGAAAGATAACTCCAATTGAAAATTTCTTGCTATTGCACAATATTGTGCAATTAGATATTTCTTGCTATTGCGCAATACTGTGCAATTGAAAATATTTGCTATTGCACAATACTGTGCAATTGAAGATTTCTTGCTATTGCGCAATACTGTGCAATTGAAAATTGCTTGCTATTGCACAATACTGTGCAATTGAAGATTTCTTGCTATTGCTAAATACTGTGCAATTGAAAATTTCTTGCTATTGCACAATACTTAATATAATAATTTTGGATCCTGATTTGAACCAACTTGAAAACTGGACCCATAATCAAAAATCTAAGTATATGTTTAGATTCAGCATATATCAAAAAAGCCCAAGAATTCAATTTTTGTTAAAATCAAACTTAGTTTAATTTTGGACCCTTTGGACTTTAATGTAGATCATATCTGCTTCCGGTTCCGGTTAGAAGTTGTGAAAGATAAAGCTAAGAGAAATCAGATTTAAATCCGTGGTTATTGTTGGTAATCAGTGTACATCCACAAACTAAAACATCATTTACGAATCATCCAAACCTTTATATAGCATATACACAAAATTTTGATCATCCCAACACCAAAATGTAGATTATATCATCCTTCGTTCAGAGTTTGGTGGTCAAACCACGTTGCCGGAAAGTCGGACATTCATATTGTTAATTTGACATTTATATTCTGTATTTTGCGCTTATCTGTTCCGATATTTAAATTATATAATTATAGGGAAGCCCTATTATTATATTTTGTATTTATATATGTACTTCGTTTTTTGCGTTCGCCTAGAACAATATTGTTTGTGTACAAAAAAATAGGGAAGCCCTATTTTTCATTTACACCGCTTGTGCTATAGTCTATTAAATTAATATACCGTCGTAGTAACAATCATTATATATATGTCTGTGAGGAAGATTATTAAAGAGAGGAAAAAGATATACCAAAGGGTTAGGGGAGCACACCTGGGAAGAGACACTATCTTGTTCACGGACAGCAAAGGGGTGGGTCTAAAAGAATACATCCCAGAATCAATTGGGCAAAAAAAGTGTTGTATAAGAGAGGAGGATCGATCGACAACACAAAACACACTAAATCACTCATAGACACGGTGAAAGACTT
Organism: Mytilus edulis; assembly: GCA_019925275.1. Taxonomy (NCBI): domain Eukaryota; kingdom Metazoa; phylum Mollusca; class Bivalvia; order Mytilida; family Mytilidae; genus Mytilus; species Mytilus edulis. Next base: position 109,026,198 of record CM034350.1, on the reverse strand, counting down.
GGATCACCCAATAATACTGATCTGGCTAGGTACATGTGAAATTACACAGAAGAAAAACAAAACCATCCAGTTTAGAAAATCACCGTATCAAAATATAGAAGAAACTTTAACACAATATAGGGATCTCAAACAACAAATCATAACAACAAAACCATCAGCCACAGTGCTTTTTATAGAGTGTCCATACTATTCGATCACAAGAGCCAATAAACCTAAAGATTCAATTAACTTAATTGTGAATAGTAAAAAAAAGACATATCCGTCACTCCTGGTAAATAAAGCCACAAAAGGTCACAGAAAAGTCCAATTGGCAACAAACATAGACAAAGAACTCAGTGAACAGATTGAATACTTTAATGATCACCTAAAATTAATTAACCGCCTTTATTCTACACCAAGAATTTCTCAAGATTTTATCCTTTCAAACGAGACAAAAAGAGACACCAAAGTTAAATATAGAAAGAATTTCAACCTAACATCGGACGGAGTACATCCCATAAGAGCTGTAAATAAATTGTGGATGCTGAAATTCATAGATTTAGCACTTGAACTGTCAGAGCAAGGATGTTAATTGAATAGCCAGCAAAATAGCCAATAAAAACAAGAAGAATAGTTAAATAAGGAAGCCTTGTTTAACATACTAGATGCGAAATAATTAATCTGCGCAATATAATTAAGGAAGCCTTAATTATAAAACAAAGAGGAAAATCAACAACATCACTCAGCTAATAAAAAGAATAGGGAAGCCCTATTATATCATAGAATAAAAAGTTAATTAGAAATTGAATAAAAATATTAGAAAAATAGGGAAGCCCTGTTTTTTCTAGGAATTAACAACATAAAAGACCATACAGAGATAGCATAACTAAGTATAGAACAAATAAAAATAATTAACAGGGGGCCTAAAATAGATAGAGAAGCTCTATCTAGCATTAACATACTTCATACTTATTTAGTTCGAATAGGGAAGCCCTATTCGTCCTGATAAATAGAAAGGGGATTACAACTTAACGATCAATTCTATTAGGGACGACATCAAAAGTTCAATGTAGGATGAAAAACTTAATTCACTTAGTTTTTTCACTGACACCCCCACCCCCCTCTTAACTTAATTTGGGAAAAATTGATTTTAGATATACAAAACTTGTAGAATGGAGAAGGTCCGATAAGGACCGATTTTGGCCTCAAATTCCAGGTTCATCTGACGAAAGATTTTGACCACTTTTTAAACACTTAAGTGTCTATTCCATTTGATTCGATTAGTTTATGTGAAAGATTTTAACTGATTAAGTCATTAAAAACGATCCGATTCAAGTTTAAATATGTAAAATCTACTAAATATACCGAAAAATGTCACTTTTCAGATGGTTTTTGTCAAAAATGAAAGTTGCCGCATCTGTGTTCATCCTCAACCTTTATATATGTTATGTATAATCATAAAATACAACTTACCTTTCAATATTAAGGATGAACACGAATGCGGCCACTTTCGTTTTACACGAAAACCGTCCGAAATTCAACTAAAATGCTAGAATTGTGAAGATTTCAGTAATTTAGCATGACTTTATGGTGCTAGTACCCGATATATGTGCATTGTTTTATCAAAAACAGCCCATACGTATGTAGCAGAAGCATTCTACTGTCCAATAAATAAATAAAAGTTTACAATTGAACAATTTTGTAAAACTGCTTTATTTTGGGGCCAAAAAGGGGTCTTACTGGACCTACTCCTTTAACCCCCCACCCCCAAACTATTTGATTTAAGTTTTTTTTATCCTACATCGATCTTTTGATGTCGTCCCTTATGGAAGCCCTAATATAGAACATAGGAAAGAGCGGAATAAAGGGATAGCAAGCTTAGAAAAAAAAATTATAGAGAGCTCTATCTAATATCAGGAAAATAAATAATATTATCGAGAGAAATTTTATTTAAGGGAAGCCCTAATTTAAAATACAAGATAAAAATATTAATAACTCATTTCTTATTTTAATAATAGAGAAGCTCTATTATATGAAATAAAAAGAAAAATAAATTAATATATTTTCATTTAGGGAAGCCCTATCTAAAAATAAATTAACTATAGTAGTAGAAATGGCAACAAGAAGGAATAAATCTACCTCAAATGCAACAAGCGATCAAAAAAAGGAAGACCCATGGGAATGCAAAATATGCCAAAAGATATATAAAAATGAAGACGCTAAACTCTTTGAATGTCAAAGATGTAAAGATCATTTTTGCATAAAATGCTTAAATAAATCAAAATCTGAATATGATATATTAAGCAACTCAGACACAATGTGGTTCTGCGCCCCATGTAGACAAGTAGTAGAAGAACACATAGTTACTGATCTGAAAATTGAAGAGAGATGCCGAGAGATCATGGACAACTATGAGCAAAGAATAAATGATATAGAAATCGCCATAGAAAAGAAATGTAATAAAGAGGAAGTAAGAGAAATAGTAAGCCAGGAGATTATAAAACACAAATGTGACGAGGAAAGAGTAAGAGAAATAGCTAAAGAAGAAGCCTTAAATGGAGGGGCAGTAGCTAATGTTGTATCCGAGGATATTGAAGGTGGAGTGCTACCAAATCAAGGAACAGTTACCACAGTACTAGAGGAAATAAATGAGAGAAAAACAAGGGAAAATGATCTGATCATATTTGGTATAACAGAAAATGAGTCGGAAAATAAACAAGAAAGAATAGAACATGATGTAGAGAATATAGTCCAACTCTTTAAAGATGCCAAGATAACATTGTATATTGAAAACATCAGATAAACACAAAGACTAGGGAAATATGATAAAGAAAAAACTAGCAGACCTCTATTAGTCCATTTGAAGAGCATAGACTCAAAACTAACTCTATTTAGAAACATGCATTATATTAGATCATATCCCAAATACCAAAAAGTAAATGTAAGCAATGACCTTACTAAAAGTGAGAGAGAAGAAGAAAAGAGACTGTGGACTGAGGCAAACAAACTTCAAAAGAACAACTCGAGGGACTTCCTGTTCAAAGTGCTGGGACCGCTATGGGCGAGGAAAGTAGTAAAAATAAATAGGTGAAAAGAGAGACAAAAAATGTAAATATAAATGTACAAAAGAAGGGAAAGGTTTTTAACGGCAATATAAATAACTTTACAGTTCTACCAAAATTGAACTGTTTTTATACTAATGCAGATCAGCTATTCAACAAAATGTCAGAATTGATCGTTCGTACAAGAGACAACAAACCAAATATCATTGGTATAACAGAAGTAAAACCGAAAGCTAATAGATATAAACCATCAACAGCGGAATATTCAATACCAGAGGTAGGAAATTACAAAATGTTTGAGAAAAACATAAAGTCAGATGAAGGACGAGGCCTTTTAATGTATGTAGACTCCAACCTAGAAGCTACAGAAATTACAATGAAGACAGAATTTCAGGAAAATATATTTATAAAGGTAAAACTTAATCAAAATGACAAACTCCTTGTGGGTCTGATATATAGAACCCCATCCAACAGTTCCAAGGAATACAATGATAAGCTAGTAAACCTAATGTCAGAGGCAACAGATATGGGGTACTCACACATACTCATTATGGGAGATTTTAATTATACTGAAATAAATTGGGAAACATGGAACACAAAGGGGGATAGACCAAATAGCACTGAAAATAAATTTCTGGAAGCACTACAAGATAATTTTCTGTACCAACACACAACAAAACCAACACGATGGAGAGGAGCTGACACACCCCATACACTTGATTTACTAATTACAAACGAAGAAGAGATGATTTCAAACCTAGAATATATGAGCCCGCTTGGAAAAAGTGACCACTGTGTCCTATCCTTTGATTTTAACTGTTATGTAAATATGAAAAGAGCACCGAAAATAGCTAATCTGTACAATCATGGAAATTACAAAGATTTTATTCAAGAGCTGAATAAAATAGACTGGCATAATAAGCTTAATGCGGAAAATTCCATTGATAAAAATTGGAATTATTTTTTAACCATTTTTTAAAAAAAATTAGAGAGCAGATTTGTACCAACAAAAACTATGACACAAATAGGAAAAAAGAGAAATGTATTCCCAATAGATAAAAAAACGAGAGAGTTAATTAGAAGGAAAAATATTCTATCCAAAAAAATTATAACTAAACAAGATCCAGAAACAAGAGCTAAATATAATAAAGTCAGAAACCAGGCCAAAACATCAGTCAATAAACAAAAGAAATTATTCGAAAAAGGATTATCTGAAAATGCCAAAAGAAACCCAAAGGCTATATGGAGCTACATAAAATCCAAATCAAAGACCAGGGAAGGTATAGATGACCTACATGTAGATACAGAAGATGTAAAATCCGATAAAACAGATGACAATAAACAAAAGGCTGAGATACTATCAGAGTATTTTACAAGCGTATTCACTAATGAACCACAAGGCAATATTCCAGAGCCTAAGCATATTCCATTAGATAAAAAAAATAGAGGAATTAAATATTGGCACTGATTTGGTTTTGAAACACCTACAGAAAATAAAAACGGATAAATCACCCGGCCCTGATAATCTACACCCAAGACTGCTGTTTGAAGTCAAAGAAGGTATAGCTGAACCACTTGGCATCATTTTTAGCCAATCTTTAACACAAAAAGTAGTTCCAAAGGATTGGAAAAGCGCCCTAGTGAGTGCAATATTCAAAAAAGGGAATAAATCACAAGCTAAAAATTATAGACCAGTAAGTCTCACATCAGTCGTCTGTAAAATGATGGAGAAAATAATAAGAGAACATATAATTAGTTACATGAAAGAAAATAAACTATTTTCAAACAAACAATACGGATTTATCTCTGGGAGATCGACATCACTACAACTATTAGAGGTAATAGATAAATGGACAGAAGCTATAGACAATGGCTATGAGATTGACTGCATATATACAGACTTCATGAAAGCCTTTGATACAGTACCCCACAGACGACTCGTTAAGAAAATCGAAAATTTTGGGATAACTAATCCATTCCTAGAGTGGATTACAGATTTTCTATCGTATAGAAAACAACGAGTTTCAGTTAATGGGGAAACATCAGAGTGGAAAGATGTAACATCAAGAATTCCACAAGGCTCAGTATTAGGTCCCCTGTTATTTGTTCTATACATAAATGATTTGCCAGATTGCGTGGCATCAGATGCCTACTTATTCGCGGATGACACAAAAATCTTTAGAATTATTGAAAGCAAATCAGATCAAACTATATTGCAAGATGATCTAAAATATCTCGAGAAATGGAGTGATACATGGCTGTTGAAGTTCCATCCAGAAAAATGCAAACACATAAATATAAGTAGAGGGGTAAGAGAAGAAAAGACAAGTTACAAACTATTAGGTCATGATATAAGCAAATGTCAAGAAGAGAAAGATATTGGAGTAGTAATTGATGAAGATCTAACCTTTGAAAGACACATATGGGAAAAAGTGAACAAAGCTAATTCAACTTTTGCCGCAATTAGAAGGACATTTAAAAACTTAAATGAAAAAAATCTTCATACCTCTATACAAAACATTAGTGCGAACACACTTAGACTATGCTAGCTCTGTATGGGCACCTTTTAAAAGAAATCCATTGACAAAATCGAAAATGTACAAAAAGGGCAACACGACAGATACCAGGATTCAAACTGAGCTACCCGGAAAGACTGAAAAAACTTAAGCTGCCAACATTGTCATATAGAAGGGTCCGAGGGGACATGATTGAGACATATAAGATACTTAATGGTAATTACGATCCAGAAACGAGTTCATTCCTTAAATTAATTTCAAGCACTGAAAAATAGACATAGCACAAGAGTAAACAGTAATAAAATCATTCACCAACGATTCAAAACAAGTCTGAGGAAAAACAGTTTTTCTGTAAGAATAGCCAAATTATGGAACAAGTTACCGGATAAAGTAACTAAAGCGCCATCTATAAACTCATTCAAAAATAGACTAGATAGATACTGGGAGTACGAAGAAATCTATTATTCCGATTATCGAGCTGAATTAACCGGAAGCAGCATCAGAAATGATGGAGACAATAATCAATTATATGAGTCTGGTGAAGAGGAACCGTGAGGATCCTGTACCGGAAAACATCATTAAGTATCATTAAGTAAGTAGAACAATTTGAAAACGGGATCAAAAATTAAGAATCTACATACACAGTTAGATTTGGCATATCAAAGAACCCCAATTATTCAATTTTTGATGAAATCAAACAAAGTTTAATTTTGGACCCCAATTTGGACCAACTTGAAAACTGGGCCAATAATAAAAAATCTAAGTACATTTTTAGATTCAGCATATCAAAGAACCCCAAGGATTCAATTTTTGTTAAAATCAAACTAAGTTTAATTTTGGACTCTTTGGATCTTAATGTAGACCAATTTGAAAACGGGACCAAAAATTAAGAATCTACATACACAGTTAGATTCGGCATATCAAAGAACCCCAATTATTCAATTTTTGATGAAATCAAACAAAGTTCAATTTTGGACCCTTTGGGCCCCTCATTCCTAAACTGTTGGGACCAAACCTCCCAAAATCAAACCCAACCTTCCTTTTATGGTCATAAACCTTGTGTTTAAATTTCATAGATTTCTATTTACTAATACTAAAGTTATGGTGCGAAAACCAAGAATAATGCTTATTTGGGCCCCTTTTTGGTCCCTAATTCCTAAACTGTTGGGGCCAAAACTCCGAAAATCAATCCCAACCTTCCTTTTGTGTTCATATACCTTATGTTTAAATTTCATTGATTTCTATTTACTTATACTAAAGTAATTGTACGAAAACCAAGAATAATGCTTATTTTGGCACTTTTTTGGCCTCTAATTCCTAAACTGTTGGAACAAAAACTCCCAAAATCAATCCCAACCTTCCTTTTGTGGTCATAAACCTTGTGTCAAAATTTCAAAGATTTCAATTTACTTAAACTAAAGTTATAGTGCGAAAACCAAGAAAATGCTTATTTGGACCCTTTTTGGCCCCTTATTCCTAAAATGTTGGGACCAAAACTTCCAAAATCAATCCCAACCTTCCTTTTGTGGTCATAAACCTTGTGTTAAAATTTCATAGATTTCTATTCACTTTTACTAAATTTAGAGTGCGAAAACTAAAAGTATTCGGACGACGACGACGCCAACGTGATAGCAATATACGACGAAAAATTAAAAATTTTGCGGTCGTATAAAAACTGTTAATAAATTGTTCAAATAAGGCCTTTGAAAATAGTGGAATTAATTATTTTTGGAGTGTCAAAAATTGTTATAAGTACTTGACGAATTGAATGCTTATCTTTGCGATTTTGAATCTGTTTAAAGTTTAGATTTTTCTACCCTATAAACCACTTTTCCTCAATTTTGGTTTTTTTAAGAAAAAATTCACACACCTCATTAAATGATCAAATGGGAATATATATCTAAATACCCTTTTAGATCATTGTTTAGTAATAACAAACAAAAGAACTATGTCAATTGGACATGCTTTTTACTATAACTGCCCTTGAATATTTTACTAGATCACGCTATGGAGATTGGAGTTTCCGTATATCGTCTAGTTGTCGGATTTCCCATGATCACTAACTGTGCACCACTTATTGCGGACTTGTTTCTATAATGTTATGAGTTATTATTTATGAGTAAATCAACAGAGACTCATCAAAACAACATCTGATTCAAAAATTCAATAAGATTTTTAGATATTTGGATGATATATTGACTCTCAATAATGACTTCAGTATGTACACTTAAGAAACTTATCCTGTCGAACAGACTTTAAATAAAGCTAAAACTAGCAATGAACACTGCATTTTCCTGGATCTTGATATCTGTATCTTTAACGGCAAGCTTAATACCAAAATTTTTGATAAAAGAGATGATTTTTCATTTCCTATTGTAAATTATCCATTTTTAGATGGTGACGTTCCCTTACAACCATCGTATGGTGTTTATGTATCTCAACTTGGTCGATTCGCTTGTGTATGTAACACTGATTTGAATTTAGCGAAATAAATCTCTGTATTATTGAAATATTATTACACCAAGGTTTTCGATATCACACATGAGTCAAAACATTTACTAAATTTTATCATCGGTACAAGGACATCATTCGTAAATATAAATCAACATGCAGACTTTTATATGTTGAGATATTTTATATCCGATCTTTCATAGTTACATTCTTGACAAAGCACAAGAATATCGACATTCATCTCAAAAGCTCACCAAACTTTTAAACAGATTCATTCAGAAGGGATATAGTTATGATACTGTTGTCAGGTCATTGAGAATGGCATATTTTGGTATTTCATTCATATGGGCTTTGCTTCAGAAATAAACACATGCATTCTAAAACCTGTTGTTGCGATGACACGGGTTATGCTCTTTTTATATATTCTACGATGAATTGATACAAAACCCTTAACGGGAGGGATTGTGCTTGAATTTCATATGATGAAGACATAATCTTTCAACCAGTTTAATTGAGGTCTGGAGCTGGCATGTCAGTAACTGTTAGTTCTCCTTTGTTAATGTATGTATCATTGTCATTTTGCTTAGTTTCTTTTGTTATCTTTTTTGACATCGGACTTCTTTTAAACTGTGCGTATTGCTTTGTGTTTCTTTATTCTACATTTGTAAGAGGAGGGTTTAAATCTCACAAAATCATGTGTAACCCCGCCACATGTGTGTGCCTGTCCAATATCAGGAGCCTCTGGCCTTTGTTAGTCTTGTTTTTTTGTTTTTTGTTTTGTTTTAGTTAATTTATATGTTTTGAGTTTAGTACGAGGTCCATTTTTATTTATGGGCCAGCTGTGGCCCATCTCCGGGTGCCGGATTTTCTCACTGCGTTACGACCCTTTGGTTGCCGTTGGCTGTTATCTGCTCTTTGGTCGGGTTGTTGTCTCTTTGACATATTCCCTATTTCTTATCTCAATTTTACTTGTTGTTCCGTAATTACTTAACAGCTAAAAGGTGCTAATTTTTTACCCATTTATTGTCTCTAGTTCCTAAACAGATAAAACAATAACTCCCAAAATAATTCACAACCTTCTTTTGTGGAATGGAACCTTGTGATTAAATCTAATATAAATCTATACAGTTATACTCAAGTTATTGCATATGAACCAGACAAATAATTGTTTCTGTTAGGCCCTTTTTGGCCCCTAAATTCCTAAACAGCTACTATAATAACCCCCTTAAATAAACCCTACACTTACACACAAGTTACTGCCTGCAAACCAGAAAAATAGTTGTTTTCGGTTCTTTTTGACCACTAACTAACAAACGATATGGACCATGACCCTCCAAAAATCATTTTAAAGCATCCTTTTCAAATATGAAACCTTGTGTTAATAAAGTATCCTTTTCAAGTATGAAACCTTGTGTTAAAATTTCAAAGAAACCTTTACTTTAATACCCTTAGTATGTCCTAAAACATGAAAAAAAATAATGTTCGTCCCCTTTTCGAACTTATCCACACCATACAATGAGAATATTTTTTAAAAGTCTTTCATTACATCATTCGTATGACAAGAGGCTGTCAGAGAGACAGCAAACCAGATTTTCCTGCAGAGGTGAACAGTTGAGCAAGTATGGACACAACATTTAAGATTAAAACAACTCTAAATTTCTATTGTGGTTGAATATTTGATACAACATGGGTTCGTGACCAAATAAATGTGGTCAAAGAACTGAAAATTTAAATTGAACATTTACATATTCAATATTGTCCAATATCCCAAATATAAGTGCATTGCTGGAATAAGCATATTAAAGCACCCGGGATTTCGGGTTTTGGATCCCTCATTATAGTGTTATATATTAAAAAAAATATTTGATTGCTAGCATCGGGAAAAAAAATCTGACTTAGAAAAAACACATACCTCTTTGAAGTTAAGTGGTTGCTACTTTCTGAAAGCCATTTTTATAATTTGCGCGCAGTAGTTTAAAGATACTGACGATGTCTCAATTACGCATTAAAAAAACGTAGGCTGCAACAGAGCACTTACAGACGAAGAAAAAGGATTGAGATCTTAAGGATCACTATATTTCTATCTTTTCTGTTTGTTTTTCTTCTCTAACGAGTATTTGAAAAAGGGAGGGGTAATATTTGTTTTTAATGTCTAAGTGTATTTTAACGGATCTGATTTACTAGACAAACAATACAATTTACCTCACACTTTTTTGAGTAATGCATTTATGAGTAAATCGTTGTTTGAGTGAAGACCAGTGGTAAATATCTCTGTGTACGTTCAGTCGATTTGGGAAAACCTTTTTAAATGAATTATGTGTTCTGCAATGATGATGCTTTGAGTCTTGATATGGGGTTAATAAAGCTACGTAAAGTTTTTTTTCTATAACAAATAAATATGTCAAGTTTAGACAAATATTTCTGTTAAGAACTTTATTAATAATTGTTATAAATATAAATTTTATTCAAAAATCGGTTAAAATTCTTCTTCAAATATACATGGTGAAATTAATGTTCTAAATGTCTAGTTTTGTGTACACTTAACCTACACAAGGCGTACAATGACTATCGACTGCATGTAGACAAAACTTGATTAAAACTACATGTACACATTGAGTTTTAACAATGGGAACGTAACTATGTTTAGTTTACGTGTGAGTTACACTAATACAACACCGAGTTTAGGTCAATGTGAACACAGCCTTATTCAAAGCAAAACGGGTTACCCTCTACTTTTTGCGCGGCGCTTTCGTCAAGCTTGGCTGTTAGATAAAGAAATTTTGGTTTGGCGTTAAAGTATCTTATGATGAATGGATGACTCGAAACAATCCCAAAAATGTCTGCCACTGGAGTGTGTCTCCATTTAATTAGGGCAAGTGTAACTTGGAAACCCTGTGATAATTAATTCTTGACAATCTCGGTTCTGACGGGACTTGATACATAATATTTTCTGACGAGCGTGTATGGACTACAGTGGGCCCAAGACCACAATTAATGACCCCGCTTTTCGTTGTCCACGAATATTGTTCCTTTTAATTAGAGTGTATTTTTCCTTAATTTTTTTTCTTTCCCTTCCTCACTCATTTCTTAGATTTTTTTTGTGGAAATGAAAGAAGAGAGGTGAAATAAATTTTTGGATGTTGTATTTTAACTGATTTTGATTTGGAATGAGTGATTAGGCCAAGTGCAAAAAGGTAATATTTACAGTTTTCGGAACATCTCTTGACTTGTCAATAGGGGTATGGATGTGTATTGGCTAAATTTGTAAGATGTGTGACTGCAATCTTTCTGAATTTTGGATATATTTTTTGACTAGTACTATACATTACACACACAAAAAATTTGACAAAAAGATTCGGTGCAATTTTTTTAATGAGACAAAAAGTTATAAAGATAGAGGAATTAATTGTGGTCTGTGGCCAGTGGCGTAAATTGAATACTGCTCGTTCATATTTTGTTGCACATGCGTTCACATCAAGTCTGACCTCGGGCGTAAAATTATATGCGTTCGGTTAAGTCTGCTCGAAGGAGGATCAACATTATCATGTAACGTTTAAGCATTTGTTTCTAAGGACATGCTTTATTTGGAAATTTCTCTAAGCTTAAAATCGAGATCTTAGTTATAACGTCGTAACTACAATCCCCTTCCCTTTCATGAATATGACCTACCGAATTAGACTATTTACCGGATTTGTAATCACATAAGCAACACGACGGGTGCCACATGTGGAGCAGGATCTGCTTACCCTTCCGGAGCACCTGAGATCACCCCTAGTTTTTGGTGGGGTTCGTGTTGTTTATTCTTTAGTTTTCTATGTTGTGTCGTGTGTACTATTGTTTTTCTGTTTGTCTTTTTCATTTTTAGCCATGGAGTTGTCAGTTTGTTTTAGATTTATGAGTTTGACTGTCCCTTTGGTATCTTTCGTCCCTCTTTTATACTCATCTGAGTCGGTGTTATTTTTATCAAGATTTCGATGTTTGAACCAATAGTCTGTTATTCAGGTCATTTAATGTTTCCTGGTATCATCGTCAAATTTGTATCCAGCACGAACTGACACCAACTTTGAATCCATATATGAAGGTTACGGCACCATTTATGTTGTAGAATCTCAATAAATACGTTATGATTGCATTATAAGTTTAATTGTCGTTATAGCTTTAAAATCTCTACAATAACGTCAGCCATTACAGTGGCGGATCCAGGGGGGGGGGGGGGGGTTCCGGGGGTGCGCACCCCCCCTTTATTTTTGCCGATCAATGCATTTGTATCGGGACATATGTTTTGCACCCCCCCTGCACCCCCCCCCCCCCCCTTTGCCCTGGGTTAGCACCCCCCCCTTTCGAAAATTCCTGCATCCGCCCCTGGCCATTACAGCGTTATGGTTACAACTTTACCATAGTTCAATGCTAGTACTGCATGTATTTTCCGACAGAAGGTGACAAGGGGTGCTCATTTCTGGAGTTCATGCTTTTTTTTGTATTTATTCTTATTCCAACACTTTTACCTCTTTTTCCCCCTATATCCCAGATCCAATTTTTTTTACCCCTAAATCTCACATCATAATTTATCTAGATCCCGTATATCCCACATTCCTTAAATGTTTCATAAAATAAATTAGGCCACACCAATTTATTTCTTGTTCTACGGATTTTTGGACTCCAAAATTTGGGGCGAGCGAGCGATTTGAAAATTTGAATAAAAAAAATATTTATTTTGCAAATTCTTGAGGCGAGGGTTGAAAAGTAAAGGCGAGCGATTATAATTTTTTTTTTGTAAACATAAAATAGTAGGTTTCGGCAATATTAAAACTTGATTTATCACTTGTACTTTGTTAATTCTTTAATTTCTGAAGTATTTTTTCCCTGTTCACCAAGAAATAATTAAATCTGGTCTATATATGTGTGACTGACAATGAGACAATTCTCCATCTAAGTCATATTCAGTTTGGGGGCAACCCCTTAATGTTATAAATATCCCTTTTTTCATGTTTTATGAGTGATCAATATCAGATATAATATATATTTGTTTGTACAAAAGGGCTCATATTTTCTCAAAGAACTATACATCTATCTCGTATTAAATGGTCAAAACATGTCCAAGAATTTTGTAATATTCCTGGACTTTAATCATGTTAACACATTTACTTTAACAGTTTAATATTATTCAAAATAAGTGGACCCCTCTTTTAGAAAAAAGTTGTTTAAAATATGATGTAACTCTCCTCTTTTTGAGTACAACATTCTAAGTTTTCAAAAGGTTTTGAATAGAAGAACTATACAAATCCTTGGTATTTCTATTTTCTTTTCTACATCAGTAAAATGACCCCTTGTCTGAGGGAAGATTGTTCTTAATCTGATAATAACAAACACAGGTAAAAGTACGACCTTTTACATGGGGCTTTGATACAGACCAAACAACAAGCTATACAGGGCCCCAAAATTATTAGCGTACACAATTCAAACAGGAAAACCAACGATCTAATTTATATATTCAAACGGGAAAATACCAATGAACAACATCAATAAACGATAACTGCTCAACGACAGGCCCCTGAATCAATCACGACAGGTGCATAAACATGCAGCGGCTATGGATAGTTTTGTTTCGCCAGCATACAATATAATTGCCGTTGAAGACAACGAACATATTTTGATAGGGAATATAAGTAAGGGGGAAAGAAACCAATGTTTTGTTCTTCACCGGTATATATTTCCGCTTTTATAAATTTATATCGGAGCACTCCTTCTTTGGATAAATAGGTTTCATGCTGAAACAAATATTCTCACAGACATTATGAGTTTGACTGTCCCTTTGGTATCTTTCGTCCCTCTTATTTTAAGAAGTGTGGTGGTGTGCTTTTATGTTTAAAATCGTTATATACAGGTTAGACTGTGATTTTAAAAACAAATGTTGATATATTTTAATAATATTTACCAAAAAACGGTGCGGGAAATGGACATGATTACATTTCCGGATGCGGGAAGCGGGAATATAAAAAAAATTAAAAAAAATCTGTTTTGAGAAAAATAGGTGCGGGTTGGTCCGTCGAACACGGAATCAAATTGGTGTGGCCTTAATACAGTTATAATTTCTGTTCTGTCTGCTTTTTAGAGAGGTTTACAGTAAAGATCTTTCTTAAACTTACCCTATACTTATTTACCGTTAGAAATTTTCTTATCGCTCCATTTGGCTGATATGCATTACGTAGCTTCTCCACTCTTCTAAATGACAATTCTACTTTCTGTTATGAAATAACATCACTGAAAAATACTGATAGATATATTTCTTTAACATATTTGTTCAAATGTATTTAATCTATTTATAACGATAAGATGAGTTAAATTGCATATTGTCTCATATAGGGGGAAAATGGAAAGATCCCGACGATGCGCTTGGTCATCACCCAACCTTTGTACTTGTTTGGCTTTTTTTTAGCGTCACTGATGAGTCTTATGTAGTCAAAATGCACTTCTGGCGTATTGAATTATAATCCTGGTACCTTTGATAACTATTATTAAATTTTAAACACATGATTAATAAGATTCACAGTAGTTTTCCGATGTTTGCTAATTGTAAACCTATATTGAATATACCATATTAATGATAAAATTTGATGGAACATATGAATTCCAAACAAAGCCATGCAGGTCATGAGCATTCTCGTTATACATGTGTTATCTGTCATGCGAATCCAGTCAATTGTCGTTATCTCAGATAAGAAACAACGGTTTAATTTTCAGATTTGACGACTAATCTGTTGTTATCTTAAAATAAAATTTCAAAGAGAAAGGCTTAGCAAATTTTCAGAAATTGTTACGAAGATTATGGAAAATATATTTGATGTAATAGACAAAACATCAATTATTAAATTTAAGAAGAAAAAAACGCAAAATTTTAATGAAATCCACAGTGTTTGAACATGCACGAGTTTAACATATAGAGTAAGTTATATAAACCCTGTACGCTGGATCAGATATGGGTTAAGTTTCTACTGTAAATGGGGAACTTTAAAAAATATGAATCATCACGTTTGTCCTTAAATTTAGTTTGATATTGTCAATCTCTATCAATATCGAGAGAAAGTTCTAGATATGATGCATACTTTTCATTTTCGATAGTAGCAAAACATTTTAAGTTCATTGGCATTTATGATTGATTAATTTATTGATTGTAAGTACTTTTAGCACTATTGTATATATGTTGTTGCGTTCTTAATGGTGTAGGATACCGGAGTGGCTCGAGGGAACAACTAACATTTTACAGAGAACCTAACAACTCCAGTAAATTATTATTGGAATCTATCGCACCTGTCACGAATTAGTGTCATCGTAGATAAACTACTAAAACCGCTAAGTTATTGATGTCCTCTATGATATATGAGATGTGAGATCTTTTTGTCTTTCCGTATGATTTCTGCTGTACATGAGTTGGCTAGCTGTGCAGAATCAGTTTCAATTGAAATACGGACTCTCTGCTGAAATATCATTCCACAAAACACAACAAATATGTTTCGAGTCAAAAAGACCATGTGTGAGACCCTTACAAAAAAACCTAAAGTTTTAAGGAACATTATTTCTGAGTTTAATGTAGACGAAAGGCGCGTCTGGCGTATTAAATTATTATCCTAGTACTTTGTTTGTCAGAAACGTTGCAATGTCATCCTCTTTAAGAGGACAATATTCCTTGAGTGTGCCCTATAAAATCAAAATTATTTCTATGTCATACTAGTAACGTGAGTAAAACGACGGGAGCAAAATGAAGAGCAGTATCTGCTTCCGCACCCAGTAGTGGGGTTCGTGTAGCGCAGCCTTCAGTGTTCTATGTTCTTTGTTGCTGCTAATCGTTTCGTCTTTGGTATTGTCACTATGGTTATGATTTGGTATATTTCATTTGTACAAATATAAACACACTATTATAGCTGTCGCTTATTTCATAAGATGAGTTACTAGTCGCTTGTTCTCACTTCTACACATTAAGAAAAGAATACATTCACTAAATACATTTTGATAAATTTTTTAAATTAAATAATTACCTCTTAGTTGTGGTTTTTCAATATTCTATATAAACTAGTTGCCTCCCTTCTCCGCGTCGTTTAGATAAATGGACAACTTCGGACCATATTATCAGCTTGATATGATATTTTTAGAATACACTCATCTTCTCATTGTAATTTGTATATAAACATGAACTCTGTAACTGATTAAACATATCCTCTATAGGCACATGACATAAGAAGATAGTTGTCATGTTTATTAATCAAAATTATGCATTTTTGTAATTGGGTAAAAGGGGTTGAGTACCAAATGGTAAATTCATACTTTAGATTTAACATACCTTAACAATCCATGTAATAATGTACAATAGACCATTAGATTTTATGGGCACCGCCATTATTTTTAAAGGTAACATTGTACTCAGAATTAAGAGTATGGCTTATCCTGATTGGTCGATATGTGCGCCCGTTATGTTTTATTATAAGAGACTGTGTGTACTCTGCATTATATCAAAGTAAAAAAAAATTCCTAAGCCCTAACAGAACTGAAATGTCTTTTCAGCTCTAGGACGATACACTTATTTTTGAATGCAAAATTAATAGGCATGGGAGATAAGTAGAATTTACATTACGAAAAGTCACAGGAACCTATATTGTTTTGACCAAAAAATACTGTTCGAATAACTTTTCTTTAATTCTAGCAAGGTTTCGTTAAAAAAATCAACTTTAAGTCTGTATCTCGAAAAAGGCTAATATTGTCGGCTGTAGGGAAATCAATTATTGATTTCAATCTTTGCAATAAAGTTAATAAGCCGTAATTATTTCATATATAAGATATTATCTGATTAGAAATAATATGATAACTTTTCATTAAAGGTGAAATGTTTGTTTTATTTTGTGATGAAATCATCTAAATATAGGTAATCATTTTTCCCGTGACAAAAATATATCCTTTCATACGTTAAAAACCTATCTATGTGCTTATTCATTTAATCACTTACAATAACAATAAATCTAATATTATATATCACCTCTGTGATGTAGTGTCGTATTTAGGCTTGTTTCATAATAAATCTAAAATTAATAAGATTCACAGTAGTTTTCCGATATTTACTAATTGTAAACCTATATTGAATATACCATATAAATGATCAAATTTGATGGAACATATGAATTCCAAACGAAGCCATGTAGGTCATGAGCATTTTTCGTTATGCTTGTGTTACATGTATCTGTCATGCGAATCCAGTCAATTGTCGTTATCTCAGATAAGAAACAAAGGTTTAATTTTCAAATTTGACGACTAAACTGTTGTTATCTTAAAATAAAATTTCTAAGGGAAAGGCTTTGCAAATTTTCAGAAATTGTTACGAAGATTATGGAAAATCTATTTGATGTAACAGACAAAACATCAATTATCAAATTTAAGAAGAAAAAAACGCAAAATTTTAATGAAATCCACAGTGTTTGAACATGCACGAGTTTAACATATAGAGTAAGTTATATAAACCCTGTACGCTGGATCAGATATGGGTTAAGTTTCTACTGTAAATGGGGAACTTTAAAAAATATGAATCATCACGTTTGTCCTTAAATTTAGTTTGATATTGTCAATCTCTATCAATATCGAGAAAAAGTTCCAGATATGATGCATACTTTTCATTTTCGATAGTAGCAAAACATTTTAAGTTCATTGGCATTTATGATTGATTAATTTATTGATTGTAAGTACTTTTAGCATTATGTTCTAATTCGCCAAGCTTAACCGAACATAAATTATTTAGTCAATAAAACTCAACACATGTATACAATAGGAATGAGCTCTCCTTGTGAGTAGCACACTTAAACTTTATTTTTCTTCAAACAACAAACCATTTCATATATATTCATATTTCAATTGTCATTCAAACATCCATCTGCATCAAATTACTCCTAGTAAATCACACAATTTTCTCAATATAACAAAACACCGTATCGGGACTCCATCCCACTAAAAATCAAAATCAACAACAATCTACAAAACACAATAAATACATTATTATTACAATATATCTTGTCACATCATTACTGTCTAACTTAAATCTATCAAAATGGGTGGGGTGGGTGGGGGATGTGTATAACGAAACGGAAGGTATGCTACTCTGTAAAGGCAGAACTTCGAATAACTGGTTATAAAAATATCTTATATTTATAATGAGATTCTGCACGAGAATCACGATCCTACCCTCGTACAAACGGGTAGAATACCTGCATTGCGACATACAATAGCCAATCAAATCATACAATAACAAACCAGGTATGCAACCATGTGCTCATCAACACGTGTTGAACATAAACAAACACAAACAAGTCATGTGCTTCCGATACTATTAATAAATATATCTATTGTATATATGTTGTTGCGTTCTTAATGGTGTAGGATGCCGGAGTGGCTCGAGGGAACAGCCAACATTTGACAGAGACCCTAACAACTCCAGTAAATTATTATTGGAATCTATCGCACCTGTCAAAAATTAGTGTCATCGTAGATAAACTACTTAAACCACTAAGTTCTTGATGTCCTCTATGATGTATGAGATGTGAGATCTTTTTGTCTTTCCGTATGATTTCTGCTTCACATGAGTTGGCTAGCTGTGCACAATCAGTTTCAATTGAAATACGGACTCTCTGCTGAAATATCATTCCACAAAACACAACAAATATGTTTCGAGTCAAAAAGACCATGTGTGTGACCCTTACAAAAAAAACCAAAGTTTTGAGGAACATTATTTCTGAGTCTAATGTCTGGCGTATTAAATTATTATCCTAGTACTATTTACACCACTGCTGGTGGAGGTTTCGTCCCGGGGATATCACCAGCCCAGTAGTCAGCATTTCGGTGTTGACATAAATATCAATTTTATGGTCATTTTTATAAATGTCTTGTTACAAAACTTTGATTTTTTCGAAAAACACAGAATTTTCTCATCCCAGGAATAGATTTTCTTAGGCGTATTTGGCACAACTTTAAAAAATTGGGTCTTCAATGCTCTTCAACATTGTAATAGTTTGGCGTTATAACTGTTTTGAATTTAGCGTCACTGTTGAGACGAAATGTAGACGAAACGTGCGTCTGGCGTATTAAATTATAATCCTGGTACGTTAGATTACTAATTACTAGCATTCATAGCATTTATACTTTGATGACGATTACCCTGTAGAGGGAAATATTGGATTTCATGTGATTCCTTAATTTCTTTTCGTGTTTCGTAAATCGAAATACGAGTTCTGACCATCGGTAAAAACCTGTTGATTTATAGTCTCAAGAATGATCTTTCCACTCATCATCGGGGTTTTGACATAATCACCGGGGTAATATTTTCTTTTATAAGCTCGGTGTGATATTTGATATTTGATGCATTCCGGATAAAACTTTATTGTAAACAGAACTGAATTTCAATAGGCGTATTGATATGCGTGTACCTTTCTGCATTGGCAAAAAGTATAGGGGAGGGTTGAGATCTCACAAACATGATTAACCCTGTCGCAGTTTTGCGCCTGTCCCAAGTGAAGAGACTCTGGCCTTTGTTAGTCTTGTATTATTTTAACTTTTAGTTTCTTGTGTACAATTTGGAGTTTAGTATGACGTTTATTATCACTGAACTAATATATATATTTGTTTAGGGCCCATCTAAAGGACGCCTCCTGGTGCGGGAATTTCTCGCTGCATTGAAGACCTGTTGGTGACCTTCTGCTGTTGTCTGCTATATGGTCGGGTTGTTGTCTCTTTGACACATTCCCCATTTCCATTCTCAATTTTAAATTTTACCATTTCGATACTGTAATTAGATCTTTGAATATTGTTTTTATTGGTATAAATATTGATACTGTCATTAGTAAATTAAAATCAAACTAAAAATTATTTTGTATACACATATTCACATCTTTTGCTCTACAATATCTGTATCTGAGTATTGCATAAGGTCATGTTTTTTCTCCCTGACTGTTTATGATATCTTTACGTTACATCAATAAGACAATATGCATTCGCAAATTTTTAACATACATTATTTGACATCTTGGAATGAGTTTTTAAAACAGTTTTTGTCAGAAACGTTGCAATGTCATCCTCTTTAAGAGGACAATATTCCTTGAGTGTGCCCTATAAAATCAAAATTATTTCTATGTCATACTAGTAACGTGAGTAAAACGACGGGAGCAAAATGAAGAGCAGTATCTGCTTCCGCACCCAGTAGTGGGGTTCGTGTAGCGCAGCCTTCAGTGTTCTATGTTCTTTGTTGCTGCTAATCGTTTCGTCTTTGGTATTGTCACTATGGTTATGATTTGGTATATTTCATTTGTACAAATATAAACACACTATTATAGCTGTCGCTTATTTCATAAGATGAGTTACTAGTCGCTTGTTCTCACTTCTACACATTAAGAAAAGAATACATTCACTATATACATTTTGATAATTTTTTTAAATTAAATAATTACCTCTTAGTTGTGGTTTTTCAATATATGACATAAGAAGATAGTTGTCATGTTTATTAATCAAAATTATGCATTTTTGTAATTGGGTAAAAGGGGTTGAGTACCAAATGGTTAAATCATACTTTAGATTTAACATACCTTAACAATCCATGTAATAATGTACAATAGACCATTAGATTTTATGGGCACCGCCATTATTTTTAAAGGTAACATTGTACTCAGAATTAAGAGTATGGCTTATCCTGATTGGTCGATATGAGCGCCCGTTATGTTTTATTATAAGAGACTGTGTGTACTCTGCATTATATCAAAGTCAATTTTTTTCCTAAGCCCTAACAGAACTGAAATGTCTTTTCAGCGCAAGGACGATACACTTATTTTTGAATGCAAAATTAACAAGCATGGGAGATAAGTAGAATTTACATTAAAAGCCACAGGAACCTATATTGTTTGGACCAAAAATACTGTTCGAATGATTTTTCTTTAATTCTAGCATGGTTTTGTTAAAAAATCAACTTTATAAAGTCTAATCTCGAAAAAGGCTAATATTGTCGGCTGTAGGGAAATTAATTGTTGATTACAATCTTTGCGATAAAGTTAATAAGCCGTAATTATTTCATATATAAAATATTATCTGATTAGAAATAATATGATAACTTTTCATTAAGGGTGAAATGTTTGTTTTATTTTGTGATGAAATCATCTAAATATAGGTAATCATCTTTCCCGTGACAAAAATATATCCTTTCATACGTTAAAAACCTATCTATGTGCTTATTCATTTAATCACTTACAATAACAATAAATCTAATATTATATATCACTATTGTGGTGTAGTGTCGTATTTAGGCTTGTTTCATAATAAATCTAAAATTCGAGTAATAATTTGAGTTAATAGTTCAAGTTCGGTTAGAAGTTTGAGTTCAAATTCAAGTTATGTTTTGAGGTCATGCCAATGGAGTTAAAACTGCAGTTCAAGTACACTTTGAGTGTCATTCGTAGTAAGTAAAATGTCGAGTTCGAATTCGAGTAAGAGTTTGAACAAAACTAAACTGTTAAAGATTAGAATGAATTAATCAATTATATATCCGTTGATTAAAAAAAAGTTGTCTCTGGTATACAGCTGTCGCTTTGGCAATCATGCCACATATCTTTATTATATACCTGTCTATCATAGTTTAAAAGATAATTCAAAACCACTAAAACTGTCATAAACTGTCAATTAAGAAAAATATACATTTAAAAAAAATATTTTTTGTAGGTCCTGTATTGCTGATTATTTGTGGCGTTATCAGTTCCAATCATTTTCGGAATAATTAACACAAAACAGGAAAGAATCATTTTTTAATGCAAGTTACATACTCAGGAGTCATCTGATAATTATAGTGATTAGAAAGTTAGTGGATCTTGGCATTTTTAACATGTTTGCCCCTTCAGATTTTTACTATCTTTTATGATACCAATTTACAAGACAACTAATGAATTATATCACTATGCTACATGTTAGCCATTTGTTGTCTGACCGTGAAAAACAAACGCCAACCTTATATTCTTTATATATTTTGAAAATCATTAAACTAAGTTTAGTTGAAATTGGTTTAGAACTTTCAAAGTAAATTATCCTTGAAAAGTAAACGCCGGACACGAAAATGAGTAAAAGAAAAATCGCTGATTACTGCCATAACTTCTTATTATATCATCTAATTGTTTCAGTTGTTTGGAATTTTTGTAGATCTTAACGTTGATAAAGGTAACGGGGAATGTGTCAAATAGATAACAACCATACCAAGGAGCAGAAAACAGCCCAAGGTCACTATTAGGTATTCAACACAGCGAGAAAATCCCGCGCCATGAGGCCAATTCCAGCTTGCCCTTAAACAAAAATGTGTACTAGTTCAGCGACAATGAACGTCACACTAAACTTCGAATCATGTAAATGAACCAAAATAAAGAAAAACATAGCGGACTAAAAAACGCCACACGTTCCTGACTTGCGACAGGTGCTTAACTGCGGCGGGGTTGAACATGTCTTATCAGATTTCAACACTCCCCCTTTACTTCTAGCCAATATAGAATAAACAAACACACAGCAATACAAAGTAAAACTCAGTTTATAAGAAGTCTGAGTCCAATGTTAAGATTGATAAATGAAGAAACTAAACAAAATGACAATGATACATAAATTAACAAGGACTTCTAGCAATTACTGACAAGCCCCTTCTGAATAAGTCTGTTTAAATGCATGGTTAGATTTTAAGGTGAATGACGACATGTTTGTGCATTGTATAGAATATTACAATAAAAGATTCGATGTGAAATACCTGACCGTATAAGTATTAGATACATTGCAAAGGTAACAAAATATATTAAAGCAATATGTTAGTGATAAATAAGCTTAAGTTTGATTTTTATGGGGGAAAGGGGGAGGGGGCTAAATTTATTTAAAATAAACAGGCTAGATCTTTATTTTGATGGACAAAAGAAATAAGGTGCCATGCCATCACCCATTCCCCCTTTGAATAATTGTAAAAATTGCACGTTTAATGACAAATTACATAAATTCAACATTTAGTGGCGGAATCAGGGTGGAACCCCTTTTTTTGGATGATCAATGCATTTGAATTTATATAGAAATTCAATAACAATATAAATGTATCAAAAGAATGAATATCCTACTTCATCAGTGAATGAAATGTTATGAAAAAAATGTATTTTGTTTGTTATTAGATATATACAGGCATATCCTTTGATTTATTTTAAATTCATGTCTTCGCAAGTGTTGATAGGGATTAAACACGTGTTACTCTGATATCCAATCGAAGCTTTCCGTCCAAAATTGATGACATATTAGTTGAATGATTTCTTCTTAATTTGCTGCTTATTTGGACATGTATTACAAGAATATTTTTTATTCATAGGATCAATTGTGTATTGGTGAGTTGATAGGGATTTTATCTTTTGATAAAATTTTATTTTTATTTACATATTTCCTGTCTTTTTTTTATTGAAATATAAACGTCAGTATCATCATTTCGTTACTTTCAGCATTGTCCAAAATACTATTCATGTCCATAAATTGACGAAAATACATTTAATGACCGATTTTGTGCTTCATAAACGGGGCGGGATGTTCCTTTTGACTAAAATTTTGGATAAAAATATGTTTTTTTTAGGAGAAAACAATACCCCCCCCCCCCTTTTGGAGTTAAATGGCGAATCCCTTAGTGAACTGATATGAACAGTATTTTACTGGAATTGTTTGAAAAAAATATTGCTAACGTTAATATTTATTCTAAAAAAAGAAAGGAAATATATATCGGTCAACCAAAAAGTTCAAATCTCATTGAAAGTTAAAGTGCCCATGAACTCACTGATCATGCACGAGTGATTCTATTCATCAAAAGTGTCCTTGTAACAACTATATAGAGTCCGTATATCAACTAAAAAGAGTCCGTGTAAAACCCGTTAATGTACTGTTTTTTCTATAGCTTTGTAAGGGGCAAAGTCGTACAAGATTTCTTGCACATTGATTTATATTCACGAATAATGTTCTTGTACCGATGATGTTTAATAAATGTTTTGACAAGTTTGTGATATCGAAAACTCTGTTGTCATAATTTTTCAGTCTTACAGAGATTCCTTTTGTTAAAATCAAATACGTTATTAAGTACACGAGCGAATCGTACAAGTTAAGATATATAAACACTATAAAGTGGTGACAAGGGAAAGACAAGGGAAAGACAAGGAAAGTCGCAATAATTAACAATAGGAAATGAAAAATCATCTCTTTTATTGTAAAATTTGGTATTAAGCTTCCAGTTTAAGTTATATATATCACGATACAGGTAAGGTCAGTGTTCACTGTTAATATTAGCTTTATTAACAGTCAGTTCAGCAGGATAAATCTCTTTAGTGTATATACTGAAGTTGTCATTATTTGGAGCCAATATATCATTCAGAAATTTAAAAGTTTATTAAATTGTTGTATTAGATGTTGTTTCGATGGGTCTTTGCCGATTTTATTCATAAAATGTAACTCGTAACAATACAGAAACAGGTCCACAATAGGTGATGTACAGTTAGTCCCCATTGGAATTCCGATAACCTGACGATATACGAAAACTCCATGCGAACAAAACTGCTATCTAGTATAAATTCAAGTGCAGTTTTCGTATCAAAGCAGGTGCATTTGACATACTTCTTTTGTTTAAAACGTATATATTCGCATTCTGAGTTTTTAAATGCCAATTTTGTTAGAGGTGTTCTTTTGTTCGAATTAGATTTCAAGGTAAAGTGTTATATAGGGTAGAAAAATCAAAACATTGACAAAAATTAACAGATTCGAAATCATCACTATGAGCATTCACTTTATCAATTACTTCCAACGTTGTTTTTTTTTTTGACATTACAAAAGTAATTAATTTCACTATTTTCAAATGCATTATTTGAGTAATAAAATTCTAAACAATAACTGGGATAGTATATAACACGCGGACTTTACTTTTAAGATTATGCCACAACGTTAACTGCTGAATCCTTTTTTTTTTTTCTTTTTTTTTTTTAACTTTTTCCTCTTATGTCTGTTTATTTTGTTCACACTTTGTTTTCAATATAATTGAATTATATGCGACTGTCAAACAAGTGAGATGTTTAGCTAGCTAAAACAAACTAGGTTTAATCCACTGTTTTCTACTTATAGAAATGTCTTACCAAGTCGTGAATATGACAGTTGTTTTCTTATCAGTTTATGTGTTTAAACTTTTGATTTTGCAATTTGATTAGGAACTTGACGATTTGAATTTTCTTTGGACATGTTGGAGTTCGGTATTTTTGTTATTCTACTTTTTCCAATATAACCCAAAATTTTATTGTACGAATTTTAGAAGCAATAAATCATAGAAAAAACTGAGGGAATCGCATGAATTCGAAAAAGAGCGAGATATGTCCTAAAGATGTAAACAGGGTGCACAATTTTGAATTGTATAGCTAAAACACAGACAAAACTTCAGCAAAATGACATAATGAAATATTTTACTTATGGGTTTGTAAAAAATTGAAAATATCAGATTTATAATATGTTTCGCCAGACGTAATGGTCACCTAATGCTATGTTCAACATCAAATAGTGACCATCTATTCGGGGTCATAAAACCTTTGATGTTGGCCATTTATTGTAGGTATGTTTAATTAGGGTTCTTGGAGAGATGCACTGATTTCATCTACTGTTGAAATAATATCCTGTATCAAAAGTTTACCTTGTCAGGAAAATTTGTCTTGTTCTTTTTCAATAACTTACATGTGAATTATTAGAAGAATAGAAACGATAGAAAAACTTTTTTTACTTATTCTAATCCAAACTATAAAAATCATCTACATGTTAAAACTGGCTTCATGTTATTAAAACCATATATATGTTAAAAGACACAACGCCACAAAGTAGATGAGATTAAAAACCAAAGATAAGGTATTAAATACCTATTGAAAACAAAACAGAGAATCCTTGAAAAATTATATTTTTTAGAAAAAAAAATAACTGAACGTCATGTGTTTTATAATCAAATGTTTATTCACGTTATTTTTGATTTACTATAAACTTTTTTTGTGTGTGTATTTAATTATCCTCATTTATAACAATGGTGTTCTGATTCTAAACAAAATATCAATTTTTCTCCTGCTTGCTTGATAATTCATTTACTGATTTTTATCCTATAGATAATTGTTTTATATGATATATATACTTTTTTAATTATTCTGAATTATATACAATGTAACAAGCAATTTCAATTAAAAAAATGATACATACACCATTTGTACATGTGCAACCTTATATAATGTACAAAATTTTTGAACCTGAACTCTGAATTCTGAAAAAAAATCCTTTATTTAAAGAAGCAGATATGTTGTTTTACTGCTGTACTTGCTTAGTACAACTATAGTATTTGCATTTATATTGTAATTGTACTTTCTCAGTAACAATGCATTTAGTTTTTACAGAATAAAGTATATATCTTTCTATTTACATTATCTAAGGTGATTTGTATGTGTTCGTGTCTTTCATTTATACCTATGTGCTTTGTCTATATGTCTTTTTATTTTTCTTTGTTAGATATTTGTTAGTTTAAAAAAAATGCCTGTACCAAGTCAGGATTATGACAGTGTACCATTGGTATGGTGAATTATAAATTAACTGTTTAAAAACTTTGAATCTTTGAAATACTTTTCTACATCAGGAATAGGTTACCTTAGCTGTATTCGGCAACACTTTTTAAGGTTATAAAGTGTGGATCTCTTCTCCTTCTAGCCGTGATGTCCCACTCGGTGTTGGTTTCTATAATTTGGAAAATACCATAATCAAAATGATGTTTATTGAGCGAAAATTTCTTGTGAGAGGACAGTTTTTTGGCTTTGTACCATGAGTGATGGTTATTGATCCAAATATTGAATTTTTCCATTGGTTTTTTTATACATACTGAATGCCACAAGTGTTACATGTTAATATATAAGTTGAGTTCTCCGTTTAACAGTTGGAATATGAGTAGATGGTTTAATTTTGTTGAAAGAAATGATTGTATTGGCAACTTACAACATAAGCAATTCCTTCGACAACATGGTTTGTAGCAGCCGGAAGGTGGAGAAGGTTGGTTTGCTAAAACAGATGTCACCTTATTTGCCAAGGATAATTGTATGACTTCTTAAGGCCATAATATGACTGGTGATGAGGAATATACTCTTTTGACATTTTTTTTACAATTTGAAAATTCTAGATCATTTACAAAACTGGTTTTTGATGTTTACAACGTCTATTGGCCAAAACTACTGAATGAAAAAGGACGATGCTGTGTTTCACATTGGTATTATGAACCCATCATCCAGTGAAATGTTTTATTTTGATATTTTTTAGAGGAGTTCGTGTTGTATCTTATTTATTATTTATAAGTGTTGATCTAAATGTCTTTTGGTTTTATGAGTCTTTGTTTACTCTTTGGTTATGATTGCTATTGTCCTTGATATTTGTCTTTATTGTAAGTAGAGTTCAATTGTTATTGATTAATTGATTGATTAAAGGTATGAGAAATCAGTGGTTAAATAAATACTCATTTATGATGAACATGTCTCAACACTTTTGATAACTATTGACTTAATACAAATCTCAAGATGTGTTATACTCAGTTTAGTAAGTCAAATTAAAACTAAGTTTTTCACTAATTTTCCATAACATAAGTTCATGTTAAAATATGTTCTATGTTATATCAACGTTCTATGACAGTTGTTTTCCATTAGTTTGTGTTGTTGATATAAACGAGTGTTTGATTATGTCAGACTTTATCGACATTCCCCTTTTTTGAATGTACATTTATAGTGCCCTTAAGTTGTTAATGTCTGTGTCATTTTAGTCTCTTGTGAACAGTTGTCTCATTGGCAATCATACAACATCTTCCTTTTCATATATACCTTGGACCTTGCTTATTTTAGTTGTAATTATATAACGATTGTATGTACTAATATCGAAACGTTTTAAGAACTGAAGGAGAACCAAAAAACTTTCAACGAACATATTACTTAAACTTTATATGTGTAAATATGAATCCAATACATATATTGTTTGTTATGTTACTGATACTGAACACTTAAAATTTAAGTATCTTATTATATGCCTTTGAAAATATATGATCATAAACAGCAAAACATATCTGTCAAAACCATATGGAAAAAAGTATTTTGGTTACGACATAAGGAACATATCTGATATCATCTGTGAAACGGTTATTCAATAACAGTCAACAAACTCGTGATGACGTCCGTAGAGATTACGAAGGGATGATTTCAATTTCATCATTTGGAACTCTTGGCTTATAGCTTCCTTTTGAGCAGGTAATTATGATAGGAAATACAAGCCTGGGAATATATTATCAATTGGGAAATATATACTTCGCATGCTGCTGGAATGTTGCTACATAGAAATTTTTACATACCAAATTCTGTATTATTTAATGAGAGAACATCATCTATATTGTGAGAAAACATCATCTAAATAGCGGAACGTTCAGTCAGGAATATGATGTTCAGTAGTTGTCGTCTGTTTACGTGGTTCATTAGTGTTTCTCGTTTTTTATATATATTAGACCGTTGGTTTTCACGTTTGAATCATTATACGCTAGTAATTTTGAGGGGCCTTTTATAGCTTGCTGTTCGATGTGAGCCTTCTTTACTAATCTTTGTTATTATACTTCAGTATGTTTTTTATATATAAAAAGTAATGAAATAGTTGTGCTAGTTCATTCCACAGAACCAATTGCCGGTCAATAGTTTCAAAGACTATTGCCCCGGTTAATAGTTCCATAATCATCTTTCTTGTCCTTTTTCATGCTTATTTTTCATTGGACGATCCTGATGTCATTGACTACTCTTCTTGGTTACGTATGATTTGCAACGTCAAACTCACCTTTATATTGTAAACGGTGGAATCTGTTTGTGTTGGTTGTAATTTCACTTACAAGAAGCAATTATAAAAGAGAAAGAAAATCTTCAATGAAATGTGTTTTAAAAGATATAAAATATAGTACCTTATTCATAATATTGGTTCGCTATCCGTATATTAAAAGACTTTAAGTGAATAAAATTTGCGTTTGAATTGTCGTAATTTAGCTAGAGTTTATTATAAGTACGGAAAGTTTAACACAAGTATTCCTGAATTGATTAAAACTAATGAAATATTTATAAATACAAAACGAATTATAAAAAATTATAGTTCATCATGTGCATGTATAAAAGTTATGTGACATTTTTCATTTCTTTCAGATGATATATTTACACTTTAAAAAAAATAGTTATTTGGTATATAAAAAACACTTAATGGCAGTTTTGTTCAGTATAATAAAACACCTAATGACTGGTGTTGTACGGGTAATAGCAAGTTTGTTGTCCCTTCGCATACCAACTATTGCTCTCGGCTTTGCCTCGAGCAATAGTTGGTATCTCAGGGACAACAAACTTGCTATTACCCTCACACCCAGTCAATAGGTGTTTAATATTAAGTTGATAGTCCTAAATAAAAACCTTTGCTACAACTATCTCATACGTGATCCAAGAAAATGATGTAAATGCCATAAAATTCAAACAAGAAATACATGTACACCTTACAATCATTCAGTACACTAAATATAGTGGACTTATTGCTTATAGATTCTAAGAAACAGACTAAATAAAGAAAACTAAACAGTGACAAATGAACCATGAAAATGTAACATGTAATATGTAAAATTGTCAGTCGAGAAAGTTCGAGTGACATCTCATAATAATCTGTTTTATTAGAAAAAAACTAGATAACAAAAATAAAAATTGTCTTATAGACTTTGACATCACAATGGCAAATACAGACACAAAATGATAAACAATTCGCTATATACAATTTTTTTTATAAGAAAAAGAAGTTTTTTTCATGATAATGTCAACAGCATACTGAAGCATAAAAACTTAAAACAAAAAGTAGTACATATAAATATGAAAAAATATGTCTTATTAGCAATGCATCTTATAAAATTATATAACAACAAATCCAATGAAATATAAACCACAAACAGAAAGAAATTTATTGAAAAAGTGTTTATATTTAAATTACAGTGCTTTAAATAAAGATTTAGAATTTCACTTCGAGTCTGCCCAGTGAAGGAATTATCATGATGTCTCTCTTATATGGGGAATTTGAAGATAATTACGGAACTTTGATGGTTTCTTTAAAAACAATCACGTTTTTGTCATGATGATCGAGAAATGAAAAAAGTTCATAAACACTATCTGTTACCGAAAACATTTTTTTACTTACATTTTTTTTTTGAGTCGATACGTTGCTGTCTCATTGTCGCATACAATAAAGGAACGTATCAGCATGCCCTTTTCTTGTAAAACTTACATATAAATTATGAAAAATTTAAAAAAAAGTAATGCCAATTAAATATGATAGTTCCTAAAATCAAATATTTAATATTAAAAATAAATCATCAAAGATATAAGCTTATGTTTTGTTACTTCATATGCAATTAAAACAACTTCAATATTTTATTTACACCTCACCTTATGCATTCAAATGTACAAAACAATCATAAAAGATACATTTAATGTGTACAAGAGATTATATTAACTAAAAATACATGGCTATACATTAAAGATTGACCATGAAAGGAAAAAAATACAACACAATTTAGATACTATTTACAATAAAAACATTCTCAGAGTAATTTTTAAAAACTGAAATTACAGGTTTTGTCTACACAGCTACTTTTGCATATATCTGTACAAAAAATCTGTAGTACTGTGAATCTACTTTTTTAACATTCAATACTATTTTGTTACTCTAAAAATTATTGTAATATTTAGGTACTTGTATTTAATAGTGCTTGATTTGTACTTGAAATTTAAGTACTACAGATTTTTTGTTACACTCTTACATTTTCAGCATTTTGAAGGTTTGTCTTTTTCAAATCTCATAAAGTTATGATGTTCAAATAAGGAATCATCGTTGTTATTATTTTTGTACCAATATTTTAAGTACAAATCAAGTCTTGGAAAATACAAGTACCTAAATATTACAATAATTTTAAATTATAGAACAAGCACAAGTATATATCCAATTGATATTTTATCGTATGTTTTTCTATGTTGTGATGTTATGCTATTGTTTCAGAAAAAGGGAGAAGGTTTGGGCCCATTAAAACGTTTAATCCCGCTGCAAATGTTTGCACCTGTCCTAAGTCAGGAATCTGATGTACAGTAGTTGTCGTTTGTTTATGTAATATATACGTGTTTCTCGTTTCTCGTTTTGTTTATATAGATTAGACCGTTGGTTTTCCCGTTTGAATGGTTTTACACTAGTAATTTTGGGGCCCTTTATAGCTTGTTGTTCGGTGTGAGCCAAGGCTCCGTGTTGAAGGCCGTACTTTAACCTATAATGGTTTAATTTTTAAATTGTTATTTGGATGGAGAGTTGTCTCATTGCACTCACACCACATCTTCCTATATCTACTAAATATTAAAAGTAAATTTCCAGTACTACAGATTTTAAGTACAGAAATAGTAACCATGAATAAGTAGCAGTGTACACAAGACTCGCCAGTGACACTCGAATAAGGCATTATAATAATATTGAGACACTATCTATTCTAGATTAAGTGAATTCTCATTCCAAAGAATAGCAAAACAAGATTAATAATAATGATACTACTACTTCTATTACTTATAATGATATTTATGAATACATACACATTAAAGTAGCACAATACAAAGATTTTTTTACTTCCAATCTCCAACCTTTAAAATGCTGTAACGTTCTTAAAATTGCATATACATTAATAAAGGATATAGATAGATAAATGATTAATCTTTTAAATGAATGCAATATTTTTTGTCATGCAATCATTATGTAATTATGCAATTAAGGGCAAAATCTTGGTCAGGTCACTTGAATGAATTTAGCTCTTTCTTCTCTGTAGCTACACAAGAAATTTTAACGTTATCTTCATCATTACAGCAGGACCGACAAAAGGGTGTCTCAGATTATAGCTATCGTATTCCAATCTCGCATAAATTGGTAATTAGTGTAAACATCCTTACCACATAAAAGTAGATAATGTATGATTAGGTGTAAAATTTGATATTTACATTCTATCCAAAATCTGAGACACAGTTTTGTAGATAATGGCTCTAGAAACAACATATAGGACACCTACGGGTGTGGGAATTCTCGCTACATTGAAGACCCATTGGTTACCTTCTGCTGTTCTCTGCTCTATGGTCGGGTGGTTGTCGCTTTGACATATTCACCATTTCCTTTCTCAATTTCATGTAATAAAACTCTCTCGGGGGATCCATGAAAAAGCTAATTTCAATTGAAAGTGAAAATGTCTTTTAAAATGTTGTAGACACAGTTATCATTATAATTGATTACATAATTGTTGTATAATACTAACATTGCATTAATATGAAAGAGTAATCTGTTAGCTATCCATATATATCTCTTTTATAAATTTTCAAGCATTATAAAGAAGGTTACAGCATTTTAAAAGTGGGGCCTTGGACGTATAAATTCTTTGTATTGTGCTACCTTAACTATGGCATTTCTGACGATATTACTATCGATTTACACTATCTTTATGTTTTTTAATTGTATAACTTGAATCTTTAAAGCATTCGACGTCTTTTTAAACAAACAAAGTATTTGTATATCATATGTAAGTTATAAAGGGACATAATTGTAGAATGGTAAAAGTGACGCTACCCAAATTTGTACTTGATCTGAGTTTTGTTGTAATAAGTATTGTGTAATGTTTCATAACATTTGGTTGAAAAAAGTAAAAACACAAAAATACCGAACTCCGAGGAAAATTCAAAAAGGTAAATCAAAAATCAAAAGGCAAAATCAAAAGTCCAAACACATCAAACGAATGGATAACAACTGTCATATTCCTGACTTGGTACAGGCATTTTCTAATGTAGAAAATGGTGGATTGAACCTGGTTTTATAGCTAGCTAAACCTCTCACTTGTATGACAGTCGCATCAAATTCCATTACATTGTCAACGATGCATGAACAAAACAAAAATACTCAAAGAGTAAAAATGTCAAAAATAGGGGTACAACAGTCAATATTGTGTTATCATCTTAATATATCTACATAAACAACAAATGTAACAAAGAAGCACAAAAAGGCATACATTAATTTAACATTCTCATTTTGCTTTTCTTATACGGCTGAATTTATCTATGTAAAGTCTACCCATAATGATAGAAGGTTTCATTACTGGTTTAAAAATGCGCGTTTGAAATTCGCACAGGTAGACATAAAAATAATTTTGTCGTATGACGGCATACATAAGTGAAGACTTACGTAAAGTTGATATAACAAATACAGACTTAACAGTAAAAGTAATAATAATAAATAAAATAATGGTGTGGTTCAAAGTATGACGGGATACATAAGTACAGTTTCACGTCAAATACGGCTGAATATATCTATGTAAAGTCTACCCATAAATGATAGAAGGTTTTCATTACTGGTGTAAAATAGCGCGTTTGAAATTCGCACAGGTAGACATAAAAATAATTTTGTCGTATGTCGGCATACATAAATACAGAATCACGTAAAGTAGATATAACAAAAACCAGACTTAACAGTAAAAGTAATAATAATAAATAAAATAATGGTGTGGTTCAAAGTATGACTGGATACATAAGTACAGTTTCACGTCAAATGTATATCATGAAAAACAGACTTAACAGAAAAAGTAGTATTATTAAATAAAATAGTTTTGTCATTCATAGTATGTCAAGATCCTTAAGTAAAAGTAATATCAATCAATGAAATAATTTTGCCGTTCAAAGTATGTGGTTTTACATAACCACTGAGTCACTTCAAATGATTATCTAAAAAAGACTTATAAAAGAATTCTATAATACGTAATTAAGATGATAACAAACGTCAGTACGCAAAATCTATCCTTCAAGACCATCTTGTATTATTTGTGAAGTTGATACGGAATATTTATCAACAAGTTCTGGGTATCTTCCGATGAACTTTTTTAGAAAAAGGACGAGACGTTCTTTGACATACCCCTGGTTCATCAACTTTCTGCTCAGACACTGGTGACGTTTTACAAAGTCTGAATAGGAGCTGCAAGCTCTTGAATACCTAATAAGTTGGGAAATGTATATTCCATATGCAGGTGAAGTTGGTATATTACTACTAAGGTGGGGGAAATTGATAATTTCAAAATTAAAATCGTCTCGTTTGTCATAGATTCTGGTACTGAGATGACTGTGTATGTCAAATTCGAGGTATAAGTCTAAAAATGAGGCGGAGGAAGCCGTGTCTGTGGTCTCTTTAATTTCTAGTTCTGGTGGGTATATTAATGGAATTAATTGAAGCAAACTTAAGTTAAAAAACGGAGACAAAAAAAAAATAGCAATTTTTCTATTTGTAAAGCGGCATAACTCTAGAACAGTAAAAGTGACATAACCAATATTCAAATTAGATCGATATTTTGTGGGAGTAAGGATTGTGTGTACGTTTCATAACATTTGGTTGAGACAAACTAAAGTTCGAGAATGGAAACGAGAAATTCAACATTTTTTTCATTTGTAATTTGGCATAACTTTAAAACGTTTAAAGTGAAGCCATCAAAATTCAATATTGCAGTAAGAATGGTATCTTAGTTTAAATGGAACATAAATTATCAGTTAATTTGGCTCTTAAGAGATCTACTTTACTATAAAGTGTGCTAAATGCATAACCAATAGCATATGTGCGTACTAAAATAACAGCAACGTTACTAATTTTACGGCAGAAGATGCACATTTTAAAAAAATAATGTCTTTTCGGTGATGCAAATAGGTCGAAAATACAAAACCTGAGCAAAACAAACAGTGTAAAAAAAGAGACCACCGACTTAAAGGTATAAAATTAGATTGGAAAGATGGCTCAAAATAAAAGAGAATGAAACGATGGTTTCGTGTAGGTGTGCGGAAGTCAACAAGTGTTCATGTTTAATTGGTGTCGGAATGATTTGTTTTCAATAAAATTCGATAGCTCTATCAATAGAAATTCGTAGAGTGTGAGTGAAAATTTTGAAACAAGCAGTGATGAAATTTCATATATGTCTAAAACTTCAAATGGTTACAGCTTAGTGCCTCAAGAATTTAATAAGTATGGTGATAACTCCAATTATGCTTTGAGAAAAATAAATATAATCATAAAAGCAGATATGAAAATAATCACATCTAAAAATACATTAAAATATCATTAAAAAAATATATTATACAAAAAATATGCATATGTACAACTAAAAAAGTGATTTTTTAAAAAGTATTCACTAGTTTGGTTAATAAATACACGATAGAGGCTTGTGCTACACAAACTTATCTGATTTAATTAGGACTAGTATTCTCTGTACTGTGCCTTTCCAGCACTAATGACATGATAAATAAATTACTGGTATATAAAATATTAATATCATTTCCCTAAAAAAGATATTACTAAGTATATTTTTAATATACCATGAGATATACATGTTCCTTTTCTATAAATATAAATACAAATCAAGTAAAAAATAAGAATATCCGTACTAAGGGACAACTGAAATTATATTAAACAACGACATACGAATAATACATTTCATTTGTTCTAAACAGTATTTCCCTAGGCTACTATTGGTTTTCTTGCTGCAATGAGTACTCACTTATTTGAGATGGCATTCAAATACAATTTAAAAATCTAATTTGTTTCCGGTAATACTAATTAATAAAGACTTGTACTTTGATTTACTGTGTCAACGGTAGATGGGAGAATTACATTATAACTAGTCAACAAAAGAAACGATACACAAGTTTGAACTCAATTTATCAGAAAATATTATAAATAGGATAACCTATTAAATTATTCAATGAAATACATCCCTATACAAAGCAAATGCATGTAATTAAAACATCTGACCAAATTGGAAAGTTAGATAATTCCGAGTTATTGAACATAGGGTTCAAATTTATTTCGCGAAATTATGACAAAAGTCGGCACCTTATTTCAAATATTTGCAAAGGAATTCAAAATTTAAAGCAGATCATGTTTAATTTCTAAATTTTATTCTTATATTGATATTTGAATTTTGGGTAAAAAAAATACGATTTTTTCAATAAAATAATAAAAAAATATTTCATGTTTTTGTCTTCAATGGTTTTGATAAGAAAACTACACTGTAAAAATTTGACCAACTGGGCAAATATTCACCTTAGTATAGTGTATCCAATGTCAATTTATATGGGAAATTCACTGCCTTGTATCGTTTCTTTTGTTGTCTAGTATATTTTCTGATTGTCATTCGTCCAATATCAGGTTACCGTTTTTTGGCTAAGATAGATTAACATTAAGTAGTTGTGATATCAGCATGACATTTAGTTCGTATGTGCATTATGATGTGAATTGTTGGAATTATATAACAAATGACTGTTTTGAAGCATGATTACTGAACATAGAAAGACGATAGTGTGAAATAATTACATTTACAGGTGAAACTTTTGGTTAAGGGAGTTAACCATGCAGTTGTTGTCACATCCAATTAACCTGCCTTCTCATTCCAAATTTTTTTAACACCATATTTCACAGTTCACTGATCATTCTTGTTGTGCATGCTACTAGCGGCAAAAAAAGCATCTAAAAAAATCAAGTTGGTTGCAATAATTGAAAATTAGTTCTCATTGTAACTCATCCTTTTCAAACGTGAACTCACTTTACGCCATCCATATTCGTGTGCTTTTTTAGACATTCCTTCTATATTCCTTGTTGAATTGTTAATATATTTAAGCAGAATAAGTACTAAGTTTTCATTTAAATGACTTTGATATGCTTCCATTATTGCCTTCTCGAAGTTAAAGAATTTGTGATCAACCTTCTCAATCAGTAACTCAACAATGTCTGCTTCTCCACATCGACAAGCCTCGTTCATCGCAACAGTAAGATCAAACAAAGAATGGTCAACTCGTTCTAACAGTACGGAAACTAATTCGTTCCATCCTTTCTGGCATGAGATAATCATGGCATGTTTTATTTCTATGAAGCTGGCATCAACTTTCTCGAGAAATATTTCAACAATTTCAGTTTCGCCGCTATTACAAGCATTTTTCATGGCTTCATCCATGAGATTTTTGTTATGTTTGCAACTATCTAAAATCAATGTTACGATTTCCGTCAAACCATATGTGCATGCACTTCTAATAATGATATCTATATGTGATTGTGTTAGGTCAAAGTTTTCGATAAGAAACTTAATGACACCTCTGTTGCCACTGTTTTTACATGATATACTAATAAGTATGTCCACATCTGATTCAAAGTTATTTGTACCGTATTTTGAAATCAATAGTTCTACTATTTCAAGTCTACCTTGTGCGCACGCTTCGAACATGCATGCTTTTAAATCAATAAATGAATTATCTATATTGTCAAACAACCAAAGGATAATTTCTTTCCATCCGTATCCACAAGCTTTCTCCAGTACTAAGTCAGTATCGAACAACTTAGAATCGACATTTTCAAGTAGAAATTTGACAATCTCATATCGACCATATGAACAAGCCTCGTCTATTGAAGTCCACAGATCAAAATTTTCCTGATCAAATTTTGACAAGAGAAACTTAACGATTTTTAACCAACCATAAGCACATGATTCTACCATCACTGATTGCACATCAATGCTTTTTAATTCAATGATCTGCAGGAACCAGTCAACGATTTCAAATTGTCCAGATTCACAAGCCGTGTTAACAATAGCTCGCATATTAAACATGCTTTGTTCAGTGTTGTGCCAAAGCCGTTGTACCATGTCTAAATGTCCTATACTACTAACAGCTTCCATAACTTCTGACATGTCATTTTGTCCAAGTTTTTTAATGCTGTCATGTTCAAGCATGAACTGAACAATTGATATACGGTCAGATTTACCCCTGTTATTTGTCATATTAATTGTAGCTTTGATAGTGTCTATCAGCGATGTCTTATACACTAATGGTTGAATATCAGTATGTGACATCAACCACTTTACTACGTTTCTGTTACAGTGAACGCATGCTTCTGTCATCACTTGTTTACAGTTTTCTGGTGTTTTCATGTTTGGTTGTTTAAAAAGCAATGCCATTATCGTATCTCCTTCTCTAATATTCTGGCAAGCTTTAGACAATGCCTTGGATTTATCCAACATGTTTTCGTCCATATTGTTGAGCAGATATGAAATCATTTTCTCGTTACAATTATAAAATGCGTTGTTCCACGACGATTTTTCATTGAATAATTTTCTATCTAGATTGTCCCAGAACCATCGAACCACATCAACATTGTCATATCGGCATGCATTATTCATTGCGCTTTCCAAATTTAACATATTATGTGGAATATTTTCCAAAAGCAATTTAACTACTTCTAGAGAATTTGGTTTTGCACTGCGACATGCTTTATTCATTGCAGACCTGACGTCAAAATATTTTTTGTCGACATTTTCCATGACATATTTTATTACCAGTAGATTACTATTTCGACAAGCTTCGTTCATCACATATTTTATGTCAAATAATGTATTGTTCTGAGTTTGTAATAGCAACAAAACTTTTTCTGTGTGATTTATGCGTAAAGCTTGCTCAATGACGCTTCTAATATTAAACAAAGTTTGACTGATGTTTTCTAAAAGTAATTTAAAGATGGCAAGATTGTTTTCAGTACTATGTAGCATTAAAACATTCATTGAAGTATCTATATCAAACATAGAGTGATCGACATTTTCAACTAACCATCTGACTATATCCAACCATTCTTTTCTACAAGCTACATTTAATAGAACCTCCACATCGAGTATATCAACTTTGACTCTCGGTAGTAGAAGCTTTGTAACTGCTTCATTACTATACACGTACCAGAATTCGTCGTCCGTGTCCTCATTTATCGATGGATAGCATAGTTTTTTTACTGCTCCCATTAAATCTAACGTTTTATGGTCTTTTTTTTCCAAAAAATACGTGACAACCTCTAAACACCCTATTCTACATGCTACATGAAATATAGTTTTCAAGTCAAGTAAGTCATGATTAACGTTCTCAAGAATATGTCTGATCAAAGGGTCGTATGTTTCTCTTAGGTTATTTATATTATCGTCATAGTCGTGGTCGTTACATACTGAGCGGTATACACCGTTAACTGCTTCCTTAACATCTAACTGATCATGATTGATATTTTCTATCAAATACGCGACAAGTTCTAAACACCCTATACTACATGCTAGAACAAATATAGTTTTCAAGTCAAGTAAGTCATGGTTAACTTTCTCAAGTATATGTCTGATCAAAAGTTCGCACTTTTCTCTTAGGTTATTCATAACATCGTTATCGTAGTCGACGTTACATACTGAGCGGAATACATCGTTAACTGCTTCCTTTACATCTACCTGATAATGATTGTTATTTTCGAACAAATACGTGACAACCTCTAAACACCCTATCCTACATGCTACATGAAATATAGTTTTCAAGTCAAGTAAGTCATGATTAACGTTCTCAAGAATATGTCTGATCAAAGGGTCGTATGTTTCTCTTAGGTTATTTATATTATCGTCATAGTCGTGGTCGTTACATACTGAGCGGTATAAATCGTTAACTGCTTCCATTGCATCTAACTGACCATGATTGATATTTTCTAGCAAATACGTGACAACCTTTAAACACCCTATCCTACATGCTAGAACAAATATAGTTTTCAAGTCAAGTAAGTCATGATTAACTTTCTCAAGTATATGTCTGATCAAAGGGTCGTGTGTGTCTCTTAGGTTGTTCATACCATATTTATAGTACCAGGTGTCACATACTGAGCGGTTTAAATCGTTTACTGCTTCCTGTGCATCTAACTGATCATGATTGATATTTTCTAACAAATACGCGACAACTTCTAAACACCCTATCCTACATGCTAGATGAAATATAGTTTTCAAGTCAAGTAAGTCATGATTAACTTTCTCAAGAATATGTCTGATCAAAGGTTCGTAAGTTTTTCTTAGGTTATCAATAAAATCGTAATAGTCGTCGTCGTCACATACTGAGAGGTATAAATCGTTAACTGCTTCCATTGCATCTAACTGATCATGATTGATATTTTCTAGCAAATACGCGACAACCTTTAAACACCCTATCCTACATGCTAGAACAAATATAGTTTTCAAGTCAAGTAAGTCATGATTAACTTTCTCAAGAATATGTCTGATCAAAGGGTCGTATGTGTCTCTTATGTTATCAATAAATTTGTAATAGTCGTCGTCGTTATATACTGAGCGGTATACATCGTTAACTGCTTCCATTGCATCTAACTGATCATGATTGATATTTTCTAGCAAATACGTGACAAGTTCTAAACACCCTATCCTACATGCTAGATGAAATATAGTTTTCAAGTCAAGTAAGTCATGATTAACTTTCTCAAGAATATGTCTGATCAAAGGTTCGTGTGTGTCTCTTAGGTTATCAATAAAATCGTAACAGTAGTCGTCGTTACATACTGGGCGGTATACACCGTTAACTGCTTCCTTTGCATCTAACTGATCATGATTGATATTTTCTAACAAATACGCGACAACCTTTAAACCCCCTATCCTACATGCTAGATGAAATATAGTTTTCAAGTCAAGTAAGTCATGATTAACTTTCTCAAGAATATGTCTGATCAAAGGGTCGTATGGTGTCTCTTAGGTTGTTCATAACATTGTTATAGTACCTGACGTCACATGTTGAGCAGAATACAACGTTAACTGCTTCCATTATATCTAACTTTTTGTGATCGGTATTTTCTAACAAACACGTGACAACATCTAATAAACCGTTACAACATGCGTAGTTCATTATGTCTTTTAATGCAAGTGAGTCATGATTCACTTTTTCAAGAATCAGTTTGATTACAGGTTCTTTCATTTTTCCTATCTTTGAGATTAACGACCTCCTTGGGTCAAATGATGTGGTCATTACTATGTTCATTGCTCCCTTTACATTTAATTTACCATGATCGGTATTTTCTAGCAAATTTCTGACAACTTCTAAACACCTTTTGCAAAATGCATGTTTAAATACTGTTTTCAAGTCAAGTAAGTCATGATTTACTTTCTCGAGAATCTGTCTGATCAAAGGTTCGTACTTTTCTATTTGATCCATCATATTATCGGAGTCGTCTATTATTGAGCTGTATATTATGTTCACTGCTTCCATTATATCTATTTTTGTATGATCAGTATTTTCCAACACAAACGTGACAACTTCTAAATAACCAGAACAACTTGCTTTGTACATAATCTTCAATACAATGGAGTCACGATTCACGTTGTTGCGATATGGTGAGTCGCATACTATGCTTACGGCTTCCATTATATCAGATTTTTTAAGATCGATATTTTGTAACACAAACGTGACAATATCCAAACATCCATAACGACATGCTTTATTCATTATCTCCTTAAAGTCAAGTGAATCATGATTTACTTTCTTGAGAATAATTTTAATCAATAGCTCGTATTTTTCTCCTCGATCAATAATATCGTAAAATTTGTCCCTTACTGAGCTGTATGTAATTTTTACTGCTTCCATGGTATCTAACTTTGTATGATTTTTATTTTCTAACACTAGCGTGACAACATCCAAACACCCATACTGACATGCTTGATTAAATACTTTTTTCAAGTCAAGTGAGTCATGATTTACTTGCTTGAGAATCAGCTTGACCAAATGTGTGTATTTGTTATTTTTTTCGTTGATGTTTTCCCCGTCTTTGTCCTCATCTTCCTTGTCTCCACCTTCATTTTCTTCCTTCTCTCCTTCCTGAACTTCCATCTCCTGATCCTCCTTTTCATCATTCTCATATTGTTTCTCTTTCTCCTGTCCCTTTGCCCTCTCGTCATTGTCGTCTTTGTTGTTTACCCATAAGTTGTATACTATGTTCATTGCTTTCTGTACATCTAACTTTTTATGATCATTATTTTCTAATAATAGGGTAACAACATCCGAGGAACAATCACGACATGCCTGATTCAAAGCGTCTGTCAACTCCAGTGATTCAGGATTTACCTTCTCAAGTATCAGTTTGATCAATGGTAGGTATTTTTCTTTCTTTGAATTAATATCACTGTCATCATCACCGTAGATTGTATCGTATACAGTGTTAAATGCTTCTTGGAAATCAAACTTGTTATGATCTACACTTCCTAAAACACATTCAACAATATCATACAAACAATCTTTATCTTTTATTTTCAATAGGCTTGCCATATTAATTAGCTCATTATCTATTCTATTTATTAATATCGTTATCAGAGACGCATTCAAATCATCACAATCTGCATGTATTGCTTTATCGAAAGCAGTTGGCAAGTCAAACAAGTTATTTTCAATATTAGCTAACATCCATTCGACCAAATCAAAATGATTTCGGCTACAAGCTGTATTCATAGCCTCTTTCATATCTAATTGATTGGGATCATTTTTATCGCAAATTAATTGTACTAAATCTACTAGTCCCCACCAGCAACACTCTTGAATTATTTCATCAACATCAACTGTGTCATTAATTGGATATTGAAGTAATAGTCTTACCAATGTATTATCAGGCCCCACAAAGTCTCTATGTAATACAGTATGCATAGCTGTATTTATATCTAGTGATGTATGTTCTATATTGTCTAACAACCACTTCACAATATGGATCCATCCATACCTACAGGATTCTTTCAATACGTGATGTACATCATACAAACTATGATCTACATTGTGCAAGAAACATTCCAACAGGTCAATCTTGTCTACAAAACAGACTGATCTAACTGCTTCTCTCATGTTTAATTTGTCATGATCAGCTACAGACAACAAAATTTTCGTGAGTTCTAACTTGTTTTTTTCACATGCACTTCGTAGAACAGAGTTAAGGTTTTCTTTAATATTTTTCAATAGAATCTTAAGGTTTTCATATCTTTTTTCTTCACAGGCTGTATCAATGATGTTTATTATGTTGATTTGTTTTAAATCAACATTTGAACAAATCCATTGTATTAAATCTTTGTTGTCACTTTGCCAATTACTGTTCATCGAAGACATCAAGACCGACATCACATCCAATGGACCGAGATCAATATTATTAATTAAATACTTAACTACTTCAGAGTCCTCGGTCAAGCATGCCTGATTTGACATTTCAAGTGTGTTTATTTTTT
Source organism: Mytilus edulis (assembly GCA_019925275.1). Lineage (NCBI taxonomy): Eukaryota > Metazoa > Mollusca > Bivalvia > Mytilida > Mytilidae > Mytilus > Mytilus edulis. Next base: position 108,982,957 of record CM034350.1, on the reverse strand, counting down.
CCTTTTCTACATTTGTTCCAATCCATTTTAATAGACTCTCTATACTGCGTCTTCCTTTTTTATATAGTTTATTGAACACTGCTTTTAAGTCTAACATGCAGTTATCAACATGCTGTAATAAAAAATGTAAATCTTTCTCACATCCCACTTCAAGAACTTCACTTGTAATTTGTTTCATATCAAATAGTTGGAGGTCAATATTGTTAATCAACCATTTTGAGACAGACTCATCTGTATCATTCCAAACATTATTTATTGCTGCAACAAATGCTGCAGTAAAGTCAAGCTGATTGTGATTTATAGTTTCACATAGAAACTGTACAATATCAAGTCTTTTGAATTCGCAGGCCCTTTTCATTAATTGGTTCATATCAAATATTCTTTGATCAATGTTGTTTAACATCCATCTCATCGTTGTCATTGGACAACGTGAGCACACTCTATTGATACTACTTCTGATGTACTCTGTCATCTCAGACATATCTAAACTTCTAACTGATACCCACATATTGTCTAGTATGTTTTCATTGTTTTCTAAATCACACACATTTAAAAAGGCATCTAACAGAGATGATTTACAGACAAATTCAATGTCTTCTCCGCTTTTTGAGTTAAGTACTAACGTTATGTGATCAACCAATAGAGTGATACTATCATTCATTTTGTTTTGTTGTGTAATGTGCTTTAACAGAAATGCAGGTAAATAAAGTTTACAGAGTTTGCACACACCTCTGTATGTCACAAATGTTTGCAAATCGTACTCTGGTTGAAAAAAAGCATCGTGTGCTTTTTCAATCAAAGATTTCATAAAACATTCATCGTTTTGCCGTATTATTTCTGATTCGCACAACAACTGAAAATTTAATGGAAGTGATTTATTAAAATAGTCTGACTGTATTATTTCCATTATCCGATTTGCCAGCATTGAATAATATTTTTTGGTTATTTTCATTACTATCTCCCCTTCTCTCGGTTTATACTTTTGGAGTCGCACCATCTCTCTGATAAAATCAAAGCTCAGCCTTGATAAAATTAATCCCGGATCTACTCTGTTGTATGATATTAGAATACTCTCAAATATGGTTTGATGCTGAAGGTGATATGTGCAATCATCACACTGAAAAATCAGATATCTTCCTATCATTTCACTTGCGGCATCTGTGATATGGCATACTGGTAGCTTTTTATTGGAAATCCCATAACACGACTCTAAGATATCAATACAGATGTTCAATTCTATATCATCTGGATCAAGGACATCTTCTTTCAAAAGGATGTACACTAACGTCACATAAGACATTCTATCCTGCTCGTTGTATTTGCCATTCTTTCTTAGTTTTTCGATTTCTTCAAATAAATACTTGGATGGGTGTTTAAAAAAACTTAAACCAAGTCGAGTTAATTTTCTGTTGCCCGTAAATAGTGAGCAGGCTTCGGGGAACCCCAAAAGCGGTTCTGATTCAACTATGTTGTGGAATGTTACCCGATTGACAGTGGCAGTAATAAGAGGATCCAATATTACTTCTTTAAAATAATTTTCAGGATCATTATATTCAAGAAGCTGAAAGTTATGGGCAGCAAAATATTTTAAAAGGAGCGATTCTTTTTCAGTTTTTTTCATTTTGAATGTTTCTGAACTTAGATCAACTTCGCATTTACCATGAAAAATTTTGTGTGAATTTAAAATCCATTGACAAGACATTCTAATAGTATCTCTTACAGTTAAGATCACCTTAATGTTGCCTTTAATAGTACATGCATGTATTCTATCAATAATTTGAACATCAGTATTTTCTGCAAACCTTGTATTCGTTCTACCAAAAATATCTTCAAACAATATGACAAGCTTTTCTTCTTCAGTCACAACATCTGTGAAATCATGTAACTCTGTAAGTTTAATTGTTTTGAATTCAGGATTTTTGACTTGGAACTGTAAGAGTATTTCTAAACTGTTTCTACTTTTTCCTGTACCAGCTGCCCCTGTTAGCACAAGAAGTGAGTTCGTTTCAAGTAGTTTGATACAAGCCTGTACAGCAGGTGTCTCCACAAAGGTACCTTCCTGCAAGTGTCCATCAATTTCTGTTTTTGTTAAACCTAGAATATAGATAAACACAATTATGGTTTCATTTTCTTGAATTTGGTCATCTTTTAGTAAGTTACATTTTGAAAACTGTTTTAAATTTACATACCAAAAAGTAAAATCACAAAAAAACTGAAATCCGAGGAATATTCAAAACGGAAGGTCCCTAATCAAATGGCAAAATCAAATGATAAAACAAATCAAACGAATGGACAACAACTGTCATATACCTGACTTGGTACAGGCATTTTTAAATGTAGAAAATGGTGGATTGAACCTGGTTTTATAGCGCTAAACCTCTCACTTGTATGACAGTCGCATCAAATTCCATTATATTTACAATGATGCATGAACAAAATAGACATAATAGGTAAAATTGTTAAAATAGGGGTACAGCAGTCATCACTGTGTCACTCAATCAATTAGAACAAAAACAAACAAATATTTAACAAACAATCACAAAAAGCATCTATCCAATGTAACAACCACATTCATACCATTCTTATATTTGTATTTTAAATCAACCTTAAAGGATTAAAATATGTGAAACCCTGTGACTGCATTCACATCAACTCAGAGAAGCCGAAGCCAGTGTAGAGTTGCGTGTTTGACGTCAGAATGTAAACGTCAAACAGGAAGAAATATAAATTAATTGTGTCGTTCAAGGTATTTTCAAAATTATAATTTCACATAGGGAATTAATGGTGTAATAAAGGGTTGAAAAATCAAATGTTTTGTTAGAACTAGTTACAGAAAAAGTCCGAGATTTAAAATTATCCAGAATTTCTTTAGAATATTTTAGAATCCGCATATGGTTAATGCCATTAGCGAGTAAAATAATTTTGTTGTTCAAAGTATTTTCAAAATTATAAAAGAACAATAACATAATGGCATTAGAATAGAACAATAACATAATTGCGGGATCTTTAAAAGTACAGAGCCACCTCATATGTGCCAAAGAAACACAAAACGTCAAACGTTCAAAACATACCTGCAAAAATGAAAGATAATACAAACAACACATTGATGGGATGTATAAGTACCGAGCCACGTCAAATGGATATCACAGAAAACAAAACCAAACAGCATAGGTAATAGTAATCTTGCATAGAATATAAAAATATTTGGGGAATGTGTCCATGGGACACAGATGATGCCTCCGCTTGTATATCATTTAAAGCTATACTTGGAAATTACTGAAGAACGGTAAAAGTGACGCTACCCAAATATGAACCTGATCTGTGTTTTATGGTAAAAGGTATTGTATAGGTTTCATAACATTTAGTTAAGACAATCTTAAGTTATAAAACGCAAACAAATTATTCAGCAATTTTTCCATTTGTAAAGGGGAATACATATCTGTAACTTTGAAACGGTAAAAGTGACACCACAAAATTCCTCCTTGATCTGCACTTTGTGGTAATGAGTATTGTGTACTAGAGAGTGATAACATTACTCTCAATCGCAAGTAAAGTGTTTTCAGAATACTGTTACACAGGATAGACTCCAAACTGGATGACAAGTTGAGACATGAATAAGCTGGGTTTAGAAAAAAGAAAGAATGTATTGATCAGATATTTGCTCTTAAGAACATCATTGAGCAGTATATAGATAGATAATTATATAATGGAAGACACCTCTATGTATCAACTTTATCAATTTCAAGAAGGCATTCAACAGTTTACACAGAGAGACTCTTTGGATAATCCATATATCATACGGAGTACTACAAAAGACCGTCACAATGATAAAATGTTTTTATACCAACTTTGAATGTGTTGTGATACTAAACAACAAGGAAACTGACTGGTTTGAAGTAAAATCTGGAGTACGACAGGGCTGAATCATCTTACCAATCTTATTCCTGGTTGCAATTGACTGAATGATGCTGTTGACCCCAAGTAAAGAGGCATCACATGGTCAATGTTTACAACCCTAGAAGACCTTGACTTTGGTGATGTTTAGCACTCCTGTCATCAAACCAAGACAATATGCAGGATAGGACAAATCGCTCAGCTATTTTGCAATCCAAATTGGACTAGAATTAAACGCAAAAAGACTCAAGAAATGCGATTAAACACAACATCAAACTTAAGACTAAAAGTTGAGGGCACAGAAATCCAACAAGTAGGTAAATTTACTTATCTAGGAACTGTCATTAATACAGAAGATCCAACGACAAACGTTATTAAAAGTAAGCTAGCCAAGGCAAGATCTGCATTTCAAAGACTGCGATCCAACCAACATAGCAGAAAAACAAAGATAAGGCTATATAAACGTAATGTTAAATCTGTCCTTCTGAATGGAAGTGAATGCTAAAGAGAAACAAAACTAGATATGAGATCGCTCTCAAGTTTCCATCACAGTTGTCTGAAGCGAATCTGTAAATTCTTTTGGCCGTATTCAAATGAACATCTCCTTGAACAAGTCCACGTGTACCCGCAAAGAAATACAACAAAGGCGCTTCAGATGGCTGGGGCATGTTCTCGGTATGCCTGTATCCAATATAACCAGGACAGCTCTTAGATGGACACCCCAGGGGAAGAGACCAAGAGGAAGACCAAATACCACCTATCGTCGTTCAATTGAGGCAGAAATAAAGAAGCTTGACATGAGCTGGGGAGAAGTAGAAACAAAGGCTAAAGACAGATCTGGATGGCGAAATCTTGCGGCGACCTTATGCTCCACCAAGAACGAGAAGATTGTAGGTAAGTAGTATTGTAAAAAAGAAGATGTGGTATGATTGCCAATGAGACAACTATCCACAAAAGACCAAAATGACACAGACATTAACAACTATAGGTCACCGTACGGCCTTCAACAATGAGCAAAGTCCATACCGCATAGTCAGCTATAATAGGCCCCGATAAGACAATGTAAAACAATTCAAATGAGAAAACTAACGGCCTTATTTATGTAAAAAAATGAACGAAAACAAATATGTAACACATAAACAAACGACAACCACTGAATTACAGGCTCCTGACTTGGGACAGGCACATACATAAATAATGTGGCGGGGTTAAACATTTTAGCGGGATCCCAACCATCCCCCTAACATGGGACAGTGGTATAACAGTACAACAATAGAACGAACTATAAAAATCAGTTGAAAAAGGCTTAACTCATCAGATGGACAAAAATTGTGTATAAGTTTCATATGGTTGAGTCAAACTAAAGTTAGAGAACGGAAACGAAAAATGTATCCATTTTTCCGTTTGTAAAGAGGCATTACTCTAGAGCGGTTAAAGTGGCGCTACCAAAATTTAAACTTGATCTGTGTTTTGTGGTTGTAAACATTTTTTATAAGTTTCATAACATTTGGTTGAGGCAAACTAAAGTAAGTTAAAGAACGTAAACGAACAATGCAGCCGTTTCTCCATTTGTAAAGGGATATAACTATTGAGCGGTAAAGGTGACGCAACCAAAATTCAAACTTGATCTGTGTTTTGTGGTAATAAGCATTTTGTTTAAGTTTCATAATATTTGGTTGAGGCAAACTTAAGTTAGAGAAAGGAAATTAAATTTGGGACGTATGGGACATACGGACGGACGAATTCGGGGTAAAACTTAATGCTCCCTCTGCTACAGGGAGGGGGGAATAAAAATCTGAAATTGTCTTCATGTCCATTTTATTTTTACCCAGACATATTCGTTTGGTAGAAAATGTTTTCATTTCATATGTGTTTGCATTCTGATACATGTCCAACAATCCCACTAAATCATACCAAAGTCATATGAATACAAACACGTCTGTAAGACTTCTTAATAAAATCATATGTTGAAAAGGTACTCGATCGTTTATAGTTCTGAAGATAAGTCATCTTTTAAGATATTGGTTTTTAAAAAATATGTCATTCTATCATTGAAATTATTTTCTTTCACATTTTATCATTACTTGTCTCAATGATTGTTTTGTTCGTAGGTAATGTTGGTCCGTGTGAATTATCACGCAAATCTGACCAAGAAATGTAAGGCCATCTTATTCTAACAGTTTTTGGTCGAATACTTGTACACTTGGTGTGACACATTGCAAGATATAAATTGATTTAAGACAGCGACAAATTATACTTATTATAATTGTCAATTTAATAAAGATAAAATTTCGATGATGTCATTTTCTAACGAATCAAGGATTTATTCAAATCGTGTTTTGATCCACACTTGGAAATTTTTTTGTTGTTTTTCCGCTTAGTACGTAGAATAATTTAGGAGACGACAAAAACTTGTAGAATTGTTGAATTAAAATAATGTGTCCGACTAGAGTTTCATGTCTTTAAACAAAGGATCCAGTATCCCTGTCAAGTATTCAGTACTCAAGTGCAGACATGAAGTATCATTAATGTGATCATTATTTAGTTTTCTATAAAAAAAAATGTACTTTTCATAAAATAAAAAAACAAAACTTATTCAAAACACCAAGTGTTTTTCTACTTAAAGGGTTAAATATTATTTCAACTCCTTGGTTTAGAATGTTAGCCATTTTTCACATAAACGCCTCTTATCCGTCGTAAATTGACGAATCGCAAGTCGTGGTGCAATTCTAAACGTATTCATCATTTGTTTTCGATTTAAAGTTAGACAAATTGTATATATACTAAAAGCCGTAATTCTGTGATAATAAGTGAAGAAATGGTCTTGCTTCGAAATAGTTACAGAGTAAGGGGATACCTAGACGGCATTCTTAATGTAAATAAATGGGAAATGTGTCCATAGGGACACAGATGATGTACCCGCTAACATATAACGTTATAAAAAACATTGTTTGTAGTTGATTCAACTAAACATTCATGACAAAGAAAGATAACTCCAATTTTCAAAGAACATTTTAAAAATGACACATTTATATTTTAAGAACAGGATTTTTTCTTTTTTTAAAAGAGCATAACTCCTGAACTATAAAAGCGACGCCACCAAAATTCAAACTTGACCTGCGTTTTGTGATAATAAGCATTGTGTATAAGTTTTATAACATTTGGTTGGGTCAAATTAAAGTTAGAGAACGGAAAGTAATTTTGGGAAGTACGTACGGACAGACGGACAAGGGTTAAACTTAATGCCCCTCCGCTACGGCTGGGGCATGATCATAAATGGGGATTGTGTCCATGGGACACAGATGATGCCCCCGCTTGCATATCATTGAAAGTTATAAAGGGGCATAACTGAAGAACGGTAACAGTGACGCTACCTAAATTTGTACTTAATATGAGATTTGTAGTAATAAGTATTATGTATGAGTTTCAATACATTTGATAGAGGCAAACTCAAATTAGAGAACGGAAACGAAAAAGTCAGCAACTTTTCAATTTATAAAGGGGCGTTACTCTAGAACAGTTCAAATGACACAACCATAATTCAAACTTGATCTGTGTTTTGTAAAAATAAGCATTGTGTATAACATTTGGTTGAGCGAAATAAAGTTATAGAAAGGAAGCTTAAAAATCAGCAATTTTTCCGCTATAAAGAGGCATAACACTAGAACAGCTAATAGTTATCAAAGGTACCAGGATTATAATTCAGTACGCCAGACGCGCGTTTCGTCTATATTAGACTCATCAGTGACTCTCATATCAAAATATTTATAAAGCCAAACAAGTACAAAGTTGAAGAGCATTGAGGATCCAAAATTCCAAAAAGTTGTGCCAAATACGGCTAAGGTAATTTATGCCTGGGATAAGAAAATCCTTAGTTTTTCGAAAAATTAAAAGTTTTGTAAACAGGAAATTTATAAAAATGACCACATTATTGATATTCATGTCAACACCGAAGTGTTAACTACTGGGCTGGTGTTACCCTCGGAGACGAAACGTCCACCAGCAGTGGCAACGACCCAGTGGTGTTAATAGTTAGGATTATAATTTAGTACGCCAGATTAAAGTGACACTACCAAAATTCAAATTTAATCTGTGTTTTGAGGAAATAAGCATTGTTTACATGTTTCATAACATTTATATGAGGTAAACTAAAATTAGATAATGAAAACTAAAGGTGAACAATTTTTTCATATATAAAAGAGAATAACTCTAGATCGATTAAAGTGACGCCCCGAAATTCAAACTTTTTTAACAATGTTTTGTGGTAATAAGAATTGTTTATAGGTTTCATAACATTTATATGAGGTAAACTAAAGTTAGAGAACGGAAACTAAAAATTAAGCATTTTGTCCATTTATAAAATGGCATAACACTAGAACGGTTAAAGTGACGCCACCAAAATGCAAATTTGATCTGCGTTTTATGGTAATAAGCATTGTGTACAAGTGTAATTACAGTTGGTCGCGGCAAACTAAAATAAGAGAACGGAAACCAACTTTGAGACGTACGTACGTACGAAAGTACAGACGGACAAGGGTAAAACTTAATGCCCACTCCGCTACGGCCTGGGCATACAAATCACAACATAGTGTAAAAATAAAAGGGAAACGACAAAAAGATAAACAAGGGTAAACAAAACACTCCATAGGTAGCAAAGGACTGAGTAACACGATCTCAAACAAAACATAAAGTTTCAAGAGGGTTCAGCAGAACATTTTCCACATGTGGCACCTGACATATTGATTCAGTTAAGGACATACTCGGTGATAAATCCCACTCGGTGAGAGCCCGATCAAGAAACAAATTATGGATTGAGGCTATGGCAATTTTAACAGATATGTAGTCATCTCCAAAAGAGGGGCGAAAAATACCAGAGGGACAGTCAAACTCATAGATTAAAAATAAACTGACAACGTCATTGCTAAAAATGAAAAAGACATTCAGACAAACAATAGTACACATGACACAACATGGAAAACTCAAGACTTAGCAACACGAACCCCACCAGAAACTTGGGGGGATCTCAGGTGCTCCAGAAAGGTAAGCAGATCCAGACCTGCTTGCTCCACATGTGAAAACTCTAACTCTAAACTCTTTTTAACGGATTTTAAAATCCAACAGACACGTGAATCCATACTGTTTTCTCTGTTTACCATAGTAAAATATGAGATAATATACTTCATTGATTGTATTTATTTCTAAATCCGTTTACTTATGTTTATCAAATTTTGTTCATCATCAAACTTTACAATACAATGACTCTTTATCTGTATGAGACCAACAGGTTTCTGTACCAAAATGATATATTGAATGCTACTATAGTCATGCCTAATGCAGATTATGAATTGTCTAAAATTGCGTTTAAAATAGTTTACCTAGAAGTCGATTCCTCTTGGATGTCTCTGAAAAAGAAAATGATGTGTTTATTTCAGTAGAAAAAAATTGGCTCAGCTTGATTAAACCGCTGAGGTCGAACACTCAACAGTAAGGGTAAGTATATACACATTATCTTACATCCTCTACATTTCTAGGAATATGATTGGTTAAAAGCAAACGCGTGGAGACCGTGTATATTCCATATTAGGCTTGTAGGGAGGCGTGGCTTATTTCAATACACGGGTTAATAGTGAAACTACGACTTTGGCACTATTTGATTATTCAAATGTATTGAAAGTTCTGTTTAAAATTGTTATATCAAGGTTGTTGATATTAAATTGTTATTGTTGACATTATATTTTTGTTTGCAAATTAATGGAAGTAGATTCTCAAAATTGAACATTTAAACACTTTAATATAAAAACAAGAAGATGTGGTATGATTGCAAAGGAGACAACTCTAGTCTAAATTCAACAAATAAGGATAGTCGCTAAGATAAATTCGCTACATAGTGTGATACTGACGCTCTAATCCCATATGGAATTTACTGAAACCGTATATATCTTATTATGTCACTAACACACTATGTAACTAACAATATTCAAGCTTTACACTGCTCTGATTTTTTTGATTTTTTTCTTTAAATATTTCACACAGTATAAGTTTCTTACACAGAATGAATGTGGTCTAAGAACTTAAATAATTGGAATTGGACATATACCTACATTGTATTATGATCCAATATTCCAAATCAAAATACATAATTAGATTCAGCATATCAATGAACCCCAAAAATTTTGACCGCTTGGACCTCAATGTAGACCGATTCGATAACGGGACCCAAACTCCAAAATTGAAACAAAAAAATTAGATTCATTATATTAAAGTTCCCCATATTTTCGATTTTAAAAAGTTATACAAAGATTAATTTTGAATCCCGATTTGGACTAACTTGAAAACTGGGCCCAAAATCAATACTTGTTTTTGTTGATATGTCTTTTTCATTGAGTGCATTCATCTAAATTAATATTCATAGTGTGTCTTTCTATGTTGTAATGTTAAAACTACTGTTCCGGGTTAGGGTGAAGGTTTACGCCAGTTGAAAAGTTTAAGTCAAGAACCTGTTGTTCTGTGATTGTTGTTTGTTAATGTTGTCCATAAGTGTTTCTCGTACTTTCATATTTATCTTTTGTTTTTCTTACAAGTTTCGCGTTTGTTCATTGAGAAAAATAATTTTTGCTTACAAACATTTAACATGCTTGCAAAAAAAAGAAAATCTTTCCATTTATTTGACTTTAATTACAAAATTGATTAAATACTTGAATACGATTTAATTATGTTTATTTTAGAAATTATTGTCTTCGGTGGCCGAGTGGTTTAAATAGTTACTACTGTCATCACTAGCCAGTCATTACTGAGATTGAAAGTTCGAACCTCGCTCAATCTTATATTAATTGACTAGGATTGTCAGTTTTCCTATCGAAAGTCGGTGGTTTTCTCCGGGCACTACGGCTTCCTCAAAAATAAAAAATGGCCGCCATGATATACCACAAAAGCGGTACTTTAAGGTGGCGTCAAAACACAAAAAAAAATCAAATCAAGAAAGTAAAACGCATTTAAAAAGCGGTCTGTCATCTAAAGTTCATATTTATCGGACCAGTTTTACATATAAAATTTTTAAGTACACAAATACTAGCAGAAAAAGACTAGCAGTCAGTAACTGCGAATACTAGCTCTCAAATCGTACGTTCGTGGTACTTTGCCACCTCAGTCATGGTCTATTGACTTTGAAATTTTTGCTTTGTTTAGCATTTCATTAGTTTATGATTAGTTTAGATTATGTGGAACCACTAGTGTTAGGTGAATAATATTTGGTATGCAGTTGTATAAGCATCAGCATATCTCATTTCCTTGAAAATTATTTGGCTCCGCCACCTTAGTCATGGTCTATTGACTTTGAAAATTTTGCATAGTTTACATGTATCAGTTTGTGATTAGTTCAGTTTAAGGGGGGAACTAGCGGTAGGCCCATGTTAATTGGTATTCAGTTATATAAGCATTAGCCCATCTCATTTCCAAGGAGAATATTTGGTCCCGCCACCTCAGTCATGGTCTATTGAATTTGAAACATTTATAAAAATGAAGATGTGGTATGATTGCCTATGAGACAACTCTCAACAAGAAACAAAAATAACATAGCAATTAACAAATATTGTCATCGTACGGCCTTCAACACTGATCAAAGCTTAGTTCATATGTATTAGTTTGTGATTAGATCAGTTTAGGATGAGCTGCTAATGTTAAGTCAATGATATTTGGTATGCAAATTTTTTTGGCATTTCCAAGTCTTATTTCCATGGAGATAATAAAGCCTCACCCCTCACCATGGTTCATCAACTTTGAATCTTTAACATAGTTGACACGTTGAGTTTAAGTTTATTTAAAGGGTACGACTTATGATAAGTCAATGGTATTTTGTATGCAGTTGTTTTAACATTGGCAAATATCATTTCCATTGAGGTTGTTCAGCCATGTACATCCAATCATGGTTAATCGACTTTGAATATTTGCATAATTTGCATGTTCAAGTATTGCTATTTTAATTTCAATATTTGCATTATTTGCATTATTCAAAATTAGAAAATGGCGAGACATATCTTTGTGATAACAGTTTATTAGTATATACTACCTTTGGTAAATGTTTGGATAAATTTTCACTTCTGTTCTCGTACTATGAACAACACATTTTATTATGAAACTTCAAATGAAAAAAAGATATGCATATGCTTTTTATAACTAAATGGCTAGTTTTTATTATAAAACTTATATTCATATACTTTTTTCTCAGGAAAATTGTTGAATTTGTTAAAATTTAGAAGAAGTTTACTTTTTTTAATTGCTTGCTTCCAGCAAACAATTCGCCGACATGTTTTCCGTATGCAGCGTGACCTTTCTGGTAAACAATCGGTGATCGCAATACGCGAGTGCGAATGGAAAACCATACGTAAACATCAATCCGTCATCAAGATAGACTTTATCTTATTGTACATGTTATACACGTGCTTACCTGAATATCCATGCTTCTTTATTGATTGTTTACAACGGTTGACAATCGTTAAACTTCGGTTTCAAAACACAACCATTAGTTACCTGTCATATTTTCACTTAACATTGACCGATTGAAATATTTTTTGACAATTCAACGAAATTTACGCGAGAAAAAAAAAATTAAATCTTGCACAGAAGACTAAGTTTATGGTTCATGTATGCATTGGTTCAATAATTGGATTAACATTATTTCCGACGGGTCACTCGTTTTATATGACTTATATCAGTCAAAATATATTTTTTGGGGAAAAATATATTTCCGTACTCCATGTATACCTGACTGTAAAGATTGTTGCCAATCTTTAATTAAGGTGGTACCTAACACTACAGGGAGATTACTCAGTAAAATCAGCTAAACGTTTTAATTACGTTGTGATGTTAAGGGAATATAAAGCTTCATAAAGTGTCAAAGTTAATACTTTGTCAAAATTTTATGAAAAATAAACGAGCCAAAATTATTTTAGTGAAGGTGTTGGGTACCACCTTAAAACAATATCTTTGGTTTTCTATATATTAAATAATGACTAAACAACTGTTTTAAAGTATCAGAGATTATTATTATAAATAATAATAAATACAGGTAAATAAAGTACAATATGTTAAAACGGTTAAATGTAATTTCGTGTATGTGTTATTATCTCTTTGAATCTATCAAGATCGGTTCAAATTCGTTTTGATATAAGAATAATCGGTTTTTATAGGTCTTAGCACTTTTTTTCCTTGCGTGTAAGAATATTGTTCGTTACCGGTCAAGATTTATCAGGTAATTAACAGTCAGTATGTACACAATATCTATACTATTAAACGAGAAGACCTCATTTTTGGTGTCGCTTCTCCTCCTTCCACAATAAATTGATCATTGTGACTATATGTCCTATAGATACCATGCATAGTCGCATTTGTCATCCATTCTTATGATTATTCAGTTTCGGTTATTTTGGGAGAAAAACGGAAAAAAAGAAGTCCGGATATGTGTCCGTCATCACTCCGGCTTTTATTCATAGACAACTTCCTCTTCCGTTTATATTTCCAGAAGTTTGGCAATTTACATTACACATGACCATTCGGCAATCCTCGGTAGAATCCGCTATCGGCCGAGTTGAGACCAATGTACACATGACATACCCTATATTATCATGTTTTATTTAAGATTCATTGCCTGAATCGTTATATAAGAATGTTGTCCCAAGTGTAAGCAACGAACCAGGCTATGTGAAAATAAACACAATCATTTTTGTTATTCATTGTCCCAAGTGTAAGCAACGACCCAGGCTGTGTGAAAATAACACTATCATTTTTGTCATTCACTTATCGTCACGTAAAATAACGACACAGGCATAGCCTAAATTATCATGTTTTATTTGTCACGCAAATAACGACACAGGCATAGTCTATATTATCATGTTTTATTTAAGATTCATGCAAGCCATTTTCACACTGATCGTCACGTAAATAACGACACAGGCATAGCGTAAATTATCATGTTTTATATTTTTCACGTAAATAGCCTCACAGGCATAGTCTATATTATCATGTTTTATTTAAGATTCATGCAAGCCATTTTCACATTGCCTGAATCGTTATATGTTGTCCCAAGTGTAAGCAAGGACCCAGGCCGTGTGAAAATAAACACAATCATTTTTGTCACTGATTCACTTATCGTCACGTAAAGAACGACACAGGCATAGCCAAATGGCATATTATCATGTTTTATTGTCATTCACTTATCGTAACGTAAATAACGACACAGGCATAGCCTATATTATCATGTTTTATTGTCATTCAATCACTTATCGTCACGTAAATAACGACACAGGCATAGCCTATATTATCATGTTTTATATATTAAAATAAGTAAAACATGCTCAACTTCATCTAAAACTACCTCGACCAAAAACTTTTACCTGAAGTGGGACAGACGGACGACCGAACAAACGAACGCACGGATGCACAGACTGGAAAACATAATGCCCATAATTGGGGCATAAAAAATTATTGTTAAAAGGGAAAGTAGTGATTTGGCAAAAATGAAAGTAAGGTAGAGATTAGAGGGAGGCAGGACCTTTTTCGGGGCGTCGGGATCGGGTGTTTTTAAGCTCGGGATTTGGGGATGGATCCTTACGGTATCCGGGAATATATTTTTCGATTTCGGGATATGAATTTCTTTAAATTCTGCATCTCAGTTTCATGGTTTTAAGCTATTTATGGTCTATATATAAGCAGTTACATTTATTTCATGTTTGAAACTGTGCAAATTTTTAATTTCATTTGACTTTTACCAAAAGAAGCATTGTAGCAAAGGAGAAGAATAATTGTGGTCGTAGGCCAGAAACACGAATATAATTGAATTCAACAGAAAGGAAACAAATATTCGACTTTGTAAAAAGGGAGGTATACCTTCTATGTAATTCTCCATACATAATATCTTTTACAAAAATCATCCTGCAACAGTTCACAAGCTGTATATGCACGCGATTTCGCGGGTGTGTTCTAGTGAATTATAAAGAAAGCAAGCATGATTTCGTACGTCTCGACACCGATTTAACAATATAAAGCATGTAAATACAAGTAACTAAAGAAATGGAAGATGCATAACAAGCTAGAAAACAAAGATGTTATTCCAACGTTACATGTTGGCGGAATTTCGGAACGTAAAATCGGCAACTGTCAAATTTGCCGGGAACGACGTAACGTTTACAAAAAGGTACTGCCGCGATATTCAACGTTCACAACACTTTATTATTTTTATTTACCTGTGTGCGTTATTTTGTATAACGTTATGATTGTCTTTCTGATATTGTTTTACATCTACCCCCTCATTTTATCAATTTTGCATTTATATTGTGTCATATATCGATTGCATTCCTTCACTGTATGTTCACTTGTTTTTGTCAAAAATGTCTTTTGATTGAGTTAAGCAATTTTCAAAATATATTTTATAGTGTGTCAATCTATGTTCACTATTGTTTCATGTTAGGGTGAAGGTTTGTGCCTATTAAAACGTTTAAACCTGCTGCATTTGTTTACACCTGTTCTAAGTCAAAAACCTGATATTAAGTGGTTGTCGTTTGCTGTTGTGGTTCTAAATTATTTCTCGTTTTTTTTATATAAATTAGTTTCCTGTTTGAATAGTTTAACACGAGTCCATGAATCGGATTAACCCTCCATCGCCATCGCCGTCGCCGCCGGTAAAGCAATTTTTATGTCTCGCGAATTTCGTCGGAGTCGAGACAATAAAAAAAACCTTCAGAAAAACCCTTTTCTCAAGTTAATAAGTCATTATTACAAGGAATTCGCGCACTTAATCCCGTTAACATGAAAAAGAGTAAAAACTGTGTTAATCTAAACCTAGCTATACGTACAAGCGGTCTTCTATTGTGTTTTCATTTTGTCGACATTTTTACGAGTAATATTTTATTGGTTAACCATTAGGGGCCATTCGTAAAACTAATTGGGTGACTTTTATTTTACAACTAGGAACACTTGTAACATGAGACCCTCACATAAACCCATGCACAAATATGAACGTGTATGATCACCTACCACATTTTGACAGACGTTCGTCAATCTTTTGAATCTTAGTGGCCGTCCTTCCTTCTGCTTCTCGACTTGAATCAATGGCATGCATTGTTCTATCTGTATTTGCTTTCAATTTTCTTTCGACTGATCTTTTACTTGACTTTACAACCATTAATGTTCTCTTTGTACTTTCTTCGATTTTTTTTATTTTTGAAGCAGTATGTCCTGCTGTTTTCATACTTGAATTTACTGCTCGTAATGTTCTCTTTGTACTTTTACCCATTTTCTGTATTTCGATGGTCGTACCCTGACAATGAAAAAACATTACTTTTCTACAAAAGCAAAGAAATATTTCGAATCAAAATTTACGTATGAACACAATACAAGTTAAGATTCAAACCGCAAAATTCTGGATTAAATATATTATATCTTAAATGTAATTTCTGAATTTCTGTAACAAAGGTAAGGAGTGTCCACCTTTGACCAGTATCTAGTGACCAGTGGTAATCGATTGTTGTGAAACCGAACCACACATGTGTTATCTTAATACAAAAAAATATATACAATTCATTCTCACGAATTACTACAAAAGTGTGATAACGAATTCACTGAAATCGTGCTCACTCCCGACAACTCAACAGCTAGAGCTTTTGATTTTGCCATTTGATTAGGGACTTTCCTTTTTTTTATTTTCCTCGGAGTTCAGTAATTTTGTGATTCTACTTTTTCCCAATTATCGACAAATAAGAAGTGACTACACGTCAATGTTACATAACTTACTCGCTATAACTCAACAATATCAAGCTGCAGATCAAATATTAAATAATTACCGACAAAAGCCAAGAATTAAATTCGGCGTTTGTCAATGTAGTATTTGCATTCGTATACCTAACCAATTTGACATTTTAAATGATACTGTAAATGTTAACCATTGTAGCGCAAAAAATGGTTCAAATAAAACATGTACAAATATATAACAAAAATACCAAACTCCAAGACATTTTCAAAGTTTTAATGTTCCTTGCGTGGCATTTATGATACCTGTCTTAAGGCAATAACTAAAATAACAATTGTTTTTTTAATTTTTACAATTATCTCAAATTGAGAAATCACGCGCAAATGCTAAGCAATTTCCGATAAAATAGATATTTGAAAGGAGCATTACGCTTTGTTTGTATCGGCACTGATTTTTGAAATTATCTAACATATAAGACTCAAGTTCATAAACGTCTGGCAAGAATTGTACTACACATAAGAGCGCTAACAAAAACCCTGTCGGACAGATGCAAGGTCAAAGTGACGCCCACTATTTCAATGTTCCCCTCTAAAAAGTTAACGTTGCACAAACAGATCTGTTTAATGAACTATGGTATTTTAAGGATGAAAATTTCGGCCACCAAAACATATGGACTGTACAAACAACTATTAAACTATCATTTCGTCCAAAGTCAGTAATTTGAATCAGAAGTGCTTGACAATAAAGCAAGCGAATTATATGATTTACCTTTAAGTAGTGAGATCAAGTTGAAGGAAATTTCATATTCAATTTTCGAACATGTTTTACTCGTTGGTGTTAGGTTTTAGTTGGGGACAAGTAACCGTGATTGTGTCGAAATTAAAAGGAAAGTCATAATTGATAGAAATTGTAAAATAATCCAAAGTTACCTGTAATACTTGTTCTTGCAAAATAGTTTGCTGCAGTTGTTTGCAAATACTTTCATCCAATGGTCGTTTCTCCGCATCTTTAATTTTAAGTTGCATGTCGTGGGTCTTCCCATATACTTGAGCTAATGCCAAAAGACATTTTTCAATCTGTGCTTTATAAGTCAGGTAATCTTTGCTTGAAATTTCACCTTTAGCTGCATGGCAGCACTTGTTTCGCATATTAATCAGATCTTCAAATGCATTCCTCTCAACTGATGCTTGTGGGAGTATATTTGTAAAATTGATTAATAAGCACCTACAAAGCGTCAAGTCTAACTGCTTGGTAGCAGTATTTGGATTCGCATAATGATCATTTATCGTATGTGAACACGTTGATTTTGAACGCACGTGTACGGTACATGGCATGTTGCTTCCTTTTGTATCTAGCAGAATGTCTAGCTGTGATTGATAGAGTATTCTACTTTTAGGTTTATTTACGGTTCCATACTTACACCGACAGCAAACACCATAATTATAGCATAAATGATAAATCTCATGTTGGTTGTTTTCTATGAAATCTTTCAACGTGGTACCTTGGTTGGATAAATAATAATCCAGCAAATCCCAAGCTGCTTCGTTGCCATTGTCGACAATCAATGTCATACAGCGGTAGAAGTTGTCACGTGGTGATAGGTTCATGGTTGAAATTTATTTCATAAGCGGTAAAAATTATCACGTGGTGTTGAATCCATGGTTACAACTTATCTCATAGCGGAATAAGTTGTCACGTGCTGATAAAGGCATGGTTAAGTCTATATGTGATAGCGGCAGAAGTTGTCACAAGGTGATGGATTCATGGTTCAAGTTTAACTGTCATTTGGCGATAGAAGTTGTCACGAGATATTGGATTCGCGGATTAATTTAATGTCATACAGCGTTAGAGGTTGTCAAGTTGCGTTAGATCCAGATGAAACCATCGACTGAATAACATCTCAACTATACTGCAAAATAACATATATAGTAATGTATTCATATGGTATTCTTCTTATGTGTATTTTATTAAACGACCTAGACTGCAGAGGTTGAACCATGAACGAACAATTCGAGCCGGTATTGACACAATATTCAAGCTTGATACAGCTCTACATTTTGATAGTAATTAGAATTAAATATTTGACAAAGCATAGGTTTCTGACAAAGACTAAATGTGGTCTTAAAACTTAAAAGTTTGAAATTCCGACTTTTTCAATATCTAATAGAATGAAATTCAAAACAGTGTGGCTGTGGCCATTGATTGACACATTAAATTCATCCATTGACTAAGACAATTTAGGTGAACGTTTGTATGTAACGACCACTGCTCACTATGTACTTTTTAAAGACACTTAAACTATGGGGTCACCAAAGGTTCTCAACACCTTAATAAAGTAATTCGAAAAATTAATCAGAAATAACACGATGTTTTGATTTATATCAATTATATAAATCAAAACATAAAGGTTATTCCTGATTAATTTTTCGAATTATTTTATAATTAAAGGCGTTAAGAAACCTTTGGTGACCCCACAGTTTAAATGTCTATCGTAGGTACGTCGTGAACAGTGGTCGTTGCAGACAAACGTTCACGTAAATTGTCCCAGTCAATGGATGAATTTAATGTGTCAATCAATGGCCACAGCCACACTGTTTTGAATTTCATTCTATCTAAAATCAAAACACGTACATGATTACATTCAGCATACAAATGAACCCCAAAAATTCAATTTTTGATGAATTCAAATATTTTTTATTTTTATTTTTTAACCCTTTGGACACCAATGTGGATCAATTTGTTAACGGGGCCAAAATAACAAATAAATAAATACACGAGTTATATTCAGCATATCGAAGAACCCCATAATTTCAATTTTCGTTGAAATGAAACAAAGTTTAATTTTGGTCCGTTCGTACCTTTATAATGACCAATTTGGAACGGGACCCAAATTAAATTTCTTATTTATGATTAGTTCGTCATATAAAAAAAAACCAATTATTCATCAATCTAAAAATGGGGCCCAGAAAAATTTCAAAATCTAAATACACGGTATGATTCGTCATATTATAGATCACAAAGAATTCAAGACTTCAAATAAAACCTCAATGAGATTTGTTTTTAAAATAAGCGATGTATGCAAGATACTAGAAAATTATTTATTTTTGACATCTTTTCCTAAACCGATAAGGGCCATAACCCCCAGATTTACCCCAACCTTCTTTATTTAGGATGGAACCTTGTGCTACAATTTCATAGAGAACCAAGCACTTATACACGATTATTGTACTATAACAAGAAAAATGCTAAAATGTTGGCCCCATTTGGCCCCTAATTCCTAAACAGTACAAAGAATAACCCCCTAAATCAACTCCAATATTTCGTTTGAGGTGAGAAACCTTGTGGTACTATGTCATAGAGATCTTTACATTTATATATAAGTTATTGTCTGGTAACAAGAAAAAGTCTTGTTTTGGTTCTTTTTTTGGGGGTCCTAATTCACAAACAGATGAGACAATAACTCCCAAAATCTATCCCAAACATTTCTGTTCATGTATGGAACCTTGTGGTACAATTTTATGAAGATCCATACACTTATACACGATTGTCCTGAAACAAGAAAATGCTTGTTTATTGTCACTTTTTGGGTTATACCATTACACTGCAGCAAACATTTTGCGGAGATGATTTCAATCGATATTCATACTAGTAATTAAAAGATCACTCATTCAACGACCAAAATGAAAGGAAGTGCGGCGTAAAATTAGCAAAATGATCAATATCTAAGAATCAGATAAAACCAGGTTCTCTGGAGGCAATCAATATGTTTGAACACTTAACCCTTACCGTTTGATTTCAATTTGAAATAATAAAATTTATATACTTGTTTAGACTTGTTTGTATGATATACTTATTTCTAGTGACTGTTCAATGAATTGAATCATGACCCCATACGCTATATAAAAATTGTGGAGTTTGATTGCTGACAAATAAAAAAATACATTGTGTATAAATAATACTACAACATCTACACGTGCTTAAAAACACGTGTCTTATGTTTATCTCTAGATTCTGCTTCCTTGACAAGGTAACACTACGACTATTGGTGTTATTTTTTTAGCGGTTGTGGTCGAGTGGTCTAGAGCGCAGGACATGAGGTTAAGCGAATGATGCTGTAGTGTATTAAAGGTATGAGTTCGAATCCCGCTGAGGGACGGACAAAAATGTGTCAGCAGAAAATCTTACTCTAACACTGTTTGGTGTAATTTTCAGACTCATATATATATACAACTCGTCTGAACATCAACCCAACAATCTTAGATCTGTATATTTGATTTCGCACATTTTTTGTTCTTCCCTCGCCGGGATTCGAACCCATGCTACTGAGATATCGTGACACCAAATCGCCTGCACTGTGGCCGGGTGTTTCCTTTCCACGTCAGTTTTAATCTAGCGTCGTACTACAGTACATGATATAAGGCATGGAGATGTTATTATTACAGACATACTTATATTTATATAATCCAAAATTACACAAAAAAAAATCATCCAGTTAGAACGATTATTAATGGGCGGAACCATCCAACAGAAAAAATCGCGGAAATAGTCGAAAACGAGCTTTCGGAAAATGTTCGAAACTTGCCCATCTGTATCAAAGACACAACAGATTTTTTAAACAAACTAAATGCAATAGAACAGCCATTACCAGACAATGCAATAGAACAGCCATTACCAGACAACGCAATAATGTTTTGTTTACATGTAACTAAATTGTATCCAAACGTACCAAAAAAAGAAGCGCAAAAAGCATGCAAAACAGCACTAGAAAATCGAACTCACACATCAATCCCAACTGAAGATGTTCTTAAAATGATGGACTTAGTCATTGAAAACAATAATTTTAGCTTCAACGGAAACCACTTTTTACAAACCGAAGGAACAGCTATTGGTTCCCATCTTGGCAGGAATTATGCTTGCACCTACCTCGGACAATGGGAAGAAAATTTATTTTAAAACAGCAATTTACGCCCGTTTTCATATTGGAGATATGTTGATGACATCTGGGGGATATGGGAACATGGTTTAGATGAATTAAAAAAAATTCACGAAATGTCAAACAGTTTGCATCCGCGAATTAAAACAGAAATGCGTTACTCAATTGAAAAAATTGAATTCCTTGATGTGTATTTACACATAGAAAACGGACAACTTAAAACAGATCTTTATACAAAATCAACAGATAAACACCAGTACTTACATGTGTCGTCAAGCCATCCAAATTCTGTAAAAAACGCTTTTCCATATGGACTCGGTATTCGTGTCAAAAGAATTTGCTCAACAGAAGAAAATTACAAAACAAGAAGAGAAGAAATAAAAACGCACCTAAGAAAACGTGGATACAATAACTCGTCCACTGAATTTCAATTGAAAAAGTCGACAATTTAAACCGAGAAGATCTATTACAGTACAAACCGAAGAAAGATAACAACAGGGTACCCTTAGTAATTACTTTTTCCAAATCGCTTCCAAATGTACATCCAATTCTTAGAAATAATCTTAAAATTCTCCATCAATCCAACAGGCTAAAGAAAATACTCCGTGATAACAACATAAAAGGCATCCTAGTGCACAAAAAGCATAATTTACTATTTTATAAACAAACTAATGGATGTGGACCATCTGGTAAACATTGTGCATTATACTCACATATAAATGAAACCAATGTATTTTGTGACAACACCGGCAAAGAATATACCATTCAGGGACAAATAAATTGTAAAACCGTAGACGTAGTATATGCAATTAATTGTACAATATCTAAAAAAGTTATATATGTAGGACAAACGGGTGATACACTATATCAACGGATGCTATTAAAATTTCAAAAATACGAACAAAGAAAACAGAAGATCCAGTAGCCAACCATTTCATTAAGCACAATCATTCGATGACAAATTTAAAAGTTACCGCCATAGAAAGAGTATTTGGGACAGAAATTTACAAAAAATGGCCGAAACATATGGGAATTTGTGTTATAGTTTTTATTATATAATTATATATACAAAAAAAAATGTGTCCATAATGCACGGACTCGCCATTCACACCTATCATTTTCTATGTTCAGTGGTCCGTGGGTCAAAACTAACCTGTCATTAAAATTAAAAAGATCATAGCATAGGGATCACGTGTATTAAGTTTCAATTTGGTTGGACTTCAACTTAATCAAAAACTCCCTTCACTAAAAACCTTAACATGAAGCAGTGGTACAGACGGACGAGCGGAGGCCCAGACTGAAAAACATAATGCCCCTAAGTATGGCATTCAAATCAATTATGAAAAAGTTGTACATGTTGTACGGGTATCATTCATAAATAAACAAATAAATTGATTCGCTGATCGCAGCTGGATATAACCGTAGATGTAACTAGATGCTCCGCAAGGCGCAGCTTTATACGACCGCAGAGTTTGAACCCTGAACATTGGGGCAAGTATGATACAGCTTTGAATTTGGATTGCGATTAAATAGTTGACACAACACAGGTTTCTGACACATAATGAATGTGGTCTAAGAACTTAAACTTAAAAACTTTAAATTTTAAATTGGACATTACCTATTATAGTCCAATATCCAAATCAAAATACAAGGTTAGATTCAGCATTTCAAAGAACCCCAATAATTCAATTTTTGATGAAATCAAAATGAAGTTCAATTTTGGACCCTTTGGACCCCAATTTGGACCAACTTGAAAACTGGGCCCAAACATCAAAAATCTAAATACATGGTTAGATTAAGCATATATCAAAGAACCCCATATATACAATATTTTTTTTGAAATCAAACAAAGTTTAATTTTGGACCACGATTTGGACCAACTTGAAAACTGCGCCCATAATAAAAAAAAATCTAAGGACATGTTTAGATTCAGGATATCAAAGAACCTCAAAGATTCAATTTTTGTTGAAATCAAACAAAGTTTAATTTAGGACCACGATTTGGACCAACTTGAAAACTGGGCCCATAATAAAAAATCTAAGTACATGTTTAGATTCAGCATATCAAAGAACCCCATGAATTCAGTTTTTGTTGAAATCAAACAAAGTTTAATTTTGGACCCCGATTTGGACCAACTTGAAAATGGGCCCAAAATCAAACCAGGTGCTCCGCAGGGCGCAGCTTTATACGACCGCAGAGGTCGAACCCTGAACAGTTGGGGCAAGTATGGACAAAATATTCAAGCGTGATACAGCTCTGAATTTGGAAAATTTTTGACATTACATGTTTTTTTTTACACAAAACAAATGTCAAGATTTTACAAATCAATTAAAGATTTCTTCTTCAAACTTATTTGAATCTAAAATTAAATAGTTGACACAGCATAGGTTTCTGACACAGAATAAATGTGGTCTAATGAACTTAAAAAAATTTTTTTTGCCTTTGAGCAATTCACTATGCTGTTGAATATTAATCCTCTCAAAAAAATGTTTGAAGAAATTTTCTGTTTATTTATGAAATCTGAAATGAGAAAAATTTAACCCCCCCCATTTTTTTTCACATCCCCGTTTCCCTTTTTCCAAAACTGATATCAAATCAAATTTCTAATGGAGTTTGCAACAATAACTACTCTTTTAAATACATCATAAAATATTAAAATGTAAAATAAAGTGCTTGTTATAACTGAATGGTAAAGATTGGTTGGTAGTAAAAGTGAATATACATTGTTTATTGTATAAAACAATAAAAAAAACTTCATCAGCAACACTTTATATTGGCAAATTTCCAATGAAGTTATTTACATAAAGTTATTGGCAAATAAAAATAGAAAATGACATCATAGTCATGTCTGGCAAATTTCCAACATATATTATCAATTACTATTCTATACAAAGAAAGATAACTCCAATTGAAAATTAATTGCTATTGCACAATATTGTGCAATTAGATATTTCTTGCTATTGTGCAATACTGTGCAATTGAAAATTTATTGCTATTGCACAATACTTGATATGGAATCCTGATTTGGACCAACTTGAAAACTGGGCCCATAATCAAAAATCAAAGTAGATGTTTAGATAAAGCATATCAAATAAGCCCAAGAATTTAATTTTTGTTAAAATCAAACTTAGTTTAATTTTGGACCTTTTGGACCTTAATGTAGACCAATTTGAAAACTGGACCAATAATTAAGAATCTACATACACAGTTAGATTTGGCATATCAAAGAACCCATTTATTCAATTTTTGATGAAATCAAACAAAGTTTAATTTTGGACCCCCATTTGGACCAACTTGAAAACTAGGCCAATAATTAAAAATCTAAGTACATTTTTAAATTCAGCATATCAAAGAACCCCAAGGATTCAATTTTTGTTAAAATCAAACTAAGTTTAATTTTGCACCCTTTGGACCTTAATGTAGACCAATTTTAAAACGGGACCAAAAATTAAGAATCTACATACATAGTTAGATTCGGCATATCAAAGAACCCCAATTATTCAATTTTTGATGAAATCACACAAAGTTCAATTTTGGACCCTTTGGGCCCCTTATTCCTAAACTGTTGGGACCAAAACTCCCAAAATCAAACCCAATCTTCCTTTTATGGTCATAAACCTTGTGTTTAAATTTCATAGATTTCTATTTACTTATACTAAAGTTATGGTGCGAAAACCAAAAATAATGCTTATTTGGGCCCCTTTTTTGGCCCCTAATACATAAACTGTTGTGACCTCAACTCCAAAAATCAATCCCAACCTTCCTTTTGTGGTCATAAACCTTGTGTTAAAATTTCATTGATTTCTTTCAACTAAAAGTATTCGGACGACGACGACGACGACGACGCAGGACGACGACGCCAACGTGATAGCAATATACGACCAAAAAATTAAAATTTTTGCGGTCGTATAAAAACTATGTACATGTTTAGATTCAGCATATCAAAGAACCCAAATGATTCAATTTTTGTTAAAATCAAACTTAGTTTAATTTTGGACCCTTTGGACCTTAATGTAGACCAATTTGAAAAAGGGACCAAACATTAAGAATCTACATCCACAGTTAGACCCTGTTCACACTAGCATTTTTTTTTTATCGATCTAATTTGAATCGATCTAAATAAAACCAGTTAGCGTTCACATTATCTTTAATCATATCGATCTCTATCGGTCTAATATGAACCACTGCGTTCACACTACAATTAAAAATGCAATCGATCTAACCTTTTTGCCCGTAAAACTGTAAACACTGTGTATAAATAGAACTGATTTATCAAATTCATGTACTGATACACTGATACACACACTTGGAAAAAAAATTGGATAAAGTTATTGTTTCTCTTGAATCACAATTTAAAATTTTGATACTGGTGTTATTGCAGTTTTCTTAAATTTAAAAAAAAAATAACTAGCAACGAAGTTACAACACGACGCCGGAAATACTGCGGTTCCTGCAAAGAAAAAAAATCAACATAAGAAAAGAAGATACAGATTTCGTAAATCTATGCTATGGCGAAGACAACATGTTTACAGTTTGTTTTAAAGGTCTTTTAGCAGAGAAATATGGGTTAAACAACGAACATCTGAGATAGTTTTGCCGCTATACATGCGCATACGTTATTTTCGATTCAATCGTACTAGTTTAAACCGATCTCTGCGTTCATATCTAAAGTAAGATCGGTTTACTTTAGATCGATTCAAACTAAACTACCTCTTTTGGTGTTTTAGTTTAGACCGATTGAAGATCGATTCAATGCGTTCACATTAGCCCTTAAACCGATTTAAAGCTAATCGGTCTAGTTTAAATCGATAAAAATGTCCTAGTGTGAACGGGGTCTTAGATTCGGCATATCAAAGAACCCCAATTATTCAATTTTTGATGAAATCAATCAAAGTTTAATTTTGGACCCTTTGGGCCCCTTATTCCTAAACTGTTGGGACCAAAACTCCGAAAATCAATCCCAACATTCCTTTAATGGTCATAAACCTTGTGTTTAAATTTCATAGATTTCTATTCACTTATACTAAAGTTATGGTGCGAAAACCAAGAATAATGCTTATTTGAGACCTTTTTTCGTCCCTAATTCATAAACTGTTGGGACCTTAACTCCTAAAATCAATCCCAACCTTCATTTTGTGGTCATAAACCTTGTGTTTAAATTTCATTGATTTCTATTTACTTATACTAAAGTTATTGTGCGAAAACCAAGAATAATGCTTATTTGAGCCCTTTTTTGGCCCTTAATTCCTAAACTCTTGGGACCAAAA
This sequence comes from Mytilus edulis, assembly GCA_019925275.1. Taxonomy (NCBI): domain Eukaryota; kingdom Metazoa; phylum Mollusca; class Bivalvia; order Mytilida; family Mytilidae; genus Mytilus; species Mytilus edulis. Next base: position 108,956,124 of record CM034350.1, on the reverse strand, counting down.
CTCCCAAAATCAATCCCAACCTTTCTTTTGTGGTCATAAACCTTGTGTCAAAATTTCATAGATTTCTATTTACTTAAACTAAAGTTATAGTGCGAAAACCAAGAAAATGCTTATTTGGGCCCTTTTTGGCCACTTATTCCGAAACTGTTGGGACTAAAACTTCCAAAATCAATCCCAACCTTCCTTTCATGGTCATAAACCTTGTGTTTAAATTTCATAGATTTCTATTTACTTATACTAAAGTTATATTGCGAAAACCAAAAGTCTTCGGACGATGACGACGACGCCAACGTGATACCAATATACGACCAAAAAATTTTCAATTTTTGAGGTCATATAAGAACTTGAAAAGTTGGGACCAAAATGGACACAATATTCACGATTGATATAGGTCTAAATTTTGATTGTACTTTAAATTTTGACACATAATAGGTTTCTGACACAGAATAACTGTAGTCAAAGAACTTCAAATTGGTTATATGATTTGAATCTATATTCAATGTTTTGCTTTTGTGCAATACACTATGCTGTTGCGAATTGACCCTCCCCCCCCCCCCCCACTAAAAACACAAATACTTTGGGGGGTTTTTTTTGCGTTTGTGCAGTACACTATGCTGCTGAATATTAACCCCCAACAATTTGAAGAAATTTTCTTTTAATTTCTGAATCTGACATGAAAAAAAAAATGCCCCCCTCCAAATAGTTTTACCTCCCCCTTTCCCTTATTCCCAAAAAAATCGTTCCCTCAAGATATGGTCAGTATTTCAATTCAAATATCTAATGTAGTTTGCAACCATAATTACCCATTTAAACAAATCATAAAAGTTTTAAAATATAAAATGACATTCATAGTCATGGCTAAAATTAATATAATTAATAGTAACTGATAAAAATAAATTGACACCTAATCACCTCAAGACAATCATCATTTCTTAATACAAAATTTACACTAATGTATTGGAGGTAATCAAACATTGTTCTGTTAATTGATTTGGATAACTTCCCTTACACTGCTTTTTAATTGTCTCAACTTAAACCAGAAAAACCCTTGTTTCCCCTTTTTACCCATAATTCCTAAATGATTTGAGTTATAACCCCCCAAAGGCTATCCTAACCATTCATTTGTAGTATGGAAACTTGTGGTATAATTTCAGAGAGATGCATACACTTTAACACAAGTCATTGTCTGGAAACTTCAAAAATGCTTTTTATGCCCCTTTTTGGCCCCTAATTCCTAAACAGTTGGGACCATAACCCCCAAAATCAATTCAAATCTTTCTTCAGTAGTTATAAACCTTCTGTAAACTTTTTATTGGTTTCTATTTATTTATACTTAAGTTATTATCCGGAAACCATCTGTCTTCGGACGAGGATAACGACCACGACACCATGATATCATTATACGACCACTTTTTTTTACTTTTTGCGGTCGTATAAGAAGTCTTGAACATGCAGGATATTGAGAGGCTTTTGTCGGATGGCCTCACTGTGAAATGTCGATGAACAACACCAATAAAAGCGCAGTTCCTTCGATTTTTTTACTGATTTATTGAACTTTCCTTGATTCACCCTGACCACCTTTTAGATTAATAATGTTAAGTAGTATAAATATCAGATTATACCTGTATCATTCTATTCTATTAATAGAATTATTCCCCTTTTATTAAGGTTTTACCCACCAAAAATGACGATTGTAAAAGATGCAAGTGAGCAACACATGCTCTTAAGAGCATATAGTTTCGATGCTGCTATTGGTGGAGATTTATTTCCCCGAGGGTATCACCAGCCCAGTAGTCCGCACTTCTGTGTTGACTTGAATTATCATTGATATGTTCATACTTATAAATTAACTGTTAACAAAACTTTGAATTTTTGAAATACTAAGGCTTTTCTACTCCAGGAATAGATTACCTTAGCTGTATTTGGCAAAACTTTAAGGAATTTTCGGTTCTCAATGCTCTTCAACTTCGTACTTTATTAGGCCTTTTTAACATTTTTTTATTCGAGCGTCACTGATGAGTCTTTTGAAGACGAGACGCGCGTTTGATGTATATATCATTTTTTTATCCTGCTTTATTTGCAACCACTGGGTCGATGCCGCTGCTGGTTGAGATTTATTTCCACCGAGGGTATCACCAGCTCAGTAATCCGCACTTCTGTGTTGACTTGAGTTATCATTGATATGTTCATAATTATAAATCAACTGTTAAGAAAACTTTGAATTTTTGAAATACTAAGGCTTTTCAACCTGAGGAATAGATTACCTTAGCTGTATTTGGAAAAACTTTTAGGAATTTTCAGTTCTCAATGCTCTTCAACTTCGTACTTTATTAGGCCTTTTTAATATTTCTTTATTCGAACGTTACTGATGAGTCTTTTGTAGACGAAACGCGCGTCTGGCGTAAATATGAAATTTTGATCCTGGTATCTATGATGAGTTTATTCACTAAGAATAAGTACTGAGATATTTGCTCCAGTGGAAATAATATAACAGCTTGGAACTTACAATATAGAAGAATTTCTTTTTCATGACAGCTTCGCATAAACTCAACAAAAACGCATCTTGAAAGATGTTACCATATTTTGAAGATATACTCTTTATGTAAATGCAGACGAAATGAAAAACAAGCTGGATTCAGCTCTAAATTTGGATTGTGATTAAATAGTTGACACAGCATAGGTTTCTGACACAGAATGAATGTGTTCTAATGAACTTAAAATTTTTGTTTTCTCTTAGAGCAATTCACTATGCTGTTGAATATTAATCCTCTCAAAAAAATGTTTGAAGAAATTTTCTTTTTATTTATGAAATTTCAAATGAGAAAAATTGAACCCATTTTTTTTAATCACATCCCCCTTTCCCTTATTCCAAAACTAATCTCAATTAAAATTTCTAATGGAGTTTGAAACAATAACTACTCATTTAAATACATCATAAAATATTAAGATGTAAAAAAAATGCTTGTTATCACTGAATGGTAAAGATTATTTTAATTTATCAGTTGGTAGTAAAAAGTGAACATACATTGTATATTGTATATAACAAAGATTTAAGTTGATTCTGGACAAAGAAAGATAACTCCAATTAAAAAAAAATCTTGCTATTGCACAATATTTTGCAATTAGATATTTCTTGCTTACTATTCTGGACAAAGAAAGATAACTCTAATTAAAAAAAAATATTGCTATTTCACAATATTGTGCAATTAGATATTTCTTGCCATTGTGCAATACTTTGCAATTGAAAAGACTTGCTATTGCACAATACTTAATATAATAATTTTAGATCCTGATTTGGACCAACTTGAAAAATGGGCCCATAATCAAAAATCTAAGTACATGTTTGGATTCAGCATATCAATTTTTGTTAAAATCAAACTAAGTTTAATTTTGGACCCTTTGGACTTTAATGTAGACCAATTTGAAAATTGACCAAAAATGAAGAATCTACATACACAGTTAGATTTGGCATATCAAAGAACCCCATTTATTCAATTTTTGATGAAATCAAACAAAGTTTAATTTTGGACCCGATTTGGACCAACTTGAAAACTGGGCCAATAATCAAGAATCTAAGTACATTTTTAGATTCAGCATATCAAAGAACCCAACCAATTCATTTTTTGTCAAAATCAAACTAAGTTTAATTTTGGACCCTTTGGACCTGAATATAGACCAATAAGAAAACGGGACCAAAAGTTAAGAATCTACATACACAGTTAGATTCGGCATATCAAAGAACCCCGATTATTCAATTTTGATGAAATCAAACAAAGTTTAATTTTGGACCCTTTGGGCCCCTTATTCCTAAACTGTTGGGACCAAAACTCCCAAAATCAATACCAACCTTCCTTTTATGGTCATAAACCTTGTGTCAAAATTTCATAGATTTCTATTAACATAAACTAAAGTTATAGTGCGAAAACCAAGAAAATGCTTATTTGGGCCCTTTTTGGCCCCTAATTCCTAAAATTTTGGGACCAAAACTCCCAAAATCAATACCAACCTTCCTTTTGTCGTCATAAACCTTGTGTTAAAATTTCATAGATTTCTATTCACTTTTACTAAAGTTAGAGTGCGAAAACTAAAAGTATTCGGACGACGACGACGACGACGACGACGCCAACGTGATAGCAATATACGACGAAAAAAATATCAAATTTTGCGGTCGTATAAAAAATGAAATATATCTACAACATATATACGCCATTGGCCTTCAAAATTTTGGATTTAAACATATTCGATGAAGGTAAATCCTGAAAGTAAAACGCAATTAATTTTTATTCGACCGCAAACTTTTTGCGTTCATTTTATATGTTATTGCGCTGTCTGCGTCGTCGACCGAAGACATTTTGGTTAGCAGATTATAACTTGAGTATAAGTGTTTTGATCTCTATGAAGTTTTAGCAAAAGGTTACATGCTACAATATGATGGTTGGGATTCATATTTTTTTTTGTTTATGGCCGTTTTTGTTTTGAAGGTAGGGGGTCGTAAAAGGAATGAAAAACAAACACTTTTACTTGTTTGCAGACAATAACTGTTGTATGAGTCTACTTAATTTGGGGTTATTGTCGTAGCATTTTTGGTAATCAATGATAAAAAAAGTGACACAAAGTAGGATTTTTCTGGTTCACAGACAATAACTTCAGTACAAGTGCATAGATCCCTATGAATTTTTACCACAAGGCTCCATGATACAAAAGGAATATTGGTATTGATTTTGGGGGTTATGGCCTAAACGTTTAGGGAGTAGGGATTGAAGACATTTTGGTTCACGGTCAATATCTTGAGTATAGGTGTATGAATCTGTATAAAATTTTAAACAAATGAAACGGACGCATAACGAATGCTTAAGCCTCGGTCACACCTTACCGGATAGCTCGAACGGACGCCTCACGGATAACTTGTTTTCAATCCATTCATGTCCGTTAGACGTCCGTTCTTATCCGTTAGACGTCCGTCCATATCCGTTGCATGTCCGTTAAGCGGACGTTTTATCCGTCGACGTCCGTTCTGTCCGGTGTTAAATTTTGGGCATGTTCAAAACTTTGAACGGACCTCCAACGGATAAAATGTCTGTTGAACGTCCGTTATGCGTCCGTTTTGTACGGTACTCGTCCGTTTCGTTTCCGTTTTGTATCTGTTAGGTGTCCGTTATACATCCGTTGGAGGTCTGGAAGATAAATTCACCAACGGACTTCTACCGGACGTTTAACGGATAAAACGGATGTTGAACGGATGAGAAACGGACTTCTACTGGACGTATAACGGATAAAACGGATGATGAACGGATCTAAAACGGATAAATGCCAATTGGAAATTTCGCGTCAGAAATGCCAATTATTGGTATGTCAGATTTCTTAAGGTTCATGAATTCTTATTATTTATAATCGATCTTAGAGTTTAGGCACGTCTTCACAATCAAGCAGTTCTTATTCAGGCCAGACACTGCCCTTTGGCGGAATTTTGAAGAACAAACCAAAACCAGTAACACAGAAACGTTTTGAATATTTATGCGATTTACATGTATTATTATTGTCACCTTTGATTTTTCCGTATATCTTGTTCATCGATTTTATCCGGTACGCTTTCGTTAGGCGTCCGTTTTATGCGTTACTCGTCCGTTGGATGTTCATTCGACATCCGTTCTGTCCGGTACGTGTCCGTTTATCGTACGTTGCATTTCCGGTGTGTGTCCGTTATTCATCCATTACACGTCCGTTTTATTCGGTCAGTACATCAACGGACACCCAACAGATAACAATTTTGTCAACGGACAACTTTTATTTTCATCCGTTAGGCAACCGTTCGTGCTATCCGGTAAGGTGTGACCGAGGCTTAACGAACACACACCAGATATGCAACGTACGAGAAACGGAAACGTAATGGCAGAACGGATGTCGAACGTACATCCAACGGACGAGTACCGCATAAAACGGACACCTAACGGAAGCGTATACCAGATAAAATGAATGAACAAAGATATACGGAAAAATTAAAGGTGACAATAATAATACAAAGTCATGTAAATCTCATAAAATATTCAAAAAGTTTCTGTGTAACTGGTTTTGGTTTGTTCTTCAAAATGCCACCAAAGGGTAGGATCTGGCCTGAATGTGAGCTGCTTGATAGTGAAGATGTGCCCTTACTCTAAGATCGATTATGAATAATAAGAATGCATGACACTCAAGAAATCTGACATACTAATGATTGGCATTTTAAACGCAAATTTTCAATTGACATTTATCCGTTTTACATACAGTAGGTATCCGTTATCCTTCCGTTCATGTCCATTTCCCATCCGTTCATCATCCGTTTTATCCGTTATACGTCCGGTAGAAGTCTGTTGGTGAATTTGTCTACCGGACATCCAACAGATGTATAACGGACAAGTAACGGATACAAAAAGAGAAAGAAACGGACGAGTACCGTACAAAACGGACGCATACCAGACGTTCAGCGGACACTTTATCCGTTGGACGTCCGTTCAAAGTTTTGAACATGCTCAAAGTTTTCATCGGACAGTCGACATATAAAACGCAAGCTAAATGGACAAGAAACGGATATGGACGGACGTCTAACGGACATGAACGAATTGAAAAACAGTTCGGCATCCGTTCGAGCTATCCGTTAAGGTGTGACCGAGGCTTAAGGGCCAAAGCAATTTTCTGGTTTCGCAGACAATAAGTTGAGTTTAAGTGTATGGATCTTTTTTAAATTTTAGCACATGGTTCCATGCCCAAAGGGAAGGTTGGGATTGATTTTGGGGGTTATTGTCGTAGCTCTTTGTTAATAAGGAGTATAAAGTGTCCAAAAACAAATTTTTGACAAAAAATGTGTATAAGTGTGTGGATCTGTTTGAAGTTTTGCCACAAGGTTCCAAACCTTAAAAGGAAGGGTTTTTTATCTTCTTGTAAATAAATAACATCATGACCAAAATTGTTTTGAAACGAGGGATTGAATAATGGCCAAAACAGGGTTTACTGGTTTCTGCTCAATAACTTAAAAGGGCACTATCTGTCAAATTGATGTTCACCGATTTGACTGAAATTTTCATATTCAACTTATAACATATTAAAACGTATATCTAAATAAAAAAAAGTCTAAAATAAACATTCACAACGCATAATCTCGAAATTATGTATCACCATTTCTCGTGTATTTTATTATAGACGCCATCTAATTTACCATCGAGGTGACCTTCCGAAGAATGCAGACGGTTGTATAACCCATTGTAAACCAAAACATCGATAAACAAGAATGTGTCCAAAGTACACGGATGCCCCACTCCCACTATCATTTTCCATGTTCAATGGACCGTGAAATTGGATAAAAAATATAATTAGGCATTAAAATTAGAAAGATAATATCATAGGGAACATTTGTACTAAGTTTCAAGTTGATTGGACTTCAACTTCATCAAAAACTACCTTGACCAAAAACTTTAACCTGAAACATGCACTTTCATTTTCTATGTTCAGTGGACCGTGAAATTGGGGTCAAAAGTTTAATTTGGCTTTAAAATTAGAAAGATCATATCATAAGGAACATGTGTACTAAGTTTCAAGTTGATTGGACTTCAACTTCATCAAAAACTACCTTGAACAAAAACTTTAACCTGAAGCGGGACAGACGGACGAACGAACGGACAAACGAATGAACGGACGCACAGACCAGAAAACATAATGCCCCTCTACTATCGTAGGTGGGGCATATCATAGGGAACATTTGTACTAAGTTTCAAGTTGATTGGACTTCAACTTCATCAAAAACTACCTTGACCAAAAACTTTAACCTGAAACATGCACTTTCATTTTCTATGTTCAGTGGACCGTGAAATTGGGGTCAAAAGTTTAATTTGGCTTTAAAATTAGAAAGATCATATCATAAGGAACATGTGTACTAAGTTTCAAGTTGATTGGACTTCAACTTCATCAAAAACTACCTTGACCAAAAACTTTAACCTGAAGCGGGACAGACGGACGAACGAACGGACGAACGAACGAACGAACAGACGGACGGACGAACGAACGAACGGATGCACAGACCAGAAAACATAATGCCCCTCTACTATCGTAGGTGGGGCATAAAAAAAGATATTGAATTCGTGCAATTAGATTTGCTAGGTCGAATTAATTTCATATTGTAAGTTAAAACAATATGTTAATACACGTTTTTACCGGTATGAGAATGAGGTTTTTTTTGTAGATCGAATCAGTCAATCAAATGGTTAACCCTTGTTTAACTTTGAATGTTGCCATAATTTTCCTTTTTTTAGCTAATCACGCCTAGTTCATGCGTAGCCCATCTCTAGCTAACAGGTTCAATTGAAGTTCATATGAATACATATTTAATGAGATCGAATTAATTACTTGCAAATGAATAATTCATTAGCACTTTTTTTTTTGCTTATCAGTTGACAAAACTTAACCAAACTGACTGCTAAAAGCGAATTTTCCCTTTTTTTACTTTCATTAATGATTGAACAAACAACAAGAGGCTGTCAGAGCGACAGCAAACCGGATTTATTAACTTTCATTTGTGTCCTGGCATTTTGCAATATGACACGAATCATAACTCCTGAACGGTGAAAGTGAAAATCGTCAATATCAAATATGACCTCTATTTTGTCATCAGTAACAAACAACATATTAAAATTTGAATGATGCATGAGTTAATGCAACGACATGACTTGAAACAACATTTTTCAATCTTTCAAGAACCATAACTCCTGAACGATAAAAGTCTAAATCGTCATTATTGAACTTAACCTCCATTTTGTCATCATTTACACAAAACTAAAATTTTTAAAGCTTTGGTTGAACAGTTCATGAGTGAATGCACGGACACGACTGGAAACGTAATTTTTCCATCTTTCAAGAACCATAACTCCTGAACAGTAAAAGTCAAAATCGTCATTATTGAACTTGACCTCCATTTTTTTGTCAGTAACAACATATTATTTTAAAATTTTAAAACCAACAGTTCACGAGTAAATACACAGACAACATTTGGCTGTCAGCCGCCCGACCGCACGCACGCACTCCCGCCGTACATCCCCAAATCAATAACCGACATTTTTGTCGAAAAGCCGGTTGGAAATCATTTTTTTTTTCTTTATCTCGTAGCACGTGCCCCTATAAATCTCTTTTTAGTTGAGCCACGAGCTTTTATACCATGAAAGGAAGGTTGTCATTGTTTAAGGGTTATGACCGTTACGGTTTAGGAAAAAGAGACCAAAAGCAAAACTTTTGCAAAAGTTTGTATATAAATAGCTTATTTTATTGACCAATTACAATGCAGATCCATATTAAGGTCTGAAGAGTCCAAAATTATACTTTGTTTGATTTCACCAAAAAATCGATTATTGATGTTATTTGATATGTTGAATATAAGTGGCATTTATATTTTCAATTATGGGCCTGCCTTCAAATTGGTGCACATTGACTAGTTGTCCCAATCGTACAACTTAAACTTTGTTTGATTTCTAAAAAATGAATTATAGGTGCTATTTTTTATGTACAATTCAACAGGGTTTTAGATTTTTGAATTTGGGTCCGGTTTTCTTAGTTGGTCCAAATTGGGGGCAAAATTAAAAAAAATTCTTGTCAAAATTTGAAATATTGTTGTTCTTTTCATTGATGTGTACAATCTATCAGTTTTAGTTTTTTCCTCTATACTGTAATTTTTATTTCCAATGGACAATTATCTCAGTACCTGTTCCTTATGGAAACAATATGTTCTAAAGAGCCTGTGTCGCTCACCTGCATCTTAAACAATAGCCCGTTTTCGGGGGTAAAAATCCTCATTAAAGGGGAATAACTCTGTCAAGAGTTATTGCTTAACAAGGAATTATTTATTTCATCTATTCACGAAATTTAAAAGTAAAAAACATTTACAAACCAGATACTCCGCAGGGCACAGCTTTATACGACCGCAGAGGTCGAACCATGAACAGTTGGGGCAAGTATGGACACAACATTCAAGCTTGATACAGCTCTGAATTTGGATTGTGATTACAAAGTTGACACAGCATAGGTTTCTGACACAGAATGAATGTGGTCTAATGAACTGGAAACACTTTAATTTACCTTTTATGATCCAATATCCAAAATATATGGCCATGGATTGATTCAGCATATCAAAGAATCCAAGAATTCAATTTTTGATGAAATCAAACAAAGTTTTATTTTGGACCCTTTTGACCTCAATGTTGACCAATTTGATAACATGGCCCAAAAATCATAAAACTAAATACACGGTAAGATTCAGGATATCAAAGAACCCCATACATTCATGTTTTGATGAAATCAAACAAAGATAAAATTTGGACCAACTTGAAAAAACTGGGCCCATAATCAAAAATCTAAATACATGTTTATATTCAGCATATCATATCAAAGAACCCCAAGAATTCATTTTTTTGTTAAATTCAATCAAAATTAAATTTAAGACCCTTTCGACCTTAAAGTAGACCAATTTGAAAACGGGACCAAAAACTTAAAATCTAAAAACAGTTAGATTCGGCATATCAAAGAACCCCAATAATTTGATTTTTGATGAAATTAAAGAAAATTTAATTTTGGACCCTTTTGACCTCATGTGGACCAATTTTCAAAAACTTAATACACGGTTAGTTTTAGCATATCAAAGAACCCAAAGTATTCAATTTTTGTTGAAACAAACACAGTTTGATTTTGGACCCCAATTTGGACCAACTTGAAAACTGGGGCCCATAATCAAAAATCTAAATACATTTTAAGATTCAGCATATCAAAAGAACCTCAATAATTCAATTTTTGATGAAATCAAACAAAGTTTAATTTTGGACCCTTTGGACCTCACAAGGACCAATTTTAAAACGGGGACCAAATTTCAAAAACTTAAAAAAACGGTTAGATTCAGCATATTTTAGAACCCCAAGAATTCAAGAATAAAACTCCATTGAAATTGGTCAAGAAATATGTAATTTATACAAAGTATTAGAAAAATATTGTTTAAAGTCCCTTTTGTTCACTAATTTCTAAACAGTTTGGGCCATTACCCCCAAAATCATTTAAAACCTCCCTAATTTTGGAATGGAACATTGTGGTACAATTTCAGAAAGATCCACACTTACACACAAGTTATTGTCTGGAAACTAGAAAAATACTTATTTTGACGCCTTTTGGGCCTTGTTCCTAAACCGTTGTAACCATAACCCTCAACATCAATCCCAACCTAGCTTTTGTGGTTTCAAACCTTGTGTTTAAATTTCATAGAGATCCATTCTCGTAAACGTAAGTTATTGTCCGGAAACTAAGTGTCTTCGAACGACGCTAACGACAACGACGACGACGTGATACCATAAACGAACGCAAATTTTATTTACTGTCGTATAAAAATACTCCCGCACAAAAGATCAATGGTCGATGTTTTATTGAACTTTTGATTGAAAATTCGCCATTTCAAAAAATAAAACATGTTTTTAGTAGAATAAAGATATGAATAAATTAATGATGGGTAAGTTAAAATAATAATTTGTTCTTTGATAATACAAACACATCTAATAAGGGTACGCATTGGTGAAATCTGAATAAAACAAGCATTCTGTGAGTTTTGCATGGCCTACCGGTTAAAAAATGCATTACATGGGAACAAAATTCTAACATGATCTATAACTTGTCATGTATATAACAGCAGGAACATATATATTAACGGGATTCATTTCCCGTTAGATATACTGTTCCCAGATAACAGATGTCAAGTCAATATCTTCAAGCATCACAAAAGAAAGTGTTAGAAACTATTTTTCCAAGTACCATAACTCTGCACTAAATCATCAGATAAGGACACAATTTCTAACTTGGTCTACAACTTGTCATGATAAAACTATATATCATTTTTCAAATCAGTACCTTCAATCATGACGAAATAAAAATGAGGAAAACTGATTATTTGAGTGAATTTTCTAAGTCCAAGGACCATAATTCTGCACAAAATCATCAGACCGTAACAAAATTCGAACTTGATCTGTAAATTGCCACGAGAAAACACTAAACCAAATAACAAATCAATATCTTCAAGCATGAAGAAAAACTGGAAAACTGATTTGCCGGAATGACGGACAGACAGACAGACAGACAGAGTGCAAGCTTAAGGTCCCCTTCGACTTCGTCGGTAGGGGACTAATTAACTGCATATAATTTCCGTTATTGTTTTGCAATGTAGTTTATTTCGCATTTTTGTAAACTAATAAAGCGTAGATATTTTCACCATATCATCCCTGGTTATTATTAATATAGTTAGTAATGATAATCTTTACATTTCAGTATCATGCAAGACATCGTACTAAAAACAAGTTGTGACAGTTGTTGTTTTGTAAATTGACGTATAACGCCCTTCAATTCGCCATACAGTATACAATGACTGTTTTAGTCCATATTCTTCAGAAAAAAATCTTTTTACTGGCGAATTTCAGTAAAAATGAAGTCAAATTATCATAACATAAGAATTGACTAGAAAAGATACAAAACAGTTGGATAACTGACCAGTGTGACGTCAGAGAGTGATTGAGCTCAAAATTTTCTGGTAACAAGTTCTTATTTTTTTACTAATTACACCTTATGTTAGAATCCAGGATTTTGATTGGTCGATAGCCAGAGTATTTTTCACCAATTTACTGTTATCAAATGAATATCGTTCATTTTTTTTTTACGCCGCCGGGGTATTTGCCAAAAGGATATGCCTTTTTTACCCTCTCTGCCGTGGTATTTGCCAAAAAATACTCTATCCGACTGGACGCTTGTAACGTCACGATCATCATTTGATGCGTTTTTGAACATTAACATTCGGTGTAATTAAACAGATATATCATGTTCTTGAGGGGTATTTGCGAAAAAATACCAGTCTTGAGAATAAATTTCCCTCGCCTTACGGCTCGAGAAATTTAACATTCTCTGGTATTTTTCGCATATACCCCTCCTTAACATGATATATATCTGTTTAATATAACACAAAATCTTGTCTTTGTTATTGTTGGCATATGCAAAAAAGCACTATTATTCGCAACTCATTTCGCTAGCTAGCTTTAAAAACAAGTTTAATCCACATTTTCTACATGAGAAAGTACCTGTATTAAGTCAAAAGTTAGAAAATTAATTTTACACCTATTTCTATTTCTGGTCATGTCGGCCATTTTGGTTGAAGGCGATATCATCGGACACATTTTTAAAACTATATACCCAAATGATGATTTGAGTCAAGTTTATTAAATATAGTTCAATAGTTTTAGAGAAGATTTTTATAAAAGTTAGCAGATGACGACGGACGACGGATGAAGGACAATACGAATGTCAAAGAACGACGGGTGACAATCGAAGATCGACGGCCGCCAAGTACTTATAAGTGATCACTTGACCTTTTATTCCAGGTGAGTTAAAAATGGTGAAGGACGTTTGTTCCAAGCGGAACACATATTATGGCATTGTTTATAACAAAGTTTCCAGGCGAATTTCTGTTATGCGGAACAAATATTACTTGACAAAGCTTAACCTCGAAAATTAAAAAGTGATTTATATCAGCGGGTCCTACTAAAATGCGCCCGGGAGCGCCCGGGGCCCGGGGAAAAGAAAAAGCGCCCGGAGAAGAAAATATAGCGCCCGGGGAACAGAAAAAGCGCCCGTGGAAAATATATAGATATTTTATTGGCATGAGACAACTTTGTTAAGTTATGGACATTGATTTTTTTTTATTTTAGACTAGTAATTTGCAAATTCAGATAAAAGACATTTGTAATAAAGGACAAAAACAAGTATGAATATTTCAATTTTAACAATAATATATGAATACTATTTCGAAAGACTGATAATAATGGATTACAGTTTATGCGGAAGATTTATAACATGTAAGACATCAAAAGACATGTTTTTCAAAAACGATATCAAAATGAAAAATGTATAAAACAACTCAAATTTCACAGATAAATATTAATTTAATAAAAATTAAAAGAGGTACACATAATAAATCAGCAAAAAAAGCAGTACCATACATGTACCGTAGTTAAAACAAGGGGATAAAAAACAGGTGTTTGGTTTAAATTTAAGTCTAAGCAATAAAACCCTGATAACCATAGCCATTGAAACAAATTTAGTTTTATAAAAAGATATAATAAATCTATCTCAGCATCTGTATAATAAAGTGTTCACCATGCAGTTGCGAAAATATTAGACCTCAGGCACCGATTATTTTAAGTAACAAAATACACATTTTGATCGAGAACAATGTCTTTCATGATTCTTCTATATACTCTTATTTATATCGTTATTTACTTACTTAAATACAATTTTGAAATCTAAAATGTAAAAGTACATCAACACTTTAGATGTAGCATCGTACATATATATAATATCCCCATTTATATTAAGGACAAAACAAGCAATGATTTTTTTATTTTTTAAGGAAAAAAAATTGTTATAAAAAAATCACAGTATTATTTTCTTCTCCCGGGCGCTATTTTTCTTCTCCGGGCGCTAATTTTCCTTCTCCGGGCGATTTTTCTTTTCCCCAGGCGCTTTTTCTTTTCCCGGGCGCTCTCGGGCGCTTTTTAGTAGGACCGATATCAGCAAAGGAACAATCTGTGATAAAAGGAGCACAGTTGGTCTTCATCAAAATAATAATAAAGCCAACTTCATCAAAAACTCTCTTAACCAAAAACGTTAGCCTAAAGTGGGACAGATGGACTTACGGACGAACGGACGAACAAACGGAAATACGTACATAGCGAAAAACATAATGTCCCCAAGTGAGGCATAACAATCCAACTGAATATTTCGTGGCAGGGCAAATTAAAAACTTGCAGAAGTTAAAGTATTATAGTAAATATTTGTTATTCTAACACACCTAATCTGCTCTTCTGACTCATTAAAAGGTCTTACATATTACATTTTTGGTACCGTGATATTTTATGGTTATTATATCAACATATAGCCTGAATATTTGAAAATGATAGAAATCTAAACTTTGTACGCTTTCAATTTTAAGACGAAAGAGTCAACTAAACCATGATTGAACATAAAAGGTGTTTTCTACTTTCTAGTTTCAATGACATAATCACTTTTAGGATTTTGTCCTGAAAATCAGTCGCCGGGGAAAAAGATGTTATAACAAATATTTTATCTTTCTTTGGAATTTGTTTCGGTGAAATTAATGCTTATGCACAAAAAAGATCCACATGTATTCGCAACTACAAAATGTATACATGTACGACAATCTACTATTTTATGATATTTGTCATTAGTTTGAAAATTACAAATATCTCGAACTTTTATCCTATAATTGAAGTAAGAGAATAGACACGTTTATAATCCAAGCAAAATGGTAGATTTTCGATAGGTAAAATGCGCTAACGTGAATTTTTTTTGGTGCAAATATAGGAAAAAATTGTATTTTTGAGAATAAGGACACAAATGTATATACAGAAAGCACAACAACTAGAGAATAGAATTTTTCATTCAAAGTCGGGTTACATGTATGTATGTGTCTGTCCTAAATCAGGAGCCTGTAACTCAGTGGTTGTAATTTGTTGCTTTATGTTACTTATGTACTAGAACACACCCGCGAAATCGCGGGCATTCAGAGCGTAGTTTAAGGTATGTAAAGTGTTGTTCGAAGAATTTTGTAAAATATTGAATGACTGGAGAATTTCAGCAAATGTATCATAAGTCATAGGTTATTGGGGACAGGAAAATGATTTTTTTTATCCCTCCTCCTATATTTCCTAAATTCCTAATTTTTGGTTTTCTATCAATTTCAATATGAACATAGTTACCTTTAGTATGTTGTGAACATTTAAGTAAGGAGCCTGTAATTCAGTGGTTTAATAAACTCTGTGACCGCCGTGGATAGGTATGGGCTTTGCTCGTTGTTGAAGGCCTTATGATGACCTATAGTTGTTAATTTCTGTGTCATTTTGGTCTCTTGTGGAGAGTTGTCTCAACATGGCAATCATACCACATCTTCTTTTTTTTTGTAATCAATGAATTTTGTAAAAGATTTAATGACGGAGAATTTCAGAAAAGGTATCAAAAGTTCACATGAATAATTTTAGCGCTTATCTGTATATAATGAACATTCATTACTATATAAATAAAGTGTATTTACTTTCAATTCTAAGTTACTAATGGTCATTGATATAGTATACAGACCCTCTATTTGATAAACTCTGTGACCGCCGTGGATAGTAAACTTGAAAATGATAGCAGATAGAATTAAAATACACTTTATAAAGTTAAATTTGTAGTATATGTATTTTCAAAGTATACAGAAAAACGCAAACCGGAAGTCTAATCTGACTTAAAATTTAGTCCAATGACGGGACAATATCCGGATGCCTTTTTTCTCGTTTTTCTCCCAAAATAACTCAATCTGAATAATCATATGAATGGATGACAAATGCGACTATGCACTGTACCTATAGGACACAGAGGCGTGTTGATTAATTTATTGTTGAAAGAAGAGAAGCGACACCCAAAATGAGGTCTTCTCGTTTAATAGTATAGATTTCGTTAATTTTGTTGTACATTAATTAGGCTGTTAGTTTTCTCGTTTGAATTGTTTTACATTTATGATTTCATGACCTTTTATAGCTGACCTAGCAGTATGGGTTTTGCTCATTGTTGAAAGCTCTACGGTGACCTATAATAGCTGATAATTTATGTGTCATTTTGGTCTCTTTTGGATAGTTTTCTCATTGGCAATCATACTCCATCTTCTTTTTAATAGGTACAAGGTATGGGATCGTCGTTACACAATTCAGCAATTTCAAATTTTATGGGCTGTCTTCATTTGGTCCGAGACCACAATTATTTCGTAGTGCATTTCTTTTAGAACATAAATGAAAATAAAAAAAATCCCACCTGCGCTTTCTCAAAGAAACTTTTACAGTGTGTTGTACTACTTTTGGGACAAATTATATCAAAATTATAGAAAACTTCATCGCCTCTAACTCAAAATATGGACAATTTTATCTTTAGGGCGTCTTGAAATCTTTTGACAGCTTCCGAAGTGCTATTTTTCAACCTTTTTCACCTGGACCAAATCACTACTTTCCTTTAAAATTCTGGACCCAAATTTTTTTACAGTGTAATTTCACCCCCCCCCCCCCCTACTTGCAATATGAGGCATTAAACATGGAGAAATAAATTTGGAAGGGGTATAAAAATTAATGGCAAGTAACCCACTGTCAACACTAGGGACTATACGAAAATCAAGGGACGACAATTGTGGTCTCGGACCATTTCTGTAACCTTTAAATTTGACGCCATAATGGCATTTGTCTAATCTCTGCATTTATTTGACTCACTACTTTCTATTCAAGATTTCAGAAACTTTCTTCAACTATTTAACAATAGAAATTTTAAATAATATGTGGATGCACTGAGTAAATATGTTTTTATTTTGGCATTAACTAATCCATTAGAAAACTTTACAAGCTGTCATTTTAATTCTTTTATATTCTTTCATATATATATAGATATAAATTATATATGTTTGAATCATCAAATGATATCTAATCCCTTTAATTGTGTTAAATGCTGTCTCTGCGTCTTTGAACGACTGCATTATATACATGTATTGATGGAGTGTTTTTATTGTCGTTTTATTGAAGAAACGTGAGCACACAGTGTGACGCAAGCCTGCATGTCCTTGGATAATGAATGCATAAATACATGTAGCATGACTGAATATGTTTTAAACCATCACACTTCATTAAATTTCTAATGTGTATTTCAATGTTTATATGTGACGAGGGAAACTATTTAAATCCGTAAAGTTTCAAGGACTTAGTCTAGTTCTTTTTGAATTTTCAAGATGTTTCGATAATTAGGACAATATATATGTATCCGATATAGACGTATGGAATATTGTATTTAGTTTGATACAAGAACACACAAATACGCTGGTATGTGTGCGTGAAATCTATAAGGATGCGTAACGAATGTACATGATGTGTACCGATAGGCTTTGATCAATTAGTTATTCAAGAAGATATCATTGAAAGACTCGTACCATATTTCTCTGTAGATAAAAGATAGATTTCAGAAATGATTTAATAGTTTAAGATTGGATAGCGAAGTTTCTTCAAATATACAGCTATGACAAAGCCAGATCGGGGCTGGGCATGGGTAGTGGCTACTTCTTCGTTTTTTGCCCATTGTATAAGTGGATATTTCATGTGGGCTAGTGGTATGGTTCATATAGTGCTTTTGGATGCCTTCGATGATAGTTTGTTAAAAACGTCATGGGTCAGTGCTTTGTTTTTGTCCTTGATATCATTAGCAGGTAAATAATTGATGAGATTTTTTTTTGTATAATTTTTTTTTATTTATTATTGAATCGGTAGGTAATATCACGTCACGTGCTGTATAGCATTTATAAGTAAATACTGTCCTTTTCAGCGACATTTACACATTCGTATAGGGAAAGGGAGACAACCTAAATACACTTGTTCGTGTAATTTTTATATACCGAAACTTTGTAGAAATAGTGAGAGTAAAAAAAGAAGAAGAAATGAAGGCAACAGTACATGCGCGTAGCTACGTTCACGTCAAAACGCCCGGGCGTACACTTGAATTTTGAAAATAAAACAAATAATCGACATAGAATAAGAAAAACTGGTCAAAAGCACATCAGCCTTGTGCTTTTTTTTCAGTGGATTGTAATTTTGAATAAAAAGGGACTAAATTTACTCAAATAGATCATTTAATATATTTATTCGAATCTTTTGTAAAAGTCTGAATCTACTATGAATTCTACGTACTTTTCTTATAATTAAAGCAATTCACTATCTGCTCAGATTCGATATGCTGTTTGTATTTTTGTCGAGCCTGTGATTTATGTCCCAAAAGCGAGACAAAGCGGAGTCAATATTTAGGTTCCGAATGTGGATAAAGTCTTTTGAATGACTCTCCGTGAAATTTTACGAAAGTTGGACAGAAACTGTTTATGATCAAAAGAGTATTCAGAGCAATATAATAATGCAATTATATCTTTAATTTTCCCGCATTTTAAGGACAAAATGTATTTCTTTCTTCAATTAATAAGTGGTCGCAGTTTGGGCTTACATTTTGTTATTTCTCAATTACATTAACTACTTGTCGAACCTTCATCGAATTTTATGCCGAAGAAACTTTTTCTTTGACTAATGTCTAAAGCTAAAATTTTGAAAGCATTTGTTTTCATTCATTTTTCTGTTCTTTTCTGATAGACAGATAGCCGGACTCTTCTTTACGCAATTAATTGTTTTACATGCTCAATTTATAAACCTTCAGTCCTGGTATCTATGATGAGTTTATTTACAACAACTGGGTCGATGCCACTGCTGGTAGAGATTTATTTCCCCGAGGGTATCACAAGCCAAGTAGTCAGCACTTTTTGTGCTGACATGAATTGTCATTGATATGGTTATATTTATAAATTTACCGTTTAAAATTTTTTGAATTTGTTGAAATACTAAGGTTTTTCTACCTCAGGCATAGATTACCTTAGCTGTATTTGGCAAAACTTTTAGGAATTTTGGTCCTCAATGCTCTTCAACTTCGTACTTTATTTAGCCTTTTTAACATTTTTGGATTCGAGCGTCACTAATAAGTCTTTTGTAGACGAAACGCGCGTCTGGCGTATATACTAAATTTAGTCCTGGTATCTATGATGAGTTTATTCATAGATTGTCGTGAAATATTCGAGATCAAGAAAAAAATGTCAAAAGAATATTTTAGATTTTTTTTAAATCCCTTTAAAGGAAATAATGATAAATTGATTCACTTTTTGTGGGAAGAAATCCTAGGTGTTCCAGAATTTTTTTATATTGCACCTCTTAGAAACATTTTTTTTTTGTGTATTCATTAAAAGGTGCTTTTGTCGATTGTATGCTCACTCACGGCACCCTTTAAACTTATTTAAAAGTAATCTTGGTTTGGACGTTTTCTCTAAAACCAATGACCATTAGGCTAGCTTCCAGTTTAACACGATGAATAAGTTAACATATTACAAAATTTAACCAAAACAAATAAACATTTAACCTATAATGGTTTACTTTTTAAATTGTTATTTGTATGGAGAGTTGTCTCATTGCACTCACACCACATCTTCCTATATCCATTTAGATTCAAAAGTATGTTGCTATCAATGATTTTTTACTGACAGGAATCATTATGGTATCTCATTCTCGATAGCTATCGGGGGCTTCGTCCCTTTCGAACCCACTACCAGCAGGTGCTTTAACATTGAGCAGTTGGTACCCCTCATATTCCTCGCCAAGGTTCGGGCGTAAACGTAAAAATGACCCAGCTATGCCACTGCAGTAGTATACCGCTGTTTGAAAGTCACAAAAATCGATTGAAAGAAAACAAATCCAGGTTACAAATAAACTTCCGTAATAAATAAAAAATATCATGAAGAACCGATAAAGTGATCAATCAGATTAAACAGTATAATGAGAACAACTACATTTGCATGGACGTGTTTGCCTTAATAAAAATCAGAGACGAAGTATACGATATTGGTTTTTATCTTTCTTGAAGACCGTATGGTAGCCATTTAACTGCTTAGATCCACTTCATTTAATCATAATCTTAGTTGACAGTTGTCTTATTGGCAAATCATACCACATCAGGTTTATACGATTGCCAATAAGACAAATTTCCACTGGAGACCGTCACCAAATAACGTTTAATATTTCAAAATATTTACTTTAAAATCAATATGCTTCATGAACTTTTATTTTTCTTTCAGGTCCATTGACCGGTGTTTTAATTAACCGATTCAACTGTAGATTATCAATGATGGTAGGTTCTCTGATGCTTACCACTGGTCTCGTTACAACAGCGTTTGTTCCGAATATTAACTGGACATTTTTGACATTCGGACTATTATCAGGTAAATATCTTTATGTAAATGTCTATATTTTTTATTTATTTTATTCTTTTACGCCTTCATTGGCCTTTCAAGACGTTATTATTATTTTTAAAAGGTACAAAGTGTTTGAAAATACAAAGAAAAGTACTTGACATGATAAAAAAAAACCACAAGATTGTTTTAAGCGTAGATACGGGTGTTCTATTGATATACACTCGTCCTGAACATGCATGAAATATTTGCCACTGGACGTTTAGCAACCAACAATTAATCATCTATGAAATACTGATTACCAAATATATTGGTTTTTAGTTTTCCATGATGATAGTCTATAATATAAAGAGATTTGAGATATTAGTGAACAATCACAGAGGAGTTGATTTACGTAACTTAATGGTTTTAATGATACTAAATACTGTATTACCAAGATTCGAAAAGTTCTAGCCCAGACATATAAAGATCTACACAGTAGCATAGACAAATTAAATGTATGCTTATTCATAACATTCTAGTCCACTAATGGCGAAACATGGGAATTCATTTTATGTTTAATGTGCAAGCTTATTCAGTGCGTTGTTTGCTACTTGATTTTATACGTACGGTGCAAAGTATACTATTTCATGATAAAAATGTGGCAGACTTTACTGGCTAATCACACAATCGACCAATTTCTAAAAGAAGATTTGTGTAACTTGGCATAAAAAAGACCGTTGTTTTTTCTTGTGTTTTTTTTTCATGCCATGACCTTTTAAAGCTTACTTACGGTATAACAGTTGTAAATACATTTGTTTTGTGTTTGATTTTGTCATTTAATAAAGGACATTCCGTTTTGAATTTTCCTTGGAGTTCGGTATTTTTGTTATTTCACTTTTTGTTTTATGATGAAGACTTTTGCTTACATTAATCTGCTTCATTTCAACACTGGTGGATAGTTGTCTCATGCATTGGCAATCATACCACATATTCTCATTTATAAACATGGACAATTTTGAAATAATTATTGGTCATTACAAATAAAAGCAAATATAATCAGGCGCGTAGCAACCCGTACGCAAAAAACGCAGTTGCGTACACATCGAAAATTTCACAAAAATAAAAATGGCAAATCTAGTAAGAACAAAACTAAAGTAATGAAGTTAATAAAAAAAAATATACAAATATGTTAATGATCACTTTGTAGCTATATTCCGTTCCGAAAACTAGTCTTCCCTTTTCATTTACGAAACCAGCATCGTAATTCTGTTGCTGATGCAAACAATTTAAAATGGCTGAGTCCTCCGGGTGTCAAAACACAATTGTTACGTCTTCTACGCCTCCTTACCCTGACATCTTTTCTGAAGATTCCAAAATAACTGATGAAATAAAATATGACATTCTTAAGAGACCATGGACATCAATTCATTATTATGAATTTCCTGTGAGGTATGTATAAAAAAACTCATCATAGATACCAGGACTAAATTTAGTATATACGCCAGACGCGCGTTTCGTCTACAAAAGACTCATCAGTGACGCTCGAATCAAAAAAAGTTAAAAAGGCCAAATAAAGTACGAAGTTGAAGAGTATAAGTCTTAAACAGTCTAGTCCAACTTAAGTTTAACGTGGGTGGTAAAGGGTAATTTTCGTGCAACTGTATTCACCTTTTTTTTCATTTGACGTTCAACGTGTTTTCACTTTTTTTAATTTAGTTAGGTGCCTCTTTCGTTCAACAAGTTACATGTTCCCAAATTTAAATAAAAGTGCGTATTTTCCATGCTTTCAGTTTTAAAGTTTTTGTTTTCCGTAATCCTAATTTGAATTAAAATAACTTTTTTTCGCGAAGTACTGATCCACCATCCCAACCCCACCCTTTACTACAATTTTTAACCTTTTCTAACTAGCAAATTTTAGTTTATCTTCAATTTTATTTAATATTGTTGAAGAAAAAAAAATGATTTGATTTTGTTATGCCCTACCTACCATAATAGATGAGCATTGTGCTTTCTGGTCTGTGCGTCTGTCTGTCCGTCTGTCTGTTGGTCCGTCCGTCGTATGCCGGTCTCGATGGCAACGGCAGAACGGTCTTTTAGTACCATGAGAAGAGTGAAGACCTACTTGAGAAATACAATGAAAACGAATCGTTTATCTGGACTCGGTCTTTTGAACATATACCGAGAAAAAACAAGAGTGCACACGCTGAAATGTCTCGCCTTCTATACTAATCATTGATATTATGTTGATAGTCCTAAGTATAAAGCTTTATTACAACTGTCTCATTAAGTTAACATTAACCAAAATAACTAAACAAAGACCAATGAACCATGAAAATGAGGTCAAGGTCAGATGAACCATGCCAGGCAGACATGTACAGCTAACAATGCTTCTATACAACATATATAGTTGACCTATTACTTATAGTTTAAGAAAAATTGACCAAAACACAAAAAATTAACAGTGTGCAATGAACCGTGAAAATGAGGTCATGGTAAAAAGAAACCTGCGCTACTGACATAAAGATCATAAAATATTTCCATACACCAAATATAGTTGACCTATGGCATATAGTATTAGATAAATAGACCAAAACTCAAAAACTTAACTTTGACCACTGAACCATGAAAATGAGGTCAAGGTCACAAGACATCTGCCCGCTAGACATGTACACCTTACAATCATTCCATACAACAAATATATAGTAGACCTATTGCATATAGTATGAAAAAACAGACCAAAACAGAAAAATTTAACTATAACCACTGAACCATGAAAATGAGGTCAAGGTCAGATGACACCTGCCAGTTGGACATGTACACCTTACAGTCCTTCCATACACCGAATATACAAGCCCTATTGCTTATAGTATCTGAGATACGGACTTGACCACCAAAACTTAACCTTGTTCACTGATCCATGAAATGAGGTCGAGGTCAAGTGAAAACTGTCTGACAGACATGAGGACCTTGCAAGGTACGCACATATCAAATATAGTTATCCTATTACTTATAATAAGAGAGAATTCAACATTACAAAAAAATCTGAACTTTTTTTTCAAGTGGTCACTGAACCATGAAATTGAGGTCAAGGACATTGGACATGTGACTGACGGAAACTTCGTAACATGAGGCATCTATATACAAAGTATGAAGCATCAAGGTCTTCCACCTTCTAAAATATAAAGCTTTTAAGAAGTTAGCTAACACCGCCGCCGTAGCCGCCGCCGCCGCCGCCGGATCACTATCCCTATGTCGAGCTTTCTGCAACAAAAGTTGCAGGCTCGACAAAAAATAAAGCAGACACGGTTTTGGACATATTTAGTAGAAAAAAGAAAGGAAATGGGCATTGATTTTTCAGAATTAACTTTGAGAGAAAAAAAAAGCTGAAAAACACTGCTTGTTCACTCATAAAATAAAACATAAAGATATATGTGATTCGAAATTTTATTTATGTATTTTCTCAATAAAAAAAATACCATTTAAGTTGCACAGTGTTGGCTTAGAAATTAGTTTGTTTTCTAATGTAAAGTGGGTTCAGCATGATTAGGTAACAAATAAAATATTATCTAATCAAGCCATTTTAATTCACTACACATAAGCACCGTGTATCATCAGTACACCGGATATAGGTACTAACCAAGCGGGTATGATCGATTTTGACCTTACAAGGTAACGAAAATCTTTGTTTTGCTTTATCAATATTCAATGTACATTTCTCAACATTTGAAATTCCTGCTCCCAAATAATTTTTGCATCGATTTTTTCCTATTCATAAAACAACTTTGATATTCAAATAAGAACAATTAACTTGTTCATGCGCAAATAGTTGTGAAAGTCAACACCCACTTTCAATTTCGATACAGTTGTTGACACATTTACATGTTTTATCTGAAAGAAACCTAATACAGGGTAACAGTAATGGTTACCAATCATAAACCTACCTGTGATTACTCATTCCTTGAAACTGTTTGGGTAATAAACGAGTATGAAAATAAAGTTTTTGTGTACGGTGTACATCAACTTAACTATGCACCGTACATAAGGATTTATGTGGTCAGCTAAACACCGTACACAACGCTTCTTTAGGGATAAAATATCGAATAATAACATATGTATGAAAGATTTCAATGCCAATTATTGAAACCGCTATACTTATTATACACACACATTGACCTTCTATCAGAAAAAGAGTTGCAATGAATATAGAATTATATCGGACGAGACGAAGGCCAACTTCTTTTACAAGTATTTACACATGCTTTTAGTAATCCCTCTTGTTTTGGGAAAATAATTAGACATATCTAACCATCAACCTACGACCAAATCATTTCTTAAAACAGCAATTATGTTTAGATTGAAGTACACATTGATATTATGTGAACAAAACAAAGAATTTTCGTTACTGTGTAAGATCAAAATCGCTCACGCCCGCTTGGTTAGTACCTTTATCCGCTGTACGATGATACACGGTGATAAGGAAAAAAAAACAAATTGTTAAGCCAACAGTACGGGTTTCTTTGTTTTTCTCTGATTATTTATTTCCAAAGTTGACTTGTTTCTCCTAAAAGTAAGATTTCTGTGAGGTCATTTTAAGTCCTCGGAAATTGCGAGAATGCAGGATTTTGCACCATTTACCCCAGAGCTTCTGGGGGCCTTCAGCGGCCCCCAGACCCCCTACCGTATGACTTCCTTCTCCGGCATTGCGTACACATCAAAATTGCCTAGCTACGCCTCTGATAATGACTTTTGTGAACGACCTAACTACACATATATACATGTATATGGCTACTTTCTATACCCTCATAAGCTTTTTAATAGCCTAGGCCATAGCATCAAAGAAAAATGCGAAACAATTCAACAGACAAATACCAAGCTGAACGGTCTTACTCATGCCAATTTGCTTATCATTTTCTCAGCTTTCTTACCATTGTTGTGGGATACATAAATATTCTTCTTGAATGACCGATTTGGAACTATTGACCAGCTACTGACTGTGAACAGGCACATGAATAATGTAACGGAGTAAGAGGTTAGCGATCGCCAAACCCTCCCCTAACCTGTGGCAGTAGTGGGACAGCAAAACTTCAGAATAAAGATAATAGATATAGGAAGATATGGTATGAGTGCCAATGAGACAACTCTCCATCCAAATAACAATTTATAAAAGTAAACCATTATAGGTTAATGTACGGCCTTCAACACGGAGTCTTGGCTCACACCGAAAAACAAGCTATAAAGGGCCCCAAAATTGCTCGTGTAAAACCATTCAAACGGAAAACCAACGGTCTAATCTATATACAAAAAAAACGAGAAACGAGAAACACGTATAAATTACATAAACAAACGACAAGTACTGTACATCAGATTCCTGACTTAAGACAGGTGCAAACATTTGCAGTGGGATTAAACGTTTAAATGGTACCAAACCTTCTCCCTTTTTCTGAAACAATAGTATAACATCACAACATAGAAAAACACGCGATAAGCCTGATATCTTGGATACCTTTTTTTAGATAGTGCTTACATATTACATAATCCATGTTTTTATCTCTTTAAAGGGACTGGTCTAGGAATATGTTATAACTCTGGACTCATTGTTCTCGGATTCAACTTTGAACGAAAGCGAAACCTAGCATGTGGATTTGCTATATCAGGATCAGGCATAGGTCCGTTTCTGCTGACTCCTATTTTCCAGTTTATTTATGAGACCTATGGTAGAACAGGCTATTTCATCCTTCTTGGAGGTCTCTCTTTACAGTATTGTGTATGTGCTTCAACTTTCTGGGAATCAGAAATAGAAAAAAGATCAAAAGAACACAAACCTCTTCAAAAACAAAGATCTCATGATTCTTGTAGGCCGTATATATCCATTATGAAAAATTTACCACTGTCGTGTATATGCTCATGTCTTTTTTTAGCGGATATAAGCGTCTTCCTTCTGTATTTACATTTTCCAAAATACTGTTTGCAGACGAATTCAACAAAAACAGAAATATCTCTATTCATGTCACTGGCAGGTATATGGAGTGCTATAGGCAAGTTACTGTTTGGCATGGCGAACAATAGTCACGATATTGATGAAACTATTACGCTTTTCGGAACCTTCGGGATTTTAGGCATTGGTACCATAATTTTCCCCTTCTTTCGTTATGAGTTCTACGCTAAAGTAATATATGCAAGTATTCTTGGCTGTTATTCCGGTTGTTGTTGGATTGTATTGAACACTATAGTGATCTGCATCATCGGAAGAGAGAGATTTGCTCATGCCATTGGATATATAATGCTTTATTGTGGGCTAGGGACACTTTTTGGACCTCCTCTTGCAGGTAACTAACATTGTACCTACTTAGTTGTCATGATAATGAAAATAAATGCACTTTTAATTTCATTTTGAGCAAAATATGTTATAGTTATTGACCAAGCAAGTCTGTATATTGGATTTAATCTGCACAGCTTGGGTGACCCTGATTAACCCGAACGACGTAGGAGTTCGGGTTAAAGGGTCACACGAGCGTGCAGATTAAATCCAATATACCGATTTGATTGGCCAATAACTGTTTTAACACATGACGCCATCAATTTACGTGAACGTTTTAGCAATATGCAAGCAATGTTCCGCAATCCACGGCTCCTGAATAAAATGTCTTGTAGAGTAAAGAAAGGGGGGAAATGAGCCTTTATGTAGTAAGAGGTTGGTAAGTTTTAAATTATTATTTTTTTTTAAAGTTAGGCTTCTTCCTCAATTTTTACATTATTTGCGATTTAATTGTATTTTTTTTCTATCGTTTCTGTTAAATTTATTCGTATTTTTTTGTTCTTGCAATCAGTGACGATTAATACTTTGACATATTGTACTTTCAAATCGGTGTTATGGAGTAAAGATTAATTGCTTTTCTTTCCTTAATGATATGCCTAGAGAAAAATGAAACGAGGAAGATTTTAGTACATAAATTTAAAATGTTAAATAAACAGAAACAAAGATTTGCTATCCAATCTTTAACCCCCTCCCCTCCCCGACCCCAAATTTATTTCGATACCCAAATAGTCCCTTTATAGGAATAAATATGCCAAAAATCGTAATGAAATTCATTGAGTCTAAAACTTATTCAAATCAGATTTCAATTATTTGAATATTCTTAAGTACATGATTTCTTTTTTGGCAGAAACTACAAAAAATCGTTATTATCTGTTCTGTCTTCGAAACACTGATTGAAGATATACACTCACTGTGTACACAAAATAAAATAAAATATTTCATGTCCCAGTTTAGATAATAAAAAAGGAAGGAGAAACCTTTCTTTTTTCATCAGAGGCCTAGTTTGCCAACTCAGTAGTTCGTCTACAGTAATCACTAGACAGTCAACACTGAGGGTTTGAGGGCAAACTCCGCCCGTGCTGGGGTTTTCGACTCCAATATTAATTGATTAGGACTGTCAGTTTTCCTATCAAATGTGTGTGGTTTTCTCCGGGCACTCCGGCTCCGTCTACCAATAAAAACTGGGCGCCACGAAATAGCTGAAATGTGGCGCTAAAACGTGACGTTAAAGCATCAACAATCAATCCATCATGTTTTTCTTATTTTGAAACTACTGTTTGTACAAAGTGTGTAATTTATCAACTTTTTTGTAACTTCAAGTCAGATGGCGGATTCGTTATTTTTTTTTTTGTGTGTGTGTTTTGTTTTGTTTTGTTTTGTTTTGTTTTTGTTTTTGTTTTGTTTTTTTGTTGTTGTTTTTTTTTTTTTTTTTTTGGGGGGGGGGGGGGGCTGTTCGTCCTTGAATTGGAGAACGAAACGTTTTTAGTCTCGCTACAAACGTTGATATTTTTTAATTTTATAGAATACATGTCACACCCCTTTCAGACTCCAGGAAACGCCCCTAAAGGTAAAAATAGATTTGAACTGTGCAGTATATCTGAGGTAGTTAATGCACACCTTAGCTGTGCATTATTCAGATTATAGCACAGTAAGAACAAAGAGATTTTACCCATGTCATGTGGGATATTTTGAAATTTTATTTTGAGCAATTATAAGTCTGTCTGAAAGTCTTTCTTTTTCATGCCAGTTTTTTCACTTATGAATTTTAATGTCCCTTTGGTATTTTTCGCCTCAGTATTTCAAATCTCATGATGGACAGATTTTACGCTCAGTTGAATACTAGTATATTCTTTTCTTACTGTTTCTACAGTGATGCACGACACCAAATATTTTAAAGTGGAAACCTAATACATGTACATGTACATGAGCTGATTAAACACAACATGACGAAAAAGATAATTTCAATTTCAATTTCAAATATTTATTGTCATATAAACTCTGAACAATAAGTTTGTGACAAATAATATAAACATACACAAAATACATTTAACAAACAAAACCATGAAAACAAAAAAAAGCAAAAAAGCAAAACAATCTATCTATATGATATATAAATAAATCAAGAGTCCCCTGTCCTCAGTTCTAATGCCTGTTTAAAATAGGACCCTAAGCTTTCTACTTCTTTTGAGGTTGATGGACAAAGAAGATATTTATTTTTTTCATTTTCTTGCCAGGACATAAAATCTGGCATATGTTTAATTACATTTCCTATAAAGTTATCTCTTAGTTTAGCAATTTTTTTGCAGTATAAAATAAAATGGGCTTCATCCTCCATTGTATTACAGGATGTGCATAGTCTTTTTTCTCTAGGTATTTTTAAATGTCTTCCTTTTTCTATCATTAAATTATGATGATCATCGCTAATTCTCATTTTTGTTATGTTACTTCTCTTTTCAAAAGATTTACAGTTTAAGTAGTTTTCCATTTCTAAATTTTGCTTTAAACTTTTATATAAATACAATTTACTTTTTTTATCTATTTTTTCAAATTTTTGTTCAAATATATTTGTGTAGAAATTTAAGAATTGATGTTTTAAGGTTTTTTTTAACAACTTTGAGTAATTTTTTCTTTTGTTTCCCTCAAGAATGGATGCGTCCATGTTTACCTCTTTCAAAATATTTTTAACATATGTAAACCAGGTATAGCAACCTGAATTATCTAAACTTTTAGAAAGTAAAAAGGATTCGTATAATAATGGATTAATTTCAGAATTTAGTAATCTTGATAAGTAAAGTATACTTTGAGTTTTTATATGCATCTCTAGTGGGTATCTCCCTAGCTCTGTTCTCACAGCTATGTTTGATGTAGATTTTCTTGTTCCGAGGATATATTTACAGAAAGACAAATGTAATTTTTCTAAACTTGATTTATCAGTAAAATTAAGGGGGTCTATATTTGTTTTGGAAATATTTGCAAGTTTTTCTGCTCTAAATTTTGTAACACTAGAACACACCCGCGAAATCGCGGGCATTCAGAGCGTAGTTTAAAGTATGTAAAGTGTTGTTAGAAGAATTTTGTAAAATACTGGATGACTGGAGAATTTCAGCAAAAGTATCATAAGTTATTGGGGACAGGAAAATTTTTTTAACCCTCCACCTATATTTCCAAAGTTCACAATTTTTGGTTTTCTATCAATTTCAATATGAACATACATTTAGTATGTTATGAACATTTAAGTAAGGAGCCTGTAATTCAGTGGTTTCGTTTGTTTATGTGTTACATATTTGTTTTTCGTTCATTTTTTGTACATAAATAAGGCCTCTAATTTTCTCGTTTGAATTGTTTTGCATTGTCATTTCGGGGCCTTTTAAAGCTGAGTATACGGTATGGGCTTTGCTCGTTTTTGAAGGCCGTACGTTGACCTATAGTTGTTTATCTCTGTGTCATTTTGGTCTCTTGTGGAGAGTTGTCTCAACATGACAATCATACCACATCTTCTTTCTTTTGTAATCAATGAATTTTGTAAAAGATTTAATGACTGGAGAATTTCAGAAAAGGTATCAAAAGTTCACATGAATGATTTAAGCGCTCATCTGTATATTATGAACATTCATTACTATATATATAAATAAAGTGTATTTTCTTTCAATTCTAAGTTTACTAATCGATCCATGGTGGTCGATCATTGATATAGTATACAGACCCTCTATTAAATAAACTCTGTGACCGCCGTGGATAGTAAACTTGAAAATGATAGCAGATAAAATTCTGAAAATACACTTTATTCGTAGTATGTGTATGTTCAAGGTATACAGAAAAACGCAAACCGGAAGTATAATCTGACTTAAAATTTCGTCCAATGACGGGACAATATCCGGATGTCTTTTTTCTCGTTTTTCTCCCAAAATAACTCAATCTGAATAATCATATGAATGGATGACAAATGCGACTATGCACTGTACCTATAGGACACAGAGGCGTGTTGATTAGTTTATTGTGGAAAGAGGAGAAGCGACACCAAAAATGAGGTCTTCTCGTTTAATAGTATAGATAAGTATCTATATAAGTTATTTCTGAATTATAAGTGGTTTAACTATAGAATCAAAAAGACTGCAAGCTACTTTAACTGGCAGATTATTTAAGGAACCAGTATAAGTTTTAATGGCAAACATCACTTTCCTTGCTTTATTTACAAGCTCTTCAGAGCTATGCAATAAGTTTCCATTTGATTTCACAAGAATTCCGAGAAATGAATACTCAGAGACATTTGACAAACTTTCATATTTATATTTTGATAAAGATGTTTCCACTTTTTTATTATTTTGCTGCAGAATCATTGTTTTAGTTTTATTAATATTTAAAGTTAATTGCCATTTTTCACAATACTTTTCTAAGTTGTTCAGACTATTTTGTAGGCCTTCTTTACTTTCAGATAATATTAAAAGGTCATCAGCAAATTGTAAAGATCCTACTTTAGTATCAATTAGTTCTAATGGACAGCTATTTTCATTTGAAAACTCTGCATCTAAATCATTAATAAATAAATTAAATAAAGTAGGACTCAATGAATCCCCTTGTTTAACCCCTTGTGTGATTTCAAAATATTCTGAATGCCACTCTTAATGCTTGAAGGCAGATTTTGTTTCCTCATACTGTCCTTTAATAATATTAAATATTTTTTTCCCTGCTCCTGCCTTATACAGTTTATAAAGTAAAGCTTTTCTCCAGACAGAATCAAAAGCCTTTTTTAAATCTACAAAGCAGGCATATATTTTATTTTTATTTTTGTGTAAGTACTTGTTTATTAAAGACTTAAAGGGAAATTCCGCGATTTTTTACTTATCATCTAATTATGTTCATCTTAACATAAAAAACACATTTGCAAAGTTTTAAATTTATATTCCTTCTAATAACGGAGAAAATCAAGTATTTGCAACTTTTTTGGTTGAATTCTCGAGTGGGTCGTGACGTATAAGCCCGATTTATTGAATTCTGGGAAAAAATAAAATCTGTTTAACTCTTATAGCTTATCGACAATATACGTAATTAAAAGCGCACAGCTGACGAATGGTCGTAGTTATTAACCACAATATAAGAATGAACGAAAATGAATATGCATATACCGTTTTGTATTGATTGAATTAAACTCCTATAAAATTATCTCTAGTAAATGTTTTGGAATAAATTTAATTAATTATAGTTGAGAATTTTTTCATAAAATATTTATTGAACATTTTTACTGATATTGAACTGAAAATATTTCAGTTCTATTTACCGTTATTGTTTTGATAATCATTTCAATGCAACTAATGTGTGAGCAGAGTGTGTATATTATTTTGTAAAGGTCACTGTATATTTCTCGGCTTGAGGTCAATTCGTTTACCTTGTAGCTATTTAGCCGCAGGTGTGAGTTCAAGCGTACACAGGTATAAATGTTGTTATTTGGAAATGATAAACAGAAAGGATTAGAAAGAGTATGCTGTCACGATGTTAATACACTAAGATTTAATACACGATGAGAATAAAGATACAATAATTAAATTGTGTAATTTAATTGAAAATAAAATTCAGATTCGTAATTCCGAAAGTGTATAAAATAAAAGGAAACAATTTTTGATTACTTTCTTAGCGGCAATTGGCGTAAAGATTCAAATATGAAGCAAACAATAGTAGTTTTAATCTTTAATAAAAACTAAATGCAATATTACCCAATTTGATATACCATTGTACATCTGTTTGATATCATTGACTTTACCGGAATTTCTTAACTTGTATTCAAATCTGGCTGTGTTAAAATGCTAATAAAACTATTGCAATTTTAAAGTTTTTAATTGACAAAAAAATACAACATACAACATGCATGATTTTTTTTAGTTTCTTTTTAACATTTTATTCTTACATAATTAAATTCATTTGACAATCATTTACACGAACTTTTTGTGAAAAGAATACCAATTATCTAAGCTAAGGCATTATTTCTTTTGAGGATTTTTGAGGTTTTTTTTTTTTAAATTCTATGATAATATTTGTGCAATGTTGAACATGATAGCCGTCATTAATCCAAATAAGTAATACAGTAGTTGTAATAAAAGTTATATTTTAGTCATGCATAACTGATATTGACGAATTTAGAATAGTTCGTCCATACATCGTTGTTCTTGAAACAATCATTATTAGTATACATGTAAGTTTCCTGACGTATAAGAGCCATTGAGGATGAGCTCCAGAGAAAGCAGACTAGTAGCGTTTCGTTCGTTTGTTTGTTGGGAAAGGAGAGGAAATGCAACCGCTTGTACAGATAAACGACAGAATTACCATACAAGCATTTATAGTCAACACAATCAGAAAGAGTCCCCATCGTTAGACGGGGAATATGAAGGCTTCCAAGAATGAACAAGTGACATGTCTAACTCTGAACAGTTAGAAAACGGACTATCGACATCGACCGCTTGTTCTTGATATTTGAAACTGTATGCATATATATACGTCTATGTTTATGATATAGTGATGAGTTCTTGCGTCTGACAAAAACTAAATCCCTTCATGGTTATATCTTGCCATACGTTTAAATTGGTTTGTAAGGTGATTACTCCAAATCGTTATTTGAAAATCCTGTTTGTGAGATGTAAATTCATTTCAATACAGAAATTTCGTCTCAGATATATTTCACAAGTGTATAACACGGAGAAGCTCTGAAGGTCCATTACTCCCATTTTGTTTGGGTGTGAACCATCGATGTTTACAGCAATATCAAAGAATAAGATGATGATGGTAGAAAGAACTATGGGCGTCATGTGGCAAATATTACATGCATATCGGACAATGAGTTGTCAATCTGTATGAAAAGATTTCCAATACAACCATATTATTGAGAAGGAATGTTTACATGCTATACTCTCGTACTAGTATTACAGGGTTCTTGTGGCGTTCACCTTAGACACACATCTCAGTGTTTTAACGATGTTTAAAAAAAAAGACAGAACCAATTTAATGTCATATTTCCCTATTTTTTAAATATAACTAAAAGTCTTTTATCTGACAAGAATACCCCTATTTAGCGGACAAGTAATTTATTCTTTTTTCTGTTATTGAATACCAAGAAAGAAAATAAATCCCGAAATTAATTTGAAACTTTGATACTCAAAAGTTTCCCAGCAAAATATTCACATCCCCTGGGGATAATTAGTGTTCGTCCAGTGGCATATATAACAATTTTGATGACGAATTCCTTCCTTTGTTCGAGAACAATCTTATTGAAATATAAATCTGTGATTTTACTAGGTCCACAGCTTCAATGAACCAAAGCAAAAGTTATACATCGACCTGTATTTAAATCAAATTGGTTCTCTTCTTCTTCTGGTATACAATAGTATATCGACATTCGATGATTACATACTGTTGGCATACGTGGACTAGTCTTTTTACAACACTTTTACCCCTATTTATTCAAAATGTATGTTTTTTTCTTATGTTCAATGTTTACATGTATATATTTTAAATTGCGCTATAGTTCCGTAACTTTCTATCCAGTCGTATAAACGAATCGTCGGCAAGTGCGTACATTTTTTTAAATCAATATTTCTGGTTTGTTCCAATCTGTCCTTCACTATTGACAATGAGTATTTATTACATTTTCCCAAATTCACCCTTGGAAAAAATATTTAAATAGATTTTAATTTCATCAAATCTTATTTTTTGGATATTATTTATATTTTTATGAATATATTTCTTTACACCAGAAATGTTATTTATAAACAAGCGTATGAGTTTAGTAATGACAAGTAAGACAGAGTTGTATATTATACATCTGATAGTTCAAAATGGAAAGTTATAAGTTATAAGTTATCAGCCGTGTACACTGATCAATACCTGCAGAAGTGAAACGATGCATGAACTTGCAAGCCCGACAGGAAATCGCTTGAATACCTGGACGTGTCACCTCACACCCCTCACAATACCTTTGGAAGTAATACCTTTAGCCATGCTGGTGATCAGATGAGGGAAGATCAAAATATATTTGAAAAAAGTTTATTACTTTAAAGAATTATGAACAAATTAGATTTTCGAAACAATTTTCACGGAACACTTATTTATGATTTCAACTTTGACTTTTCACCTAATTCCAATATCAACAGTTTAAAAACAACAGACCATGGTAATTTAAAAAAAAATAAGAATATTTTCCGTATCAAGTTAGTTAGTCGGATAAAACAACCGTATACGATTGACAAGATATCGACACGCAATTACGACTACATCGGTTACTGTAGTTTTGTTTCTTTGTGGTTTATAGACATATCGTTTTTATTAATCGGGAAAGAACACAAGATGGCTGACCGCTGAGAATTGATACTCTAAATTTAAAATCGATGGTGATCGCTTATCTAGCGGAATAAAACTTTAATATCTATGAATTTGAGCATTTTTATACAGAATGAACATAATATCAATTTTTGATTTTTTTGCGAAGTTTCCCTTTAAGCACAAATATACTATCAGAGGTTCTGTGATTTTTTCTAAAGCCAAATTGAGTATTACTTATAGTATTTTCCATCAGTTTAATCAATCTTTCATTTAATACAGCATTAAACAATTTTGGTAAGCAACTTATCAGAGATATTCCCCTGTAATTATTAGGATCAGTTTTTACTCCTGATTTATGCAATAAAATTAAGTATGAGTATTTCCATTTTGATGGGTAAATATACCTGTATTCAAAATAAGGTTAAACAGTTTAACAATACTTTTGATATTTACATTTTTACTAAATTTTACTATTTCATTTATAATGGTATCTGGCCCAGGCACTTTTTCTTTTTTTAGCTTACTAATAACATTTTTTATTTCAGAGTATTTTATTGGAGCATCTGTTTCTCTATTAGATATTATGTTCTTTTCAATATTAACAAGTTGTTTTTCTATTTCCTCTTTCCATTTTATATTTACAAATGTGGGTTTTCCTTGGTCCTGAATATGCTTCGTAATTATTTCTTCATCTTTTAAAATTTCTGGATAATGCAAACCCGGACACAGAATCACAGCTATTCATGACGGAGATACATTCCGTAAATTAAAATGATTTCGAAAATTTATTACATCAAATTCAAATCAACTGAAGACAAGAATAAACACTGTTAAACGTTACAATTTTTGAAAGATATACCGAAAAGACGATTAAAATGAAAATTATATTTGGAAAATCCAGATCATAAAGCGTGAACCAATATGATAAATCGTGAAATCGAATGATAAAACGAATTCCTTTTGTGATTTTATGAATCTTTATTAACTCTAAAAGTTAACAAAAAGTGAGAGAAATTCAAAATGTAATGTCATGTTATGGTTGATTGATTATTGATTGTGTAATGACAACGCAGTGGCAATAAGTTTAGAACGAGAACAAATAAACTGACAATTGATACAAATTAAATAATTTTAAAAATAATTTGTGCAAGGAAGTAGTCGAACCAGGATGAAGGATGGGCAGTTAGTTTTTACACTTCGAAAGGGAGGCGTGGGGAAAGGGATAGAAATTTGAACTAACAACATTCATTCAGCAATAATTTTAAACACGCAGAGAGCGACGTGTCTGTGTATTTATACATCACACACAGCCAAATGGTCTCTCCACTTTTACAAAGATTCTTCAGCCGGACAGGAGACGTCCAGAGTAGACCATATTATTTCCAAATCAATCCTTTGGGTTGACTTCTTTTTAGCACAACAACAAATAAATACAAATAAAAGTGTTCAGTCTTTCATTATATTGTAGGATTTATTGTTGACTTTGGTGGAACATATGGTGATTCTTTTACAGCAGCAGGTTTGTAAACAATAATATCAGACGAAAAAGAAAGACATATAGGTTATGAAACAATACACTCCTACCAATATAGTGCACGTAAGACCCAAATGCCTGTAAAAACAAATCGTTTTTCCTCACGAACCGGGGAATGTTTCAAAGAGAAACAAAAACCTGACCAAAGAGCAGAAAACAGCCAAGGCCAACCCAGCGAGAACATCCTGCAACCGGAGGCATGCTCCAGCTTGTCCCTTAATAATTCATAATGTATACTTGTTCGTTGAAAATGGATGTCACATTTAATTCCGAATAATATAAATGAACCAAAAATCAAAAATACCTGTTCTTAGATGAGGGTCTTGATTTTTCTTTAACTGTTAACATTTTTTCATTTTTCTTTTATATATTCAGCCAACCATTATTCTGTATTCTATTTTTATTTGCTAATTTTTCTCTTTTCTTTAACCTTCATTCTGCACTCATTGCTTATAATTACTATTCTGTAAACCCCATACAGACCCTCTTATATTGACTTTTCAAGAGTAAAAACCATTAGCCAGTTTGAATTACAAGGATTGATGTACTATTTTTACAATTATTTAGTTTTTCCAATATAATTTTAGGTGTACTTCTACTATGTGGAGCTTTCATTGGACTGTTGAGTTCAATGTGTCAAAACAAAGACCATGATAACAAAGATATTTATCTAGATTTTGAAATAGATATAGAACTAACTGAAAAAGAGCAAATGTTAAATAAAAAATGAATAAAACTGTCACCTGTATCCTTTGATTTTTTATTTAAACAACAAGTGCAAACATTCACCCGCGTGGTCTTATCAAAGAATGTCATACATAAGTGTCACACTCGCCAAAAACTGGCAAGTTGAATAGAAAATTGAAAGAAAATCAATATCTTGATAAAATAAACACTCTTAATGTATTATACCCTGTATGATATAAAAGTTTTATTTGTAGGATGAGTTAATTGTCAATAAGTTGTATGCGACTGTCATATGCATACAAGTGAGAGGTATAGCCAGCTATAAAAGCAGGTGTAATCCACAATTTTCTACATGCGAAAAAAACTATACCAAGTCAGGAAAATGACAGTTGTTTTCAATTCGTTTTAATTTACGAGGTTTAAATTTTGCCATTTTTTTTTTTATAGATAAGAGACTTTTTGATAAGCAGGGTGCAAAATTTGTCAGAAAAATAGCAAGTGTTAAATAAAAAATGAATACAATATAGTAACTATCACCTGTTTCCGTACATTCAAGCTACTCTTCATCAATATTGAACAACTTAAAAACAATTAACTGATCTTATATAGATTTTTTCGGATATACTTTATGACAACTTTTTTTACAGATTATTTGAAATGTTTGAGGCTTTTACTTCTGTAAACATAAAAGATGTGGCATGATTTCCGATGATACAACTCTACCCAAAAGACCAAATGCCACAGACATTAACAAATATAAATCATCATATGGCCTTCAACAATGAGCAAATCTCATACCGCATAGTCAGCGATAAAAGGTCCCGAAATGATAAATGGGAATATAAAAAGAAATGAAAAATGTAAAACAATTTAAACGAATTAACTAACGGCCTAGTTTATGAACGAAACACAAATATGTAACACATCAACAAAACAACAACCACTGAATTACGGGCTCCTGACTTTGGACAGGCACATACATACAGAATGTGGCGGGGTTAACATATTAGCGGGATCCCAATCCTCCCCTAACCTGAGACCGAAGTGTAACAGTACAACATAAGAAAGAACTATATAAATCAGTAGAAAAAGTCATAACTCATCAAAAGGATACAAATAGAAATACTACACAGAGTAGACGTGGCCGGGTACTTGTACATCCCAACAACAGAAAAACAATAAGTATACAGATCTGAGATCTGATAGCTAGTTCAAAGGCATCAACATCAATAAAAAATGCATGCCTCTATGACTTAGTTGTCAATCAATGCACATCCAACATCCAATGGATTTAGTGTAAAGATGTCATAAAAAGTCAGAGAAAAGCATGACCTTGTGCAATATTCCAAGGTACGGGTATTGACAGATTGTAGATCCATGAATGTATATATCTATATAACAATGATATTAAGTTTGCATTTAATATATTGATAACAAAATCAATATTAATACCAATAAAAACAAAATTCAATGATCTAATTACACTGTTGAATTGGAAACCTTTTAGAATAAGTTTATCTAAAGGATTGACAAGTTAACCAAGATCGTTTCTAAATTTCTGGCCACGGTAAACAACATTTCCGTAAAAATGAGGATGTGATATTCCGTTTGAAATAAGTTTTCTATAGGTACAACCAATCTTCAAAACCAAATCAACATATCTATCATGATGGAAGATTTAGTAAAGGTTTTTACTAAGTTTGGTCATAAACTGTGATTTATAACAGTACACATTTACAAAAACAAGTTTGATATTTAAGGGGCACAATTAGTACCTATATGAATACCCACATAATGCCCATAAACTTTGTTGTCGAAACGTACATAAATATTATCAAGGAGAAAACTAACAGCTTCAATCATCTCATCACACCTCAAGTAAGTATATCTAACGTATTTACCTCTGCAGATATGACAGATGTTCAACTCGAACAGTAATGCACTGCAAACAGGATAATATTCTTGTACTATAGTCTTTTGTTGGACAACACAAACTCATAAATATCCACTCACATGCAAATACCAATACAAAGTAATCCAATTTATGGAAAGCAAAATGTAAGCTGACAGAATGAAATAAAAGTAGTTAACTTACATAAAATCAACATTCATGGAATTATGGCAAAAATCCCCTCCATAGAAATGCATATTTAAAGATTAGTACTGTC
Organism: Mytilus edulis; assembly: GCA_019925275.1. Lineage (NCBI taxonomy): Eukaryota > Metazoa > Mollusca > Bivalvia > Mytilida > Mytilidae > Mytilus > Mytilus edulis. Next base: position 108,916,246 of record CM034350.1, on the reverse strand, counting down.
ATACCTTGAGTGTCACGTTATCTTCTTATAAATTACCATTAAATGAACTTATTGTACAGATTTTGTCATTCTGATCTCCAACATATCTCAGAATAAAACTGAACTTTCGTTTTATTAAGAAATACTTTCTACGTTAGTCGAGAGTAGAATAACGATGTCTGGTAAGTTAATTATTTTTGGTATCATTTGTAAATATGTACAAATTATGATAATTGATTATTAATGTCCGTGAACTACTTTTTTGAGAAATATTCGAAAAAGGCCAAATGGACAAAATACCATTATATAAATTTTCCGTATTCAAATGTTATGGTACGAATTATTTAGAATTTTATTTTCTGTTTAGTCACTTGTAATCTAGAGTTTCATTATCAAAATAACGCTGCAGCATGATCTATAATGCTTAAATTAACAAGAACATAATATTTATGAAATAATTCATGCAACCTCTAGATCACATCACTCTAAAATACTTTCCTATTTGAAAGATCAATCTGTACTATCATACCTTTAGCATATACCAAAGCAATTGCTACTAAATTTTGCAACCACAAACATGCGATGCAGGATTCTGATATTTACGAATTCAAGTCCGAACCTGCTAAATTCACCTGTGTTAGTTATTCATTCATATATAATCCGACTGGCTACATAATTATCTGATCATTATGAGTAACATCTAAAATACCGAAGGTGACAGTCGAAGATCTAGCCAGACAATGGAATAAAACCCAAAAAGAAAAGACATGTAAGTAGATACTCTTTCTGAACAGGCAAAGGCAGCCATACAAATTTGAATATTCAAACAGAATGGGTCAATGAAAACATGTTACATTAAAATACTCAAATGTTGCTTAGTACCTACCCGGCCGCCATGACATCTATGTTGTTGCCTCCGCAGAAAAAGTCCGAATAATATCGCTATTGTTGATAAATCACATCACAGAAATTGCTTGATAAATACATAAAGTATCGACAATCCACTTGGAAACTCAACATATTTCCCAACGAAATTTACCAAAGAGGAAATCCTGAATGATCATATGTCAGTTTTATGTTACCAAAGACAAAGACCTTAGCTATATTGGCTACCTTAGTTACATAAAAGAGGGACGAACGATACCAAAAGGACAGTCAAACTCATAAATCTAAAACAAACTGACAACGCCATGGCTAAAAATGAAAGAGACAAACAAACAACAACACACACGACACAACATAGAAAACTAAAAAATAAACAACACGAACCCGACCAAAAAACTAGGGGTGATATCAGGTGCTCCGGAAGGGTAAGCATATCCTGCTCCACATGCGGCACCCGTCGTGTTGCTTATGTGATAACAAATCCGGTAAAAAGTGTAATTCGGTAGGTCACATTTATGAAAGGGAAGGGGATTGTAGTTACGACGTAAGGAACATATCCGATATCATTTGTGAAACGGTTATTCCATAACGGTCAACCAACTCGTGATGGCGTCCGTAAAATTTACGAAGGGATGATTTCAACTTCACCATTTGGAACTCTTGGTTTAATAGCTTCCTTGTGAGCAGCAACCCTCTATCAAGAAAGTCATGATAGGAAATGCAAGCAGGGAATATCGTGTCAATTGGGAGATATATACCCCGTATGCAGGTGCTGCTGGAATGTTGCTACTTGGAAATGGAAAGTTCACAATTAGAAAGCTGAAATCATCTCTTTTGTCGTTAAGTTTTGTTTTCAACCGACCCTCATTGTCAATATCTAGATGTAAGTCAAGATATGAGGCCGACTTAACTGTATTTGTAGTATCCTTTTATCTCTAGCTCGATTGGATAGATGCGTTCCACATAGTCACCAAATTTTGAATTATTTAGTGAAAGAACATCATCTATATAGGGAAAAGTAGAGTTAAAGGATATTGCTAACTTCTTATCTTTCTTCCTAAGAAGTTCCTGTATGAAGTCAGCCTTATAATAATAAAGAAACAAGTCGGAAAGTAGAGGGGCAGAGTTTGTTCCCATTGGAATGCCGACAGTCTGTTGAAAAACACGCCCTCCGAACGTAACAAATATGTTGTCAATCAAGAAATCAAGCATCTTGATAATATCAGTTTAAGAGAATTTTTTGTTCGAATCAAAGTGTTCCTTTACAAAGTAGGATTTATCCCTCCCTAAGACAAGATACTTGTATCTACGTTGGCCATTCTTTTTGACGAAGCAAATCAATACCAACTCTATCAATAACATTAACGGTACCAATTTTCCTGCACCAGATGCGCATTTCGACAATACATGTCTCTTCAGTGATGCTCGTTGCCAAAATATTTGAATTCCAAAGCTTATATGAAAGATGTAGAGCTATAATCCAAAAGATCCAAAAAGTATAGCCAAAGTCATGAAAGGAATCAGATCAATTTGTCTTTTAGTTTGGAATGTGGAATACTAGTGTATAGAGTAGAAAAGTCAAATGTTTTAATACTGTTACAAGATGAAAGAGAGTTAGATTGTATGTACTCTAAAAGATCTTTGGAATGTTTAAGTATCCACATCTGATTCACGCCCCCTCTAGAATAGGCAGTTTCACAATAACTTTGAAGCCCGTCTTTGATTGCTGATAAAATAGATGTTAATAATTTAGAAAGAGGTTTCGTGGAGCACTTGGAAGACCCAGCAATATACCGTTGTTTGTAAGGACACTTTTGTAGTTTAGGTACTAGTATCCAATACAGTGATGACAGATTCAGTTCTTCATCTTTGGTTGAAATTCCAAAGGAACACTGAACAGACCTATGATTATCCAGGATTTCCTCTTTGGTAAGTGTCGTGAGGGTATATGTTGAGTTTCCAAGTGAATTGTCAATACATAATTCGTTTATCAAGCAGTTAATATAATGAGTTTTACATACAAAAACGATGTTGTTTGGGGCATTATCTGCGGGGACAACAACATATTTGTCAAGGAGGTAGGATAGGTGTTTTGCAACATTTTGGTCTTTAAAGATTGACGTAGCATGGGCATTGATAGAAAAATAACTCTATATTGAGTCGCCTTCCAAAAAAATACTTTCTGAATTAACAACATCATTTTATCAGTAGCCAAACTTTGGTGAATAAGATTTATTGTTCTTCTTTTTTTTTAATCTTTAACAAAGTGAATTGAAAAAAAAATATTTTGTTGTATTTTTTAATTGTTTGTAACTCGCTTGTTTAGACAGGTCCTCTTTCCAATTATCTACACCTGCTGAAGAATTTAAATGAATCACAATACTAACATGAAGTACAAGTAGTAACAATAAATCATATGAAGCTGTACAAATTACTATACATGAAGCGTAACAAAAACGAGTTTTAATATATATGATTGTTCTATAAAAAACACGTAACTTCGTTTATAGCGACAACTAGTAGACTATTTGATATTCGATAACAGGGGCATTATCTGCTGTCAAATCCATGTTCACAGGTTTGTTTCAAATGCTCATATCTAATTTATAACAAGTATAATACTATTAATCAATAATGCACGGCGTCATTTATATGTATCAACATTTCGTGTGTATTTTTATCCAGAAGTCAACTTACTAACCATCGATATGTCCTCCAAAATCTACCGATTGTCATATAACCCAAAATGAACATAGATATGAACAAATAGATAGATAGATAGTGACCATCTGCAATTGAATTTTGAATGACAATTCATCATACTTTTTAACTATACCAATGAATCTTTTTTTTAATCGAATCAACCAAACATTTAATTTGTTATTAAGCTAAATAATTTTAGTACCAGTGGTTATTTTCCAATAATAATATTTTAAAACGTCGATTTATCTCTTTCAACTTCTCAAGCTTTTAGTAGGCAAAAGCAACTGTTTTCCGGATAGAACCAGTCTACGATTGACAAAAGGCAGTCATTTGTTTAAAATGTGTTTTATAACAGAACCAAATCGGTACTTGGCAAAAGGACTATAATGACCAACTGATAATGAAAATAATAGGTATTCTATTATTTAATATATAAGATAAACAAGTGATAAAGAAAATCATAGTTATTCCTTCTATTATGAAATAAAGAAGATAAACAAGTGGAGTACATCCATTTTTGTTTACTATTACAAACGTTCTTATACAATCATAAATTTTATTATATGAAAACACAAAACATTCGTTTCCTTTCCGTTGCTGAGTTGGTAAAAAAATCTTTTTTGACTAGTTTTCTACTACATTTATAGAGGAATTAATCTTGTTTTCAGAAATACTTGTAATAAGATGTGGATTTCTTCAAAAAACTATGCGGATGTTTTGTGTCGCTTTTATATGTACATTCTGATTTTATGATGATCGATATTGTAAAAGGGAAAATGATAACTTTAACATTTAATCTCAACCTCCACATACAAATGTGGTATACTGTGTCAGATACATTGCAATGGTAACTTTTTATTATTTGTTTAACTTATAATTTAGTTAAGAGTTGTCTTGCCTTAGCCAGTTTTCAAATAGTTTAAAATTATAATGAAGAGACTATATCAATTATTTTACTCAAAATATATTAAGTTCTTTTACTTTTGGGATAAAAACAGATTATCATCTGTTTACACAAAATAATTTAATCGCGTCAACTTATTCTGAGAAATAGTAAATGACACTTTTTCAACAATAAAGGCAACAGTAGTTTACCGCTGTACAAATAAACATGCTGCATTGAAGTATGACAAATTCTCACTTATTCATCTTTAATCCTTATTGTTTTGAGTAAACTTGTCTTGTGATGCGTTCCTCAAGAACGTGAAAAATAAAATCACAAAAATACTGAACTCCGAGGAAAATCAATTCGGAAAGTCTATAATCACTTGGCAAAATCAAATAACAAAACGCATCAAAAACGAATGGACAAGAACTGTCATATTCCTGACTTGAAATTTAGGTAAAACAACGTAATTCGACTACGATATTTTTTTTATGTGAAATGAAACTCACAAATCAATATAGTTACATGTTTAAACGTTAAAAGCACCTGTCTTTTTTGAGTGGCATTTTTACCTAACAAATGGTAGTTGTTTCATCCTTATACACAGAAAAACAATTATTTCTGCCAAAGTGGTTTAAAAAGTGTTAAAGATATGAAATTGTACATAAAAACCAAATTTGTAAAACACACTGATTAAATGTTTTAGTAATTTTTAGTTTAGCAATTTAATCAGAAAAAAAACTAATAACAAGACAAGTGGTGTCATCTACGTAGTTTCTTTAAAAACGAATAATTTGTCTTTCTTTTAAAAAAAACTCAGTATAGATATATAAGGTATTTATACATACTGTCGACTATTTAATTTTACAAAAAATCATATATTAAGCAAATAATAAAACATACTATAAACGAATATTATTGTTCCTATATTTAGACAAAAACAGAAGCTACAAAATAATCAATGTCAATAAACCTTTTGTTAACAGTGACTATTAAAGATTTCACTCATCGTTATATATATATATATATATATTTCATTTCGTACCGACACGACGTTAGCAATCAATCACATAACAATAACAACTCTAGTACATCAATTAATAATGAATCAATTCAATTAGAGGCAAAAGTAGCAGAAGAAAGCAATACATAACCACTTACGATATGTACGAGGATCCTGATTATCGATCGAATGGTTGTTTGTTGAAAGCATCGACATGGTTTGATTTATAACAGTACTTTAATTGAAAACAAAACTACATGCAAAATTTCGACAAAAGCGTACATAGTATTATCGAAACTTATATATATGTATTAAATTCGCGTTTCTAGTTAAAAACTGTAAGAATCTGTTTACTTAATTGCTCATTATAGGTTTTATGAAAATCATTCGGTAAGCAATCTGGAATAATTGAGTTTTTTTGTACATGGTTGATGACGATTTTTACTTTCGTTGATATTTGATGTCATGCTATTGCCAAAGTCTGCACAGACGCCTAGTGCACATAGTTTAACATTTGAATTCGTTTTTCATGTTTATCCTCAATACTTACGAAAATTGGTAGCTCATTTTTATTTTTACAGTGTTTTAACTTACTGGAATGAATAATTTGAAATTGAAATTTGTATTGTTCAAGTCAATTATTAGAAATTATTAATGCAAAACAATAATTTTCGCAAACATTTATTTTGATGTAGTTGAATTTAATAGATAAAATACTATAATTAAATCATGCAATTCTTCTTAATCTTAATCTTGAATTCTTCAGTTTGTTTTTTTTTTCTTCTTTTCTGGACGTCAATTTGATTTCGTAGTACAAAAAAACAGCCATTCTTTGGACCCAGATATTTGAGAAATGATTTGTGTTGATACAAGATTGACATTTTAGAAATAAAAGTAATTAGGCTTGTCCCTATTGCGTTATCAAAATTTTAAAAATAGGTCGTAATCAAATCCTTATCCTATAAAAAAAAAAATAGTTCACACAGATTAACATACTTATCCAAATATCTATATTTTTGCTTAGGCATTGCTTCTTATCTTAATATTAACTACAAGCAGTAAACATTTATTCATTTTTATCAATTTTGCTAAGATGCAATTTGTTTGTAAAAAGAAAGATCACAAAACTACTGAACTTAGAGGAAAGCCGACTTGACAATATGGCAGACACACTTTCGAAACATAAATTCTGATACATGGACTGTGATAGATTAATAAACCTGTCGATTTTTTAATCGAATGTTTGTCAAACTCGTTCTTTTTTTGTTCAATAGTTTTGTTTTATAACATTGAGACATACACAGTAGATAACTGCACAAAACAAAGTGTGCTATCGTCCAGATATACGGTTGTTTGTTGTTTATCTTCTATACGTCTAGTAAATGAAATCTATCTCCCTTTCATAGCCTCAAATGTAAGTCGAATGAGGAAAGCGCATTATTTCAACCGAAGTTGGAATTACTCATAGTCTTCTAACAAGCTTTATCACTTTAACATTACTATATTTCATGTCTGATTAAAATGGTCTATAAATCTTGGTAATCTTTAATCTATTAGACCGTCTTGCATTTATAAATTCTAAAATTGTCTTAAAGTTGATCGTTTTTCGTGAATACTTTTGCTTTAGGTAATATCCAAAAATATTTTCACTATCTATTTGTTAAACAGCTGTCTAACTGTTGTTTTACTTGTGAGAAAAGGAAAACCCAAACGTTTGTCATGATTCTTATGAATTTATACAAAATCTAAAAAACTGATTTATATCCCAAAAATATTGTTAACGAATTGAAAGTATTTCCGCACTTTTTCACTTTCAGATCAAGGCCTTTAAAAGTGCAAAACCAAATTAGCCGCACTTACATGACTGTAACTGAAAATTTGTTTGTTTTCTGATAAGGAAATGACTAGAATCTAATGTGTTAGATTACAACTCAACAAGGAACTAATTCAGTGTGAGTTATATTATACCAGGTGGACTGTTTAACATCGTTGATAACAGACTCAATATATCATCATTCACGACCTTTACAACGTGTGCTGCATTAGGAGCCGGAACAACTGTTCCTTCCGGAGCACTCCCAAACACACCTGTGTGTAGTGGGGTTTGTGTTACTCAGTCTTTAGTTCTCGAGGTTGTTGTTGGTAGACTGTTGTTTATCTGTTTGTCGTCTTTTGTTTTCTGCCATGCCATTGTCAGTGTATTTTTCAACTACAGAATTTGAATATGCCTGTGGTATCTTCGGTGTCTTTTTTACAATATACAACTTCAATGAATAATTAAGAAGAGGTTAGTCTGTCTTTTTATCGACCTTACTTCAATTTGTTGAATTAGTAATGCGATGCTAATAAAAAAAATATGTATATCGTTCCTTATTAAAATAATTGAGCGGCACGTGCCTTCGCTGGCTTTGAATGATTTATTTTTAGTATCATTCTATGTCGTTTGATCGGGTAGTATTGTAACGCCTCTGGTATAGCATTACGAAGCTCATATTTAAATGTGTGTGTGTGTTTACTTGCTTAACACTAGAACCTTGGTAGCAGGCCTTTCATAAACTTTCACTGGTAATCGTGAAACATGCAATGGTAACTTGCAAACCTTGGTAGCTGGACTGAGTAATCTAAGACACTGGTTTCTTATTCATTTCAAGACAAAATATAACAAAAACAGTTATAAGTTTAGCAATGACTATTTAATCTGTCATAAATCAATATATATATGTTATGAATAAATATCCCAAAGCAAAAACGGTTCAGAGCCCCCCTTGGGTGTTAATCGTCGTGCGTAAACATGGGGAAATGGTTTTACTATTTATAGTATTATAGTAAATAATATAGGTCACTTGTCAGGTCGTAAATATCCTAAAAATCGGGGTTAACATTAACCTGGTAATGGTTCACAAGTGGTATAGGCTTTGGTAATAATGGTATATCTATTCAAAATGGTCAAGGTAATGTGTGCTGTGCTGTCCAGAATCGTCTGCTACAACCGTTTATATAGTCCGGAAGTCTGCGGCCACAGAAAGTGTGTCCGTTACTATAACGATAAGTGTGTCCGTAAAATTAACGTAGCGATTGGTTGTAATTCTAAATATACATAATACCGGGTTCTGGAAACTAGGTTATCTCTGTCCATTCCGATTGGTCCTTAAAACCGGAAGTTCCCACGGCAATAATATAGAACATGGCGCAAAAACAAATAGAAATACACAACTGTCGAGGAAAAAGGCGAGATATGGGCTTATCAAGAATAACCCTTAGTGGGAACGTACCCTGGTTACAATATAGACCCTTAACGTGATTGAATAAAACAGGTGAGCAAAAGGGACAAGTGATATACAGGTCAAACTAAAGCTGGGATCATGTCAAAGTACCCCCCTGGTCAAACAGTGAGAACGAACCCTGTCCTATCAATATTTCCCATAAACAATAATATAATACATACAATACAATACAATACGACCGCGATACCTGAAATATAAAGTGTTCATAGGCATAGTCCTTCCGTTCATAATATAACAGTGCAGCTCAGAGTAACGGAACACGAAAATGAAAGTGAAAGTAGAAATGAACTCTCCGAGCAACACAAGAAAAGAAAGAAACATGATACATGTAAACCTATCAATCTTAACTCCTACCCTTAGGCATAACAGTATTACTTATTGTTTTCTATTCCTTATTGTGATATAAGTAATGAATGTTCATTCGCATGGAGGCAAACGATACAAAATTCAAATCAAATTCGAAAATAAATTGAAAACGCCATGGCAGAAAAAGACCACCAAGACCATAAGGGACAACAGAATACAAATCAAACATAAAGAACTAAAGACTGAGCATTACGAACGTATTTAAAAACGGGATTGATTTCAGGTGATCATATAGGGTAAGTAGATCTTGTAGCACCCATCGGTTTACTTTTTGCTTAATAGCTTCCTTGTGCGCAAGAACCTTGCATTTTGGTTGGAATTTGGAAATTCAGAATTTCAATAAATTTCAGAACTGTAAGACACAGTGCTATACCCCATGGTAGAAGACAAACAACACGCATTTCACAGATCAGACAACAACACAGTATTTATACTCATTTCCTGTTTTGTACAATAAAAATTGTCAATAGGGATATTTTGACTTTTGTTACGATTATTAATATCATGACTGTACACAATTTGGGAAATGAGCGTTTTTACTATTGTAATGGCATATAACTTAGATGTATACACAAAAAGAAAAAAATAATCATTTAGTTCACAGTTTTGATTGATGATTGTAATAGCTAAAGCATTAATTCGCTGGTAGCTGTATCTTTTCTGTTTTATAATCCGGGTTTTGGTTTGTATCTCTTTTGATATGTAGATAAGTTGGTATATTGTTACACTTGTCATAACAATCGTTAACACATCACGGATCAGCAGAGTGTAAAACCTCGTGATTCATCTCGGATGTTCTGAAGGCAATAAAGACGAGTTTTATTTTTTTTTATTTTATTTTACCGAAGTATAAGATCGTCTTTAACTCTCACATTTATTAGGAAACTGTTTATGATGATTAACATTCAATTTAAAATCATTTGTTTAAGTGACAAACAGTTAACATCATCACAGTAAAATCTGGATTGCCACTGTCATGGATAGAAACTTGAAAAATAAGTTCAAAAACGGAGTGGAGGGTGGGTTTTCAATTTTATCTCTCAAATTCAAACAGCTTGCTTTCTTAGAAATTCTCTGAAGGACTACATAACATATGACGTCATAGGTGATGTTAAAATATGCAACACCTATCTGACAGAGGCCCCAGTGATAACTCAACTAAACTCTATTTCCTTAAATTTCATTATTATTTACAAAATGTCAAATTTAGAATCTGTCAAACATTTACGTACAGTAAAAACTCATTCGGACATCACACAATATCGAACATTTCCTTAACGTACTTGATGATAAAGATGTAATAACAATGTCGCGGTTTAGGATAATGAACCATAAACTGCCGATTGAAAATAGGTGACGAACACCACTATGTAATGAAATCCAGCAGTCTTTTGACAGATAGAACACTACTTATTGACAAGAAATACCTAACGAACTGTAACGTTTTAAAATTTAATGCTATCATGAACCAAAAACAGAAATCTAAACTTCGAAAATTGTGCCAACTTATCCAAACTGGATTCTCTCTGATGTTAACATGTCGGCTATACTGAACATACCGTTGTAAAAAAACTCATATTTTATGCTTCCTCAACAAATGTACAGATATGCAATGTAATGTAAACTAATGCGTTTTCTGTATATCTTTGACCAACTTAGGTGATACCAGAAAAAAATGATATATAAGCTGGAAAATATAAATTATCGTAAATAGAAAATTGTCGAAACTTAAATGTATAAAAGTGGTGCTTTTTGTGTAAATGAATAAACAAAAAAACACTAATTTGTAATGTCTGAGTCAAATTGTAGCATAAATGAAATATACAAACCAAGTTTTGTCAAATGTGTATTATATTGCAATTGAATTTTCAAATTATGCAGTTCTACTAAAACTGAAGCTTCATTCTGTTAAAATGATTATTCTTGGGGTTTTTTTAATTCCCCAGTTTGTTCCGTAAAGGTGTTCCGTAAAGGTGGATTATAAGAGCCACTAACTTGCCTCTGAATTAAAACAAATTGCTACGGGTAAATATTGACACTTAAAATTAAAGGATGTACATCTGAAACATGTTTACAATGTCATATTTGATCCAAATGATCATATTTCCATTCAGTACATATTTATCTCATGTAAATATATTTCAATTTAGTATATGCTGGTATAATTGATATTATGTTGTACGATTATAATAACATAACTTACAACATAAAAGTTCGATAATACTTATAAATTATCATATTTCATGTCTGATAAATACTGTCTATTACTGTTGGCATTCTTCAACCTTGAATCTATCAGACAGTCTTGTATTCTTTAACTTGCTCAAAATGGATTGCGTTATGGTGCTTTTCGTGAATACTTTTGCTTCAAATTATAGAAATCCAGGAACATTTTAAGTATTTATGCCTGATTCTTGTTTAAAGTCAATATTGAATGTTGAACAATGGACAATATTTTGTCACGAATTTATTGAATTCATACAAAACCTTACTAATGTATCATTGTTATGATTCGCTTTACAGAAAATAGATAGAGTTATGTATGTACTAGTATCTTATATATTTCCGCACTTGTTCATTCTCAGTTCACGTTGTTTAATAGTACAAAATAAGTTTAGCCGTGGATTACATACTTGTAACTGGAACATTGCTTTTTTTCAAGAGGAACAACTGGAATCTAACAATTCATACTAAACAATCAACACATAACACGTAACAAAAATACAGTCGGTTCTACATGTGACGCCGGCTCTGTGTATCCTCTTGTAACATCTGGAAACACAACTGGTGTATGAAGCGGTTCACGTTGCCCTATTTCAGTAATTTTCTGTTGGTTGTTTTTATTTTCTGCCATGGCATTGTCAGTTTGTTTCTTCTGAGGAGTTTAAATTTCAATTTGGTATCTTCGAACCAAGAATGATACCACGTGACGGTTTAACACACGAGAGACATCTTCCCGCAGTCTCAGATCTAAATATGTCTTATAATCTGCATTTTTACCAATTGTGACCTTTAAAAAATCACAAATTAAAAAAAAAGAAAACAGCTTTCAAATCGTTTTTTTGGGAGATCTCCTTTTAACCCGAAGAATAGGATGTTTACATCGGTTATAATTACTAGTGTAATAATCCATAGGTTTACAAAGTAGTGTTTTTTTATAACATACTGATGTATTCAATCATACCGTTTTTAAGTTTTCAACATTATCATGCTTAGCGTACACAAAAAAAAGAAACAAAATGTGACGAATTAAAGAACGGTTAAGTTCCCTAGTTAAAATCTGTAAAACAAGATTTTTTCCCCTGAATGACTGACTTAAAGCTGGGGGTTATTACATACGAAGGTTAAACCATAACTGAATCAAATGATATCAAAACTCACATAAATTGAACGTACAGCACTTAAATCATTACAATTTTGCATTTTAAACTGATGTAACAAATTTGGTGATTAGTTACTGTAAAACAGTATTTTCCCACACTGTTTGCAATAGATTGTCTGATTATGGTACTCGTTTATCTACATAATGATTACACCACATGACGTATAGCCTCACTAAGCTTCTTGATTGTTTTATTAGTAACACAGCTTTTGTCAATCCGAAAGTGTTAGTCATTTACTGTTTTATTCTATAACACAAGGTTTGAGGACCAACTTCATTTTTCGCTGGATTTCGAACTTTGAATTCAAGAGTTAGCTCAAATATATTCGAATTTTTATTATTATAACTGTAACATGTATTGTTATGCGATTACTTTTCTACATTGGCTAGTGGTATAGGGGGAGGGTTGAGATCTCAAAAACATGTTTAACCCGCCGCATTTTTGCGCCTGTCCCAAGTAAGGAGCCTCTGGCTTTTGTTAGTCTTGTATTATTTTTAATTTTAGTTTCTTGTGTACAATTTGGAAATTAGTATGGCGTTTATTATCACTGAACTAGCATATAATTGTTTAGGGGCCAGCTGAAGGACGCCTCCGGGTGGGGGAATTTCTCGCTACATTGAAGACCTGTTGGTGACCTTCAGCTGTTGTTGTTTTTTTCAATGGTCGGGTTGTTGTCTCTTTGGCATATTCCCCATTTCCATTCTCAATTTTAAGTAATAAGACCGGGGTTTTTAATTCGTTCCGTTGGGTGATATATTCGTGATTTGATTTTAAGCGCAGCACTGTACTTTGGAAACGCAACCCTGTACAATTATGGCCCGCTGAGGATTTGTATATTCAAAATTGTTAAACAGAGTAAAGGTTATCTCCGAGGGCTCCACCGACTCAATGGGTAATAACTGTTTTATTTTACCGGACGAACAAATTACAATTAAAAATGTAATAGGGTAACAGATTGTCAAACTCTTATGTAAGAAAATCAGTTTGTATCTCCTCACATTTTGCGTATGTACAACAAAAGAGATTGAAAGATACCAGAGTGTCATTCAACCTCATAGGTCGAGTTTATACGTCACTTAATGGCCGTTGTCATATTTGTTTTTGTTTATCTGACGTACGCGTAAAATAACGTCATACTTTAAAAGGAGTAAGCTTGTAATCATTGAGGTACAACGAGCGTTATTCACCGCTAAATAATAAAGATTTTCGATGGAGGCTTCAATTTGTCGAAGTTTTTCCCCGGGGAATAATAGGGTTGTTCAATGGATGCTTCAATTTGTCGAAGTTTTTCCCCAGGGAATAATAGGGTTGTTCAATGGATGCTTCAATTTGTAAAGGTTATTCATTGCTATTGCAATTTTTTAGAGAAAAGAAAACAATTTAAATTAAACTGTGACACGTGATTTCATTTTAGCCAATCAAATTACTACTCTATAAGGTAAGGTATACTAATAATATGCATCAATCAAGTAACACTACTCAGTTTAATTTGTAAGACAATTTGTTTTTAACACTTTTGTAAAATTTGCCCACTATCTAGCAAAAATACGTGTCTTTTTAACCAAAATTGTGATAATATATAGTTCTTTCAGAAATTTATTCTATATTTTCCATATCAACAAATACGATATTGAGCTTTCCAGTTTACGAAGTAATGTATGTGTCTCCTTTTAAGCTCTTATCTAATAGTGGAGCGGCGGAGTGGACAATTTTAGAAATTTAAATTACTTTAAGGATGTACTTAGGTGAGGTTTTGGAATAAGTGTCAAATGTTCGGACTCCTTGGTATTTTTCCATATGAAACAAGGTTAAATATTTTGCCCCATAACACCTATTTATTTTTTAACATAAGACTTAAAAGCTTATAAAAAGTCATTTGACAAAATTTAAACAGATTCTTGATTTTCTTTTTTTTTGATTCCTGAATAATACCAATGCAAATATAAGGTAAAAGTCAGAGTCTGTCCTTTCCCGCCATATTTTATAAATCAAATATCTCGAAAAGGAGCTCCATGACCTATCAATATATTTATCCTTAATACCTCATGGACCTTTAATGTCTTAAGTTGTCTATCGATTATTCAGCTTCAGAAAAATGTTTGTCGCAACTTTTTCAACCTTCGCCTCGCCACTATAAACGTTGATCTATTATACAATTTTCACGGATAAAATTTCCCCACGACGTCTTTTGTTTTACTTCATCAATAAGACAAATCTCGTCTTCCACATTTTCTTTCTGAATAAAAGTAAAATACAAAAGTAATATGACAAGTTTCTGATTACTATTCAAAATAATAAAATACCTTCATTTTGATAGAAAGTGTGATTTTCATTGCTTCTTAATGATGCAGAAACAAGTGAAAGAATCCTATGATTAAAGACTTACGATTTAAATTACAAAGATCAGACAAACTCATTTCCTGTATCATACTAGCAATTTTGTCAATAGTGATAAGATTCAAAAGGTATCATGACTGCAAAATGTTTCGAACATAGGCAATTTTAACGATTGCACTGGCATATGACTGGTAATTCTTGTTTGGACGAGGCGCGTTTTCGACGTAATGAATTTTAAACCTGATGCCTTTTGTTATCTGTTGTTCGTGTGTTTCTAATACGTTCTCCTATTTGTTTGTATTGTGGTCCTGTATTATTATGTTGTCATTTTGATGTTATATTTAACAATGCTATCAAAGTCCGAGGTTTGGCATGCCACAAAACCAGGTTCAACCCACCATTTATTTCTTTAAAAATGTCCTGTACCAAGTCAGGAAAATGGCCATTGTTATATCATAGTTCGTTTCTGTGTGTGTAACATTTTTACGTTGTGTTTCCGTTGTGTCGTTTGTTTTCTCCTATATTTGAGTGTACTATAAGACGTGTTACGGTACTTTTTTATCCCAAATTCATGTATTTGGTTTTGATGTTATATTGATTATTTTCATCGGATTTTGTCTAATGCTTAGTCCGTTGCTGTGTGTGTTACATTTTAATGTTGTGTCGTTGTTCTCCTCTAATATTTAATGCGTTTCCCTCAGTTTTAGTTTTTACCCCGATTTTGTTTTTTGTCCATAGATTTATGAGTTTTGAACAGCGTCATACTACTGTTGCCTTTATATATGATGTAGACTTTGGATGACAAGAGACAAAATTAACCTTTAGTGCGCTGTTTAAATGGAAGACTTTGTGTTATAAGGGAAAATATCTTATCCTGTAGTGTAGGTAAAAACCAAAAAAGCCAGAACATATGACACAAGTTCCTAAACCTCACCTTAGTACATCCAGATTGAATGATTGATAATTTGTTTTTTTAACGTTGTTGAAGTCATAGTTTAAATTAGCTACCAACTGTCTAAATGTTAAGTTCTTTTGTGGGTCTGAGTTTTTGTAAGGGTGTTTGATAGTAATAATTGTGGTCAACTATTTCTATCTTAATCGTTTGTAAATTTTGAAAATTTGATTTAACGCAAAGCAAATAAAACTTTAAACATAACCTTATCTGCGTTTCTACTGATTTTGTCCAATGGGTGGAAAATAATCACTGAATGATTTGTGGTATATACCTCTTATAACACGCTCGTTCATGTTCTAATTTTTATACTCATTAAACTTTGTCTAAACGATGAGACTTAATCATTACAGTATTTCCAGATGATTATTTTCGTCTCAGTCTAGCTCTCTTTGTACTATTCATCATCAATTAAAGAAGAAGACATAACCCTTTAAAAGCAATGACTTAAATAATTGATTTAAGAGTTGGAATTTTTTCAAATCACAGAATCAACCTTTTATTAGTATCTCTTTAGAAAACATACTACCCCGAGTGGTATGTTAAAATGACGTTCCTAAACCGTAACAGAGCATTGAGTTATACATGTTATGTTTCAGATCAGATTACTGAGAAGATGAGTTACAAAACCTTGAAATTGGTAAACAAACAAAATAATCAAACGGGTAAACAAAGTGTAAGAATTATATTTATTTATATTCTTAGTTAGAATATTTTGTAGAAGATACATTTATATATATAGGCACTAATAGTGTATACATCGTCACTCATGTACTGTCAGTGATTGCAATGTAAAATACAATTTATTATTACACAGTTGGGTAAAACCAGAGTCTGATAATACAGCTTCCCCTTCTGTTAACTGTGCTGCCGCTGATACTTCTTTTATCAGAAATTGTCTGGGGATTATTCTTGTCCTTGTTAGGGGTGGGGACGGTAACTCTTGTCAAACGTATGGCTTATTAGACGATGGTGCGGATAAAACTTCATGTGATAGGCGGCTATTGAAAAAACTAAATCTCGCCACCAGACCAGTCACATTTCATATGTCTACAGTAAGCTCGTCCGGTAGTAAGATTCACGGCCAAGAAGTCGACTTACAGGTAAGACCCATCGATAGCAATGAAGACGTATCGTTACAAAATGTTTGGTCAGTGAAAAAGCTTCCGATATCCACCCGCTCAGCAGCTGAAAACGTCGACATTAGAAAACTAGCATATTTAGCTGATATCGATATTCCGAAAATTGACGCCAATGATGTAATGTTGCTGATTGGCACTGACTCACCTGAAGCTCATATACCGTTGGAAGTAAGATCCGTTACAGGTAAACAACCCTATGCAATTCGATCACACCTCGGGTGGGAAACTCGCGGACCTATTAGAAATACTTCTGCATCAAATGTTATAAACGTACATTTTAAAGAGTAAATAGTTGTTCTGTTACAGAGACAACTGGAACGTATGTGGACAACTGACTTGAACGATAATGAGAGCAATGAAAAGAATTTGATGTCTGTAGAAGACAAACAAGCTTTGGACATTATGGAATGGTTCATTTCTTATGAGGATGGACATTACAAACTAGGACTGCATTGGCGGGACAAAAACATTTCCTTAACAAATAATATAGCTATGACACAAGCCCCGTTTACAGCAGCTGAAACGTAAGTTGGAACGTGACGACACATTACATAAGATGTACACGACCACTGTAAATGAATATATAGAAAAGGGTTACGCGAAAGAAGTGTCAAACATCGACTCCGAATCAAAACGAATGTGGTACTTACTTCATCATCCTGTCACGAATGTAAACAAACCAGGAAAAGTACGGGTAGTTTTTGACTGCGCAGCTAAATATCAAGGAATATCACTCAACAGTAAACTTTTACAAGAACTTGATCTGATGAACAGTTTGATTGGTGTTTTAATTAGGCTCAAACAGGAGCAGATAGCCTTAGCAGCCGATATCGAAGCTATGTTCCATCAAGTTCGTGTGCAAGAGGAGGACTGTGATGCCTTGCGTTTTCTATGGTGGCCTAACGGTGAATTAAACCGGAAATAAAGACGTTATTGCATGCAGGTACATTTGTTTGGTGCTACATCGTCACCCAGTTGTGCAGGATATGCATTAAAACGGACATCAAGAGATAATTCCCATCTTTTTTTATCTGGAAGTATCTATTACAGTAGAGAAAAAAATTTATGTTGACGATTGTCTGAAGTCTGTGTCATCGGAGCAGGAAGCTATTAAACTGGCTATTGACTTACAGTCACTTATGAAAATGGGTGGCTTCCGACTAACAAAATGGCTCAGTAATAATAGAGATGTATTAAAAGCTATACCGGAGTCTGAACTTGCTCCTGCTGTAGTAAATCTTAGCCCTGGAGATGTGCTGCCGAACGATAAGGCCCTAGATGTTATCTGGGATGTTAATGAAGATAAAATCAGATTTAAAGTAAAGTTAACAGATAAACCGTTAACTAGACGTGATATATTGTCCATTGTAAGTTCAATAATTTGATCCTCTCGGACTTGTGTCACCAGTTACACTGCGAGCAAAAGCAATTGTACAGAACTTATGCCGATTGAAGTTGGATGCGATGAACAAATTCCACAACATTACTGTGACGAATGGAAAAATTGGTTAACGAGTCTACCCTGTATTGAAAGTTTGTCTGAGAATCGCTGTTTTCGACCAAAAGAATTTCAACACATTACGAATGCTCAATTTCACCTTTTCAGCGATGGATCAGAACTTGGTTATGGGGCGTGTGTATATCTGAGACTAGTTGATGGAAATGACAAAATTACTTGCACTTTAGTCATAGGAAAGGCACGACTAGCACCAATTAAACAGATGTCAATACCAAGACTTGAATTATCAGGAGCTGTCACTGCATGTCGCCAAATCCTGAATGATGAACTTGAAATAAAGATTGATAACGTTACCTTTTGGACAGACTCGACTATAGTGTTGGGCTATATTAGAAATACATCACGGCGATTTAAAACCTTTGTAGCTAATAGATTAAGCACAATTCACAATACAACTAGTCTAGACCAATGGCGTCACGTGGATTCACCTTCGAATCTCACGGACATAGCATAAAGAGGATTAGACGCTTGTGATAGTAAGAAACTAAATATATGGTTAAAGGGTCCGAACTTTCTCTTGGAAGATTCAAGATACTGGCCACAAGACTTACGCAACGAGCTACAAGAAGTATCTGATAATGACACCGAACTTAGGATGGAGGTGGCGATCCATGCTATGACAAACAACACCACTGATTATCTAATGAACTATGTCTCCGACTGGACAAAACTACTACGAGCAACGGCGTGGTTTACTAGGTTCATGTTTTATTGCAGACAACGATACCTAAATCATCAAGTTCAGTTCAGAACTGGTGATCTCACTTTGTCAGAACTGAAAATGGCTACCAATGTAATATTAGTCAATGTACAATCAACTTGCTTCAAAGACGAAATAATCTAAACTGAAGATTGATACGCCCGTGAAAAAAGACAGCCGTATCGCCTCTTTTAATCCTGTACTCGACAATGAGCTTATCCGAACAAAAGGACGCTTAAGTACCTCAAACCTTGATGAATATCCAATAATCCTACCAGATAATCATCATGTTACTTAGTTAATTGTTCGTTTTTATCACGAAAATCAGGGTCATGTAGGAATACAACAGGTGCTTGCAGCCACACGTATGAAATACTGGATTTTAAAAGGACCTAGTCTTGTTAAGAAAGTAGTCGGATGCTGTATTCCATGTAAACGTCAACACAGTCCACCCTGCGTACAACAAATGGCACCTCTTCTTGACGAACAGATGACTGCTGACAAACCTCCGTTGACATTTGTCGGAATCGACTATTTTGGACCCCTTTTGGTTAGGTTAGGTCGTTCACACGTAAAAAGATATAGTTGCCTATTTACATGTCTCACAACCAGAGCAGTATATCTAGAAGTGGCCCACACCTTAACCAGGGGGTCGTTTTTATCCGCTTTTCAACGCTTTATAAGCCGACGAGGTGTACCAAAAAAGATGTACAACGATAATGGAACTAATCTTGTAAGCGGAGACAGTGAACTACGTAAATTAATTAAAGAATGAAACCAATCAAGAATTGGAAGACACATGTTACAACAGGAGATTGAATGGCATTTTAATCCACCTTTAGCAAGTCACATGGGTGGTTTATGGGAGCGTTTAATTCGATCAACTCGTACAATGTTGAAAGCCTTAGTAAAGGAACAGCTTCTAAATGATGAACAGCTTTTAACATTGATGGCTGAGGTTGAAAAACATTTGAATGACGACCCGTCTGTACTCACACCAAATATGTTACTATTAATGAAGTCAAATTCCTGTATTCCTGCTGGTATCTTCAAAAAGACAGATATTTATGCTAGACGATGGTGGAAACAGGTCCAATATCTCGCAAACGTGTTCTGGAGAAGATGGATTCGCGAGTATCTTCCAACATTGCAGATCTGCCCAAAATGGCAAAGATCGAACACTGATATACGATAAGGCGATATTGTACTAGTAGCTGAGGTTAATGTGCAAAGAGGACAATGGCCGTTGGAAAGAGTTACCGAGGTTAAAGTGGGTCGGGATGGGCATGTACGTAGCTGTGTTGTCAAAACTCACAAATCAGAATTAGTAAGACCAATAACAAAACTATGTTTACTAGAAGGTTCAGATTTATAGCTTGTATATATACTTTTGTTTGTGTGTGTTAATATTTTTTTTAATGAAATTGTAGAATTTCATGGTGAGGAGTGTAAGAATTATATTTATTTATATTCTTATTTTGAATATTTTATAGAAGATACATTTATAGTGTATACATCGTCACTTGGCTGCCACTGTTTAATCTATAGGTAAGCTTTTTGTAAAAGCTATTTTTTATATGTAATTAATGACGTTTACGGCGCTAAATGTATATGCTGTATTTGCCGTCCGTCTTGATGACGTTATGTTTTCCTATGAATGTTATTTCAATTTGTTTACGGCAGTTTATTATTTGGATTTCATTTGGACACACAAGATGACTTTTATAAGAGAGCATAATCGAGAATCGTATCGTATACAACGAAATAAAAAGACTGATTTGATACGCATACTTGACTTTGTTTTGATTTACTGTGTGGTCCAAACACAAAGCAAACAGGAACTGAAGTGGACAACGTAGTTGGAAAGTTTAACGGATTTAATATTGACAGGCTAACAGACAAAGAGAGACAAACTTTTAGACAAATCAATGAGAACGTCGAACGCTTAGAGGGACTAGCTGAAGGACAAAATATTGCAGAGCACAAAGACAAATCTGTGAGACTCAGCAGACAAAGCAGTTAGACTCTTGACAAATTGTGGTGTATTTACACACAAACTAGTAAGAAATTCTAAGTATTGCCGTAAATAAACCCTATCTAGAAGTTGAATCACAATTTTAGAATTAAACTGATTTGGTCTCGTGTTTCGTTAGTGATTTGTTTTAGTTTTTTTATAATTTACAGCGTCATATATTTCAAACAATCTCAATCTTACTTAAATGTATAGTTAATTGTTAGTCCTATTGTATGTGTAGTTTAAGAACTTAAAAGTGGTAGCGAAGTTGTATAGTTGTATGAAGACGATTTTAGTCCACACGACATCATTTTTACATAAAAATAAAATCCCACATTGAAATTTATTTTAAAATGAAATTTGAAAATGTAACGTCACAGTACCCAATTTCACCATGTGCCCAAATTTGGCACATATTTAACAAACATAGCAAAGAAAATCGTATAACTTTTCTTAGAGACTCAACAAGTTGTATTTCTGACGATTTGACATTATGCACGTATTTCGACATAGGTAAATATATTTTAACATTCACAAAATGGTCATAAATTGTATCTACAGTTGAAGTGTTCCCTGAAAAAGTAAAATGTACGGAAACGTCGCCATTGACAACAACACCTTAAAAAAAGGAACAAACTAATTAAATATCCATTTTAAGTTTCTTAAAAAAAAATAGTTAGCATGTACGAATTGTCAAGTTTGTTTTAAATATAAGAAGAACCATAACAAAACACCCGTTATTCGTTTTGTAAGAAGGAATGAAATTTGGTAGTCCTCATTACAAAATCACGGATAATTTTTCTATATTTCAACATGTAGTCAAATTAAATTGGTGAAACCCTATAATAATATGACTTCAAAATAATCACAAAACGGAAAGTTTTGTCTGGATCATAAATGCTGATGAAACTATCAAATTATGTGAAATTTGCGTACTCTCACTTTAAATGTATAAAACGTTAATAAATGCACAAGACAAAATGAAACCAAACGTTGATTTAATAAGGATAATCAAGTGTTCGCAGAAAATATCAATACGACAAAAATTAGTTAAATATTTCTTCAACACCAGACAATTTAACACACAATTTGGCAGATACATGAACATAGTTATTAAAGGTACCAGGATTATAATTTATTACGCCAGACGCGCGTTTCGTCTACATAAGACTCATCACTGACGCTCAGACCAAAATAGTTGTAAAATCAAACAAGTACAAAGTTGAAGAGCATTGATGACCAAAAATTCCAAAAAGTTGTACCAAATACGGCTAAGGTAATCTATTCCTGGGATAAGAAAATCCTTAGTTTTCAACAAATTCAAAGTTTTGTAACAGAAAATTTATAAAAATGATCACATAATTGATATTCCTGTCAACACCGAAGTGCTGACTACTGGGCTGGTGATACCCTCAGGGACGAAACGTCCACCAGCAGTGGCATCGACCCAGTGGTGTAAATAGTTATCAAAGGTACCAGGACCTCAGATGGTCGCTCGCAAAAAATCCGGTCGCACTTCTTTAGGCATTAAGTACATAATTATGTAAACTACTGCAGTCTTAATTAATAATAATTATACATATATCTCTTTTTTTAATTATACACGAAGCAATGAAAACGAGGTCAATTTGTTTTACAATTTTCCACTGAAACATAAGTGCCTCCTTGATGAGTTATGCTAAGTATATGTAATACAAGGAAGACAAATTATTACATAGAATATAAAAACAAATGAACTATATTCATACACAATTACAAACAAGAGGGTGATAAGTGTTGCCTCGAAAAGTGGTGCTTAAGACTTGACATGATTTATTAACTGTGTTTAGATAGATATTTGCTTCATCAAATTCATGGTTTTGTTCTAATACTAAGGTATTTTGGTTATTGAAGACACTATCAGTCGTTTGCTGTAACGAAGATAAGTTGAATTTATTAGTAATTGAAAAAGAAACATCACAATGTTATACTTGTTTTCAACTTCATCAATGTTCAATTCCATAGCGCCACGATATTACAAAAACTCTACAGTTTCATAGGAATATAATTTAGTACGCCAGACGCGCGTTTCGTTTACATAAGACTGATCAGTGACGCTCATATCAAAATATTTGTAAAGCCAAACAAATACAAAGTTCAAGAGCAATGAGAATCCAAAATTCCAAAAAGCTGTGCCAAATATGACTAAGGTAATCTATACCTGGGATAAGACAATCCTTAGTTTTTCGAAAAATTCTAAAGTTTTGTAAACAGGAAATTTATAAAAATGACCACATTATTGATATTCATGTCAACACCGAAATGTTGACTACTAGGCTGGTGATACCCTCGGGGACGAAACGTCCACCAGCAGTGGCATCGACCCAGTGGTGTAAATAGTTATCAAAGGTACCAGGATTATAATTTAGTACGCCAGACGCGTGTTTCATCTATATAAGACTCATCAGTGACGCTCATTTCAAAATATTTATAAAGCCAAACAAGTACAAAGTTGAAAAGCAATGAGCAATGAGCAATTACATATCCTTAATTTACATATGTTTACTCTATGACCCCGACTTAATTTTAACAGATATGGTTCTAAGCAAAACTCTTCTTTAAAGTGTAAATAAAATTGTAATCATGACATTATGTTCTCAGATGGTCGCTGGCGAAAAATCCGGTCGCACTTCTTTAGGCGTTTTAGTACATATGTAAACTACTGCTGTCTTCATTATTAATAATTATATATTTATCTCTTTTTTTTAATTATACTCGAAGCAATGAAAACTTCGTCAATTTGTTTGACAATTTTCCACTGAAACATAAGTGCCTCCTTGATGAGTTATGCTAAGTATATGTAATACAAGGCATTATTCAATAGAATGACTTACACTTCTTATTAGACATTTGCGGAAACTAGGTCTTTACCTATGATTACACTTAGACCTACGATTACAGTTGACAAAAAACAAGGGGTCCTCTCAAAATTAAGAAAAGAATCCCAATTGAGATACATATATTTTGTAGTAAAATAAAAAAAATAATATTTTTATCATGTATATAAGTCTTTTCGACGACACACATATGCAGAAACGTATGGTCACAACAAATGTGAATCCCGGGAAAAGCTTATGATCCCGACCCGTTCTCTGTCTTTAGAGACCATTAACATCCGCTTCAATTTCAAGATATTCACTAATAAAAGGAATATCGGTTGCTTGTAAAACATAAAACAAGTGAACACATCTTTCCCATTCCAAAAGAGTACGTCATTGCCTATAATATTTCCCTGATTATATAAGATTAGTCGTTGGTCAAGCTAGGACTACCAGGGTTAGAATCAGACGACGAATGAAATGTGTATAACATCTAGTGGAGTCTGCATCAGGCCAGGTAAAGCTGCCATGATGGTTAACCTGTGTTCTTCATAGGGGGGAATAAAATAAATGCGTGAAATACACTAATAATTAATTAATTTTCCATAGTAATAGTTCCAATCGCTTTAAAAAAGCGAGCGGTATATTGTAGAAAGGAGTCGTTCGTCTTTTATACGATAACACTTTTGTATCCAAAAACAACTGCTTCCTAAACGACTTAAATAGTGAATGTTTGTTTTAACAATAACGTTTAAATCTTGCAAAATAATATAAACAGTATTTTTCTACTGTTTTTGACGCGTTTTTGACGTAGTAAATATCTGAAAATATCTCGTTATAAATGATGTGTTATGTGTTTGATTAAGATTCGGATCCACTTAATATTCGTGTGCATTCAAATTATATCTTTACAAGCAAAGAGCTTTTAAGTCAAGAATGAAGTAATATAATTGTATGTGATAACATATTACTAATTTATCATGTTTATATTTAAAGAAATATAAAAAAAAAATCATCGTTTAAAAAAATTGTTTGACTTGCAATAAATCTTGAATTGCATGGGTTCACATACATCCGTTTACTTTAAAAAAACTTGGGTGCTTTGATTTGCAATAAATCTAAAATTGGGTTCACAGCTAGACATCCGTGTACTTTAAAAGACAACTTAAGTGCTTTGACTTGCAGTAAATCTAAAATTGGGTTCACAGACATCCGCGTACTTTAAAAGACAACTTGGGTGCTTTAAGAATATTTAAACGAAATTCTTGGGATCTATACTTTGAAATGCTTGATTTAATTTAAAATGTATATGTTTAACGCAACTCAAGTTACTTTTATTTTTTTTAAAGAAAACGATGAAAAGAGGCATTTAGAACAAATAAGTCAAGAAAAAAGACCCCACCGTGGTCAAAATTAAAACGACGAAAATACAAATAAAAGTCCACCATTTCAACCATCTTGAAAGATTTCTAGGATCATTTATTACAACACGGGCCCGTAAATGTAAAGACGAATATATATATGCTTTATATGTTCATTGCATTGGAAGATATTCGTTGTTTTATATTTCTAATTGATCTCAAACTGACAAGTTGTCACAGATAGCTAAGATGGTAGGTTAGGGGAAACTGAGAAGAAAACAAATCTAGACAAAAACAAACAAAAAATAAATTAAACGTAAAAACCACGAAAAGCCACGTGGTCTTACAAGTGTTTCAAACTGGTCCGAGTTGTCTTTTCACCACTAGATTCCACCTCAAGCTGCCAAGAAGCTATTTTTTACCGATATTTCGTTGAAATCCCGTTGTTCAACTATAGAAAAACATCACAGGAGTTAGTCTTTGTTTTGAACAGACGTTTTATATTTACACTTTGAAACGACCCAAGATTTAAATGCTACCTGTAAGTGTAATTGTAATCCTAATCGTAGGTGTATAACAGTTTCCGCAAATGTCTATTGGTAGTTAACACAATATGATTAATCATCGGCTAACAAATATGAAAAACTAAACTCCGCTTCATGCTATGATAATTTTCATCGTTTTTAGAGTTAATACATGAAATCTGCTTTATAATAGTAGGTCCAAGGACACAGCTATCGTCCTTTGGTTTTCGTTGTCTACGAATATAGTCCCTAGTGTAAACAGTAACTTGCATGTTTTATTTGATACACTTTCCCAATTTATTTCTTGATATTAAATGCATGAACTATTAAGTAGGGAAATGTATTTACATGTAAAAAAACATTTGGGTGCTGAATCTTTATGTTAAGTAGTGATTTGGTCCAGTTCAAAAAGGTAAAATTTTATCACGTCTGAAGCTGTCAAACTGAATTTTACACCCCCTTAACACAAAATTGTCAATATTTTGAGTTAGAGCTGGTAGATTTTTCTATAATTTTGATATTATTTGTCTCACTGGTAGTACACTACACTGTAAAAATCTTTTTGAGAAAGAGCAGGTTCGATTTTTTTAATTTGAATTTATTGTCTAAAAGAAATGCACTATGAAATAACTGTGTTCTCGGGCCAGTACTCAATATAACAACTGGAAAACAACTGCCATATTTCTAACTTAGTATAAGCATTTTCCAAAAACAAATCAAAATGATTCAGCTATATTAAACTCTCATTTGTATGATTGTTTTTTTGTATAGTTCCGACATTTTGACATAAATGCGTGCGCAGCAACTTTGTACACTCTAGAAGCACAATAGTCGATCTTAATCTAACATTGTATTGGATTTCCATTAATTATTTTGATGAAACACTATGTTGTACGAATTTAAAAAAATACATTTACCAAATGTAGTATATTTCTTTATAATTGGTAATGACTGATCATTTGAAGCTAAGAGTAATCATTTCATAATTGCTACAAGGCAATCTTCTTGTTTGGTCATTTGCCACGTCTTATCTCAAGGCTTGTTCATGGTTCATTTAGTGGTTCTTTGTTACTCCATGTATTCTAGAATTTTTACCTATTTTACGACATTTAACGAATTTTTTTCTTACTTTTCCTTTTGATTATCAACTTTTCTGTGTCATTAATGTTTACTTCAAGTTTTTATGTGTATCCTTTGTACCATGAGTTTCTATCTCATGATTTAATGGAAATAAACATACCAATAGATAGCTAGATTTGTCTAGCACCTGCTTCCTCTGAAGTGCAAAAAAAGTTTGTTTACCTGTGAGAATGTCATATAAGTAGTAGTATTCATATCTTTTTTTTTTTTTTTTTTGCATCTTTACTTCGTTTTGTTTTAAATAGAAATACGTTTCTAATTGGTTTCAGATTTCAACCAACGCAGTTCTTTTCTTAAACAAAGCTTTAACAAATTGGACACTTGCTGACGTCAATCATTGGTAAAAAAACTAATATACACTTACTTATTTTTGAGAGCAAACACATTCCCCATTTCCATTCTCAATTTTATAATGATATCTTTATGTATCATGTATTCAACTCTTTTCCTAATTATACACGAAGCAATGAAAACTATGTCAATTTGTTTTGCAATTTTCCTCTGAAACTTAAGTGCCTCCTCAATGTTTCAAGTAATGCATATATAGCATAAAAAGACACATTTTATAAAGAATGACTTACATTTCTAGCTGAACGTTCATACGGTTTATGTTCATCAGCTTTCAAAAATGAAAGATCATACTCCGTTATTTGTTATGTTTATTTTTGTTGTTTCGATATTGCCTTCGATACTCTCCGCAAAACAGTACAACAATTCAGTGAGTAAAAGTGTTAGGCTGCCATTTGTTTCAAATGAATTAAAAGCGCCTCTTGTTGCTGACCTCGATGTTTCTGCTTTGAACGTACAATTGAAGGATTACATTGATGAAAATATTTTTTCTACTTTTACTGAGAAAATTGAAGACATCGTTAACAAAAAGCTACTCGGACTAAAAACGGGCATGCTCAACGAATATTCGTCGAAGCTGGAAAAATCACAAACCAGATGTGACCAAAAACTAGCAGAGCTGTATTCAGTGTATGACAATAAATTTTCAGATTTATCAGAGAACCAAAGTGAAAATGTTACCAAGTTCATGGAAAATGTTCAGGAATGGCAAACTACTCTGATGCAATCAGTGAACGAACAGAGTGAATATTTACAGAAGTCAAAAATTGTATACGATAATCAGGTATCTGAAGTACTGCGAAATTATAAACATCAGACATCCGAAATATCCAAGGAAGTTGTTACAAGTTTTACTAAACTTAAAACAGAATTGAAAAACTGGAAGAATGATATGGTCGATGATGTCATTAAATCAGTCACAAGTAACTTAACACAATTTGAAACGAATATGATTAATGGTAAGTTTGTAAAGTCAAGGTGTTTTATATATATATGTGTGAAATATCACATTAATGACTTAATTCATGGATAAAACAACATCTAGGCCTTGTTTAAGGATAACACATTGCTAGTTGGGTCTATTTGGAGTTTAATAAGTGGTATATGTGTAAACTTTTGCATTGTACTTTAACTATTTTGTTTTATTAGTTCTTTTCTAAAATTTTGGTTTGAGCGATGCTGCTTTGGACGCCTTAGAATTTCCAAGGGTTTTTTCATACTATTAGCACTTGGTTATTACTACTGCTGCTGGTAGATTGATACGGTCCAGTGGAATCACAAGTTTAATGATCAGTGCTCAGGTTCTGACATGCATTAAAATACAACTTCCTTAAATAAAGGCAACAGTAGTATACCGCTGTTCAAAAATTGTAAATCTATGGACAAAAAACTAAATCGGGGAAAACAAACTAAAACTGAGGGAAACACGTTAAATATAAGAGGAGAACAACGACACAACATTCAAATGTAATTTATTCTCTACTACATTGTGGAATCTTTTAGACGAGAGGGTTCAAACATTCTCACTTTAACTTTAGTTTGTAACCCAGATTTGTTTTCTATTAATCAATTTATGACTTATTAACAACGGTATACTACGGTTGCCTTCATATGCAGGTGCATTTTTACTATATTATTTACAAGTATTTTTATTGCAAAAAAATTACTTTATCTTATCTTATACAAAAAAATATTCTACCTTTTATTCTAACTATAAGATGCAACACGGCGTGTGTCACTGGTGGAATGTTTAAAACAGTTGAAAACCTCCTAAAGAACCTGGGTTAAACACTGTCTTTTTCAATCTTTAGTTTCTGAGAAGACATTTGTTGTTCCTATTATCGTTATGTCTTTCACTGGCATTTTTAGAAAATACAGTAGTTTAGAATTTCATCAATACAAAATCTCTTTAATCATCAAATCTCACCATCTTGCAACACTGTGAAAAGTCAAACATTATAATTAAATTAAAAAAATATATCTTGAAAATGTAATCTGTGAACCGAAAATATGAACATTCAAAACATTCTACGAATGTTTTGCTCAATCCACCATAAACTGCCATGTGTACACGGCCATCGTCAACTCTCACCATATTGCAACACTATGGTTATATAGTATGTTAAAGGCTTAGTTCACGAGATATATTTTTGTAACAATGAGTTAAAATTCACAATATTCACAATTTTTATTTGATAGAAAACATTTAACAACAACTAATACATGCAATCCACAATAAAAGAATTTCCATTTATTGAAGAACTATATTGTTTTATCTTTACAACTTTTGAAGGTCAAAAACCTATAAAAAACGTTTTACATTTGTTTTATACATACAATTTTTCATACTTTTAAAAATTATATACCAGTATATGTAAATAATATCAAAAATGAAGTTTACCATTAAGATTATCAAATATAATATCTAATATAACGAATGCACAGGTTATGAAAAATATATGATGTGAGTTGTTTAAGTAGTAAAATATAAAGGTGTATAAGACATATATTTAAGTATGTCTGTAGATTATTTTGAACTCAAAATATTGAAAAGAAGAAAAAAAACAGCAAGAAACAAAATAGATAAATAAATAGATAATTGAAAGATAAATATTCAGTTCAATTGTTCCCAGTTGAACCTGGTGTTGTGCCATGCCAAACCTTCCGCTTTAATGGCAATGTTAAATATAACTTTAAAATGACAACATTACATGACAGGATTACAATACAAATAAATACCTTTTGTTAGCTATTATTCGTGTGTTTCTTTGTCTTTTTCTTCCATTTATTTGTAT
The DNA here is from genome assembly GCA_019925275.1 of Mytilus edulis. Classification (NCBI taxonomy): domain Eukaryota; kingdom Metazoa; phylum Mollusca; class Bivalvia; order Mytilida; family Mytilidae; genus Mytilus; species Mytilus edulis. Next base: position 108,886,067 of record CM034350.1, on the reverse strand, counting down.
TGTAATCCTGTCATGTAAGGTTGTCATTTTAATGTTATATTTAACATTGCCATTTAATCGGGAGCCTTGGAATGCCACAAAACCAGGTTCAACCCATCATTTTTTTTTTTTTATTTTTTTATTTTTTTTTGTGTTTCTGTTGTGTCGTAGTTTTCCTCTTATATTAGATGCGTTTCCCTCAGTTGTAGTTTGTAACCGGGATTTGTTGTTTTCCTTAATCGATTTATGAATTTCAAACAGCGGTATACTACTGTTGCCTTTATTTGGTTATTTATTTACAGAGATGAATTATGTAGTCTTTCACATGTAAGAGACAATATATCATATGACAATTCTATTACATTTTTTTTTAATTTTAAAATAAAATTAAAAAAGTGTTAAAAACATTTTTTAACATTTTTTAACAATCTAGCAAAAATAATGTGTGGCAGAAAAAAAAGATCAGCAGCATGGATTTTTGGGTGGTTTTATTGCATAAACCTTTTAATGAACAAGAACATTCAATAGATATAGGAAGATGTGGTGTGAGTGCCAATGAGACAACTCTCCTTCCAAAAAACAATTTATAAAAGTAAATCATTATAGGTCAATGTACGGCCTTCAACAAGTATGGAAATTTAGAAAATCTTTTTTCTAGTCAGTGCGGCGGGGGCAAAGGTAGCAAAGGTCTAGATAGCTCGGAAACATGGAATAAAAATTTAGGATAGGACTATTTTGTTGTTTTAATCGATACATAGAGAATAACACATGGCAAAATCCGTATCATATGTCGTATCATCCCGAGACATCAATATCAGTCCAATGGCCTTTAGGCCCGAGGGATGATATTGGTCGAGGGTGATACAGCATGTGATACAGCATGTGATACAGATTTTGCCATGTATTATACACTTTATCATATATTTCAACAGAAGAGTATTATATTATATGAACTGTTTTCTGATCCATAGCACTGGGTTACCTTCAGTTCTACGACCCCTTCTACTTTTGTCTTGTTTCAAAGGCCTTAAAAGAACTGCTCGATTACTTATCCGAAGCACCTGGGTTACCTTACAATTTGCGTGCTGTTGTTTTAAAAATATTTTGTTTATTATTGTATTAATTTGTGTGTTTTGTATTTTTCATAGTTGCATTTAGTGTGCCAAAAAATATGAAAACTTGACGTTCGTGACGTCACATACAATATGAAAACTCGACGTTCGTAACGTCACATACCAAACAATGACGTCATTCAAAAAATTTACCTATTTTGAGGAAAATTTTTCTTAAGCAAAAAAAAAACCAAAACTGACTTTATGTAAAAAAAACAAAAAAGTAGGGGTGTGATAAAGGGTATGCGATAAAGGGTAGGGGTGTGATAAATGGTATGCGATAAAGGGTGCGCATCAAAGTTGCGCGATATGGATTAAACAGCAGGCTATTTATCACATATGCAAAACTACTGTATTTACTACTAAACATATGATAAAGTGTTGTTACATCTTTATAAAAAGCAAAACGCATTGTTATTTGTGTTGTATGTGATACTTAAACATATCATTGATGACTTTAATCATTTATTCTTTTTACATAATATATAGATATGGTGAAAGCAAAACTTAAAAGATTACAGGATACTATGCTAGGTAAGTTTGAGTAAAACTAAAAAGGGTACAGATTCTCTAATATCAGCGTGAATAAATTTCAGTATTAAACTTATTACAATGTTGCAGGTCAGTTAATCAAGACTACATAAAACACATCGAATCTGCTATATTTATAATTGCATGAAGTGGTTGCATCAGACACATTTCGTCTAAATAATACCCACCAGTGGCACTAAAATCAAAACATGGTCTTTACATTGTATAACACGGAACTCACCAGCACATTGTACGTTTAAAAAGACCGATGAATACTTTCAAATTAATTCATAAGACTTACCATAAAAATGTCAATGGAAACAGTTATTTGACATTGAATATTAGAATATACAATAGAGCAGATACACTGTACAATAAATAGTCATTGGTGAATATACTGATGTATTCTGAAACTGTATAAATATGTGTTATTTTCAAACAATATTTCTCATAAGAGATTTTTGGAAACACAATAATAAAAATCCGCAATGTTAAAGTTAAATCCAAAAGTAAAACAATTATCGATCTCAGTTTAAAAGATTCCTGCCGATTAAAAACATTATTTCGAGTTCATATTACTCAAGAATAAGTACAAGCATACCTGCCTAATAGAACTTATCTAATATTTATTAGACATAAGAAGATGTGGTATGGGAGCCAATAAGACAAATCTTTATCTCAATCCACCAATCCACAGTCAAAATTAGTAAAAGTAAACCATTATAGGTCAAACTACGATATTTAACACGGAGCCTTGGCTCAAACAGCACAGAAAGCTATAAAGGGCCCCCAAAATGAAAAATGTTAATACATTTAAAGGGGAACACCAACGGGCTAATCTATATGAAAAACGAGAAACAAGAAACATTTATAAACCGCATCAACAAACGGCAACCACTGAACATCAGATTCCTGCCATAGGACAGGTTTAAACAGATGCAGCGGGTTTAAATTGTATGAGTTAACGAGTTTTTTGTTTGTGCAACACTGATATTTTGTTTTAACAATATTCGCGTCTTCAATATATATTTAAGCATTCCCAATGAAATCAAATCAGAAAAGAGATTTTATCATATCAATCTTAAAAGTGTTATTCTCTTTTATATCTTTTCATCTATCAGTTTATAGGCACATTATTATGTATGACCATCTTTTATACAGAAATCCATGAGTGCTCCGAAAAGTCCAAGCTGGTTGGTATTTATAATATCTCACCTGACGAGTCACATGCGTTTAACGTGAGATGCGAGACAGGAGGATGGACGGTACGTATAACATATGAACATGTTGTTTATAAATAAACAATTTGAACGAGAGAGAAAAATATTGAAACATACAGCCATGCATTATATAGATAGATGATTTTGTGTTCTGTTTAATTGTTCCTTGTAAAATTGTTACACGATGATGACTGTTGTACCCATATTTTGACTCTTTTGTGTATATGTCTGTTTAGTTCACGCATCATTGTAAATATAACGGAATTTGATGAGACTGTCATCAAAATGAGAGTTTTAGCGCTATAAAACCAGGTTTAATCCACCATTTTCTACATTTGAAAATGCCTGTTCCAAGTCAGGAATATGACAGTTCTTGTCCATTCGTTTTTGATGTGTTTAGTCATTTGATTTTGCGATGTGATTATTGACTTTCCGATTAGATTTTCCTCTGAGTTCAGTATTTTTGTGATTTTACTTTTTTTTTATATGAATATTAATAAAAGACATTGGACCCACTGAAATTGTGTACGTATCCTTGAGAACAATCTATCTTAAAAGTTAAGAATTAATCTATTATTCATGTTGAATTAAATTCTCGATATCAATCGAATCATTTTCATTACAGCGTGGATAATTTTTTATGCGCTCAGGTTATCAATCGATTGGGTCAAATTAAGTGAACATTCGTCTGTTAAACGACCACTGTCATATCGTACGTGTCATAGACATTTATTCTGTGGGGATGTCAAAGGTTGTAAACGCCTAAATCAAATAATACGAATAACTAGTAGTGGACTAAATTATATGTGCTGATTTAAACGTTGAATACCTAAATGTCTTTTTTCTTCTCGTGCACCTGCATGTTCTGTGCTCTTTTATTCTATTTAAATCCCCATTGGGGGGCCTCTGACAAACTGATTGACCGAAAATAACTGTTATCGATAGCCGATGACAAACATGTTAAAGGTTCATGATTCAGTATTATTTACAATATCATATTACGGTGGTCCAGACTGTTATTAAAATGATTTTATACAAAATGAGTCATCAATGACATTAACTTGGTACCCCAAAAATTTCTCAAATACAATTTCCAAAAACTAAACAGAAGTATAGATAGGTTTTTTCCCAAAAACTAAAAAAAAATAGATAAATATTCCGTATTAAATTCACAAATAATACGATGGTCTTGAAGTATAGATTCTGGATACTGACGTTGTTTTTTTTATCTTGACAATATGATATAGTATTCTTTTATTTGTCTTTATGAATATCACTTTTACTGTTTGGTCTTTTCTGGTGATGTTCATTTGTGGTGGCATTTTTATATATCCAGTCGTTATGTTACGGTTCTATGATAATGTTCGTATTTTTGTAAATCATTTTTGCTCCTGTGCTTTGACTGCATACCTGTTTGTGTTTCTTAGATACATATGGCGTGGTTCTGTACTTATACATCCTGTCATTGTGTTATTATTGTATGGTACAATTTTGGTATGGTGGTCATTTTTTTTTTTTTTTTTGCTAATGTGCTATGTCTATATACAGGAACGAAATTGTAGTATAATTGCCAATAAGACAACTCTCCACAAGACCAAATGAATAAAATATTCCATTGAATTAGGCAGTTGTTAGAAAGTTATCTATTATTTCATTGCAGTCAAAATATCCGTGTCTTTGGTTTTTCGAAGTACCTTTATTTGTTCATTTGGTGTTCCTATAGAATATTTTGGAAACTTACTAAAGTTTCATTTTTACATATTGTGTCTGTTTGTTTTGTTGACGCATCATTGTCAATATAATGGAATTTGATGCGACTGTCATTCAAGTGGGTGGATTAGCTGGCTATAAAACATGTTTCTAACCACCATTGTCTACATATAAGTAAATGCCTGTTCCAAGTCCGGAACATGACAGTTGTTATCCATGTATTTTAGCTTTTGATTTTGCCATTTAATTAGGGACTTGCCTTTAAGTATTTTTGAGATTTTACTTTTTACATACATGGTTACTAAAGCTTGTACGAAGGAAGAAATAGGGTGAAAATTTGATTGGTTAATTTCCAGTGATTGTTATTTTCTGATATGCAATGAAACATTATGTGAACATTCTTCTATAGTACTGGACGGGATAAAACTTTACTCATGTCAGGAATTTCTTCATTTGAAACAAATTAATTCTGCACAATTTTTTGAAAAGTGCATTTAACAGAGACTAATAGTGTGAAATCAATGGTGGTAGTACACCTTTTGAAGGGTAAAAAAACAAGTGTTTGTTAATAGTCTATGTTCTTCGTATGAAAACCCGGTTATTTGCATTTGTCTTTGTATCGTTGTCTTCAATGTATCGAACAAAATAGTCTGCACCTTCTCTTAGATAGTCTATAAAAATTAGTTTTTTTCCCCCATTTTAATATTTGCTGATAAATTTGGTTAACAATGAGCCAATTTATTTCATTTTCTAATTTGCACAACTCGTATTAAGTCTATAATATTTAAACTTTAGAACAAAGTAAAGAAAACAGTTAACTTTTTCTTACATTACACTGATTTATTTACCAGTCAAATGTGGAAATATGAAAATAAATTTTCTGGGTTCGACAAAGTAAATGCTGACTTAAAAATTTAAATGTCTGAATATTTAAATTCAAAAAAAAAATAAGTCCATTTATCAGTAAAGTACAGAAAAGAGAAATGATGTAATTTTGCTCCGAATGTATGTTTTGGTTTTAAACAACCTTCACTTTATATTTCCTAAAACGCCATGAAAAGTCAATGATATATAAAAAAAAAATCTGTAACCACTGGAGTTTCTATATATAAAAAGAACCCTAATAATTCCATTTTTGATGAAATCGAACACATTTTCAGTTGGGCGATTAGGCGTCAATGTGGATCAATATGAAAATAGATCCCCAAATCTTAACTCATAGTTAGATTTTGCATATTAATAATACCAAAAATTCAAGTCTCTGTATTCAACCCCATTGAGAGTGGTTAGAAAATAAGCAATGTTCTCCACGTTTTACGAAACGTTTTGTTTTTAGACCATAATTCCTAAATGCTTAGGGCCATCACCCCACAGTCAATCCCAACCTTCCTTTTTTTTAATGGAACATTGCGGTACTCTAAATTTTATACATATGAACAACTATAAAATGGAAACAACGTTCAAACCCGCAATTTATTTACGAGTGCATGCAAAACAAATTTCTTGGCAGGTATAAAATAAAGAAGATGTGGTATGATTGCCAATAAGACAACTCTCCACAAGAGAGCAAATGACACAGTAATTTTCAACTACAGTCATCGTATGGCCTTCAACATTGAACAAAGCCCATACCGCATAGTCAGCTTTATAAAGCACCGAAATGACAATGTAAAACAATTTACACGAGAAAAATAACGGCCTAAGTTATGTACAAAAAATGAACGAAATACAAATATGCAACACATAGACAAACGACAACCACTGAATTACAAAATCCTGGTTTGGGACATACATAATGTCGCGGGTTTAAACATGTTAGATGAATCTTAACCCTCCCCCTAACCTGGGACAGTGGTATAACAGTACATTTTAAGAATGAACTATCAAAATCAGCGAAAAAAGGCTTACCTCGTCAGATAGATAGAAATACAAATACTACAAATACAAGTAGAGTCTAAAAAGAACACAAACATACTTTACCTAAAGACCAAAAGTTTGAAGAGCATATTTTAACGAAACACATTCAATTAAGAGGTCGAACAACTGAAGTTCTTTAACCCTGCAAAATTACAGTAATTTCTTTTATCATTCTGGCCAATCCACGCTGTTTGCCTTTTCCTGCAGAATAAGGGCAAAAGCTGCAGGTCCCATTCCATAATCATCAATACTTCTCCACGTTTTAATTCATCCCAAAACGGAAGTACGTTCACGGTCTTTATTAAAACATCTTATAACATACTGACGTCAAGACATTATATGTAACTCTGACATCTTTATGTTTCTAAGTAGCACATCGTTGTTAGATAAAAAAAATCTGCATAAAAATAAACAGAAATATGAATATAAAAATATTAGTCCAACATGTAGAATCATCATTTTGTTTCAAGGCGACCTAAAGCAAATATAAAAAACAATTTCAAATGCTCAGATATTTTTAAGTGCGAAATAAACTCAAGGATGCTTTACACTATGGAGTACTTGTGGGTTTCTGTTAAAAGACTCAGAGAAGTTGCGTTTCCTAGTTTTATTGTTACAATTTTCAAACTGGTTAAATTCTTATAAAAATTTCAAATAAAACTGACGATCTAACATGTTCAAAAGAATAGGACAACATATAAAGAAAGAAAGCTTTATGTCAAACGGACTCTGAGTATATTAGTGTTTCGTTTATTGGACGGATGGAAATCACAACTATGTCATCTGCGGCGTAACGATATAGAGGAGTTATCATTATACCATATCTAAATGCTCAGCTTTATAGGTGATCTCATTGAGGCTTATAAACAAAAATGACAACTAACTGAAACTTAAGAAGATACAGTACTAAATTTTCTATTGTATACTTTGGCAGCTATGTTTCAATTTTCACATAAAAATGGGGGATATTTATCTACCTGTTAAAGCTGTGTTCAATGATCAGTTTTCATATCACGTTTTATTGATACATGGTTGCTGGTTGCATTTAAATTATTGAAATTGGCGTTTCTTAAAGATAAAGAAGTCAGGGGTTGTCGTTTGTTTATGTGTTACATATTTGATTTTCGTCCATTTTTGTACATAAATAAGGCAGTTAGTTTTTTCGTTTGAACTGTTTTATATTGTCATTTCAGGGCCTTTTATAGCTGACTTTGCGAAATGAGCTTTGCTCATTGTTGACGGCCGTACGATGACCTATAGTTGTTAATTCTTGTGCAAATTGGGTCTATTGTTGGGGTTGTCTCATTGGCTATCATACCACATCTTTATATTAACAAAAGCTTTTAGGGAAACCTGTAAAGAAGCCATTGACAAAAAGGCTTTTAGAGAAACCTTAAATATTGATGACTTTTATTTTTTTGTCACAGGTTATCATAAGTATTTGCCAATCGAAATGAGATTCTTATATTCAGCGTTTGAAGGTGGTGTCGGGTCATCACTAGTTATTAATCAAGTAGACATCTAACTTCAAGTGTTGACGTCATTACCTTTTTTGATTTGGTTTGTATGTTTTCTGTGCTTTGGGAACTTCTGGTGGTCTTTTTGATAAAAACGTATGGTATGATATGTTTTAACTCTATAACTCCTTTCGAGGAAATTGAATTTGCGATTGTTAATAATTCATCATTCTGTAATTCTTTAAGGTTATCCAAAAGCGTTTCAATGGAGTAACAGAATTCTACAGAAACTGGCAAGACTATGAAAATGGATTTGGTGACCTTAACGAGGAATTTTGGTTAGGTAAGCTCGTTCATTTATTTTTATCAGTTAAGGGTAAATTATACAGATTCAGTCTGTTAATAAAGATTTAAAACAAACCGCATTAAGATAACCCTCTTTTTAAACTAGAATCAGATAATTTAACAAGTGATTTTAAAGGTGCTTCACTTTATTAGCTGTCATTGTATTTATACATTTTCTAGGATTTTAATCGCACAATTTCAGGAAATAAGTATATCGCCATGCTGACATCACGAGGAAACCATAAACTGAGGATTGACCTGGAGGACTGGGATGGTCAAAAGGCTTATGCTCTCTTTAAAAGTTTTAAAGTCGGTGATCAATCCACAAATTACACACTGACTATTAGTGGGTATTCAGGAAATGCAGGTAACTTATATATATATATAATGTTGGTTCTTGCATATTTTGAGAATATTGTTTATAAGTACACTGCAGGAAAACACTTTAAGTTTTCAACCTGCATGCGCGTGACAACAGTTTACGAGTGAATGTGTAAATGTTAAAGCCAGCCACCATCATTGGACATAGTCTTGACTATGCACATGTATAACTAAACGGGAATCTAACATTAGAAAATACAAGGACGGATAACTCCAATTGTTGTCAAAATTACAATCACTTACAGCATTGATCAGCATAGTTTGAATAAAATGTAGACTCAATATACTATGTTCCAGCCTCTTGTGTATATTCAGAGATTGATCAGACGTGTCAAGGCCATTTCGGAACCTTCTTGATGAAATTGGTCATCAGAACAATAGTTGATATAGAAAAAATATGAAAAAGGCAAACCAATTCCTACGGTAACATATCCTGTCTCAAAATCGTAAAATCGTTTTCTTGACGTGACTCGGTATTTGTACTGATTTGGGGGTTATGACTGATAGTCTTGCTGATACGGTTGGGTTAGGAGGTCAATAGACGTATGCAATTTTTTATTTTGTTTTCATTTTGAAAACCCTTGTTTGATATTTTACTTAATTCGTACTCTATCGGGGAAATGTATACATGTACAAGTATTTCATTTTTTACCGTACTGCTTGTACAATCAACTGCACAATATGTTTTTTTGGCGTCTTTGTCTGATTGATTGTAATGTTTCTTTATTTTTATAACGTCATGTGTGTTTTGGTCTATTAGGTATTTTTACACATATTTGGCTATTGGTTTTAAATTATGGTCACATTGACCAATCCTTAAATGGCACTTTTGCCCCACCATTCCACCAAAGATCAAATAATGTGGGGCTAAGATTTCAAAGGCAACTGCACGGCCTTCCATATTGCGAGACAATATATACCTTCTAGTCAGTTAAAAACGGCTGCAACATGAAAATATGTCTGTTTGTGTTCCCCATAGAATTGGTCAATATAACTGAACTTTATTAACCAACTAAGTACATTATTGCCAAAAATGACTGGTTATTAAAAATAACATATTTTCTGTAATGGCCCTGTTTTTTTCTGTAATGGCCCTGTTTTTCTGTAATGACCCTGTTTTTCTGTAATGGCCCTGTTTTTTCTGTAATGGCCCTGTTTTTCTGTAATGGCCCTGTATTAATGCCCGGTTTGTCTGTATAAAGCACAGTTAGGGTTTTTAATAAAGTTAATAAAATTAAGTTGTAAAGAGTATAATACTTTTTGTATTTTATTTAATTTAGTAACCAGCAACCAACATTAAAGAACCATATATAGGGATCACTGTTCCTCCGGTTTTTAACACATAACTTCTGTCAACTTAATATCTTGGATATTTGGTATATTAACACATACACTTTTATTCAGTTGGTTAATAAATGTATTAAGAAATGGGTGTTTTTATAATGGCTCTGTTATATGTCCTCGGTCAGTAATAATGACCTCGGATGTCTGTAATGGCCCTCGGCGTTGCCTCGGGCCATTACAGACTTCCTCGACCATTATAACAGACCTTGGACATATAACAGGGCCATTATAAAAACACCCATTCATTAATACTATAATAACCAACAAACATTTGGTGGTTTAACTGGTATCTTAGCATGACTAACCGACTATTTCATTATGTATATCTGTTATCCACTATAATTAAATTGTTTTACGTTTCTCATCCCGGTTGGTATCTTAGCATGATTAACCGACTATTTCATTATGTATATCTGTTATCCACTATAATTAAATTGTTTTACGTTTCCCATCCCGGTTGGTACCTTAGCATGATTAACCGACTATTTAAGGAATAACAGTACTGTAGTTGAAGAGTTGCCACCGTAAATTTGACGGTCGCAAATGCAGTTTTACTGGCGACGCGTAGCGGAGACAGTAAAACGGAGATTTGCGACCGTCAAATCAAAATTGACGGTGGCAACTCTTCAACTACAGTACTGTTATTCCGATTCTAATGCATTACAAACAGAAATAATACGATAAAACTTGGAAAAATGTCTAAACTTGACAAAGAAAAAAAAATCCGCGAAACTTCATGAACGATGAACGTCATAGGTAAACGTGACGTCATACAAATGAAAACTTACAAACTGGAGGTCATTACGTTATCTGTACGCTTCAAATTCAGATAAATTTACATAAAAACTGCGAATTCGAGGTAGGTGTTGTTTTATTTTCGATTATGTAGTAGTAATCGAACATTTGATGATTCAATCATTTCAAAATGGTTGTCCCTCCTTAGTTACGCCTGGTCAACTGTGGATTTGACGGCAACTTTTAGCCAATGAAAAAAATTGTTACATACAAATTTCATTAGAATTCATTATGTATATCTGTTATCCACTATAATTAAATTGTTTTACGTTTCTCATCCTGGTGATATTATATTTCTTATGTTAAATTCATAACAGTTGTACGCTTTATAAATGAATATTATTTTGTTTCTCAGTTTTCTTTGTTATTTCAGGTGATAGCATGACGTACCATAACAATATGCCTTTCTCCACTTTCGATCGTGACAATGACAAATCTTCTGTGAACTGTGCAGCTCACAGTCAATTGAAAGGTGCATGGTGGTACAATGCTTGTTGTGGGTCTAGTTTAAACGGGAAATATTCCAGATCGAGTCAGGGAGGAATAAAGTACGATGAATGGAAAAGAGCTAAAAGTCTCAAAATGTCTTCTATGATGATCAAGAGAACATAGAAATAAGCATTCTAATGCAACAACGTTTGTAACGTTCATTTTGATTGGATAACGTCACTTTTTACATGGCTTCAATTGACAGTTGATGCTATGGGACGAACGCGCAAGCGCAGACGGCAAATGGCAGATTTTAATTATATGTTTTACGTTGTTTTCTGTCAGTTTCATTACAATGGAGATAACAATATTGTATTTTAAGCTCCGATGGCATCAATTGGAGATTTGATGGTCGCAAATACCCGTTCACTGTCTCCGCTAACACGTCGCCAGTAAACTTAATTTGCGACCATCAAATCCCCAATTGATGCCGTCGGAGCTTAAAATACAATACAGTTATCTCCTAATTCACCATTTGTTTTATATGTTTCTTATCACTAGTCTGACTATTGTTTGTTTATTGGTTATTATTAATTACGCCTTTTTTACGGGTTTTAGAAATATACATACACATCATTTTGAATCCACTCTCTCATTGATTTCTTTTTATGTTAGAAATAGTCATCTATGGTCAGATTGTTGTCTCTTTGACACATTTCCATTTCCATTATTAATTTTATCTATCATATGCTTCTGTCATTTCACTAACCTTTTAGTAGCTTAGTTCTTTTATAAAAAAAAAAATTAACACTTGTGTTTGTACTCCTGGTTTGTAACTTGTGTAACCTCTCTCGCTTGTTGTGTACATATTATAAATATTTATTGTTGTATTTGTTATCTCTGTACCGATGTAATGCATTGGCTTTATGAAAATAAAGATATATATACAATAAGTCAGTTTTATATGACTTTATGAGAAGTAATTAAGACATAATTTTATTTGTTTTCCTTCTTTTTTTTTCTTTTTTTTTTATTAAGATGAAACATGTGAAATGACATAATACAGGATTAGACACAATTTATATAAAACTAAGAAACACTTGTCCGATCTATCAAACCATAATGTTATTATTATATATAAATATTACATATTCATATGAATCCAAATTCACCTGCAATTGATGTGAGTGAATTTTGCCTTTGTACTTCCATATCCAGGACGATTTGTCATTAGTACTTTTCCAACAAACCATGAAAACCACTATATCACATGAAAATTGAATTGCTGTTTAGTGGGACGAAATTCTTACATGAAACAGGAATTATTTAATTTTCGGCATAATTTATGTCTAAAATTATATTTCTTCTTCAGTTTGAGTCTTACAATTCGTGAATATTGAGTAACTTTGAGGTTTTAATTCAATCAAATTCAAGAAAAGTGAATAAAATATGTTAACATATATACATATGCATGAAACCTTCTTCAATTTCAAACTGAATCATAAGGGCCTCCTTAATAATTTACGTTATGTAACTATATAATACATGGAAGATATCTTTTACAAAGTATTATTTAAAGTAGTGGATAGTTTACACGGTATATTTTCATCAGTTTTCAAATATGAAAGATCATACTCCGTTATTTGTTATGTTTATTTTTGTTATTTTCACAATAAATAAAGGCAACAGTGATATACCGCTGTTCAAACACATAATTAAATCCATGGACAAAAAACAAAATCGGGGTAACAAACTAAAACTGAGGGAAACGCATAAATATAAGAGGAGAACAACGACACAACACTACAATGTAACAAACACACACAGAAACGGACCAAGCATCAGACAAAATCCCACGAGAATAACAAATATAACATCAAAACCAAACACATGAATTTGGGATAGACAAGTACCGTGAAACGTCTTATCGCAATGTAAATTTACACTCAAAAATAAGAGAAAACAAACGACGCAACGTTAAATTGTAACACATACAGAAACGAACTATAATATAACAATGGCTATATTCCTGACTTGGTACAGGACATTTTTAAAGGAAAAAATGGTGGGTTGAACCTGGTTTTGTGGCATGCCAAAAAACAGTTAGTGGTAGTGTTAGACTGCCCCTCGTTTTCAACGAATTTAAAGCTCCACTTGTTGTTGACCTTGATATTTCTGATGTAAATGCACAACAGAAGGATTACATTGATGATAATATTGCTTCTACTGCTACTGCGAAAATTGATGACGTCGTTAACAAAAAGCTACTCGAACTTAAAAACGGTATGCTCAACGAATATTCGTTGAAGCTGGAAAAATCACATACCAGATATGATCGAAAACTAGCAGAGATGCATTCACAATATATCATTTAGATATATTTTATGGTTACTGGACAATTTTATTCATTTAAAAATTAAGCCTAGTATAGATTTAGGGTGTCAGTTGAGTAAAGTAAATAATGAAGTGATTTTTTATGCCCCACCTACGATAGTAGAGGGGCATTATGTTTTCTGGTCTGTGCGTCCGTTCGTCCGTCTGTTCGTCCGTCCGTCCGTTCGTTCGTCCGTCTGTCCCGCTCCAGGTTAAAGTTTTTGGTCAAGGTAGTTTTTGATGAAGTTGAAGTCCAATCGACTTCAAACTTAGTACACATGTTCCCTATGATATAATCTTTCTAATTTTAATGCCAAATTAGAGTTTTTACCCCAATTTCACGGTCCACTGAACATGGAAAATGATAGTGCGAGTGGGGCATTCGTGTACTGAGGACACATTCTTGTTTTTAAATAAAATACATACGCATGTAAAATAGTATATAAAGCAACTTAATCGATTTAAAAATGACACCTTTATTTTGTAAAACCATAATTTATTAAAATCATTATAATTAAACTTCCATAGCAATCCTTGATAATCTTTTAAAAACGGAAATGTGTTCCAAAGTGGCAGTATAAATTTAAGAAGAAAAAAACATTTAGTCAAAATTAAAGACATGACATAAAAGAAGCACTTATTAAGATTTAAATACATCAGTACTTGTGTGTTTTACAAGTAAAAAAGAAAAACATACTTTTCTTAAACTCGTGAAATACTTATCTATTGAATTCAAAAGGCGTTACGATTAAGTTGTACAGGATGTTGCAATTTTATATGACTATTCAGGTGGAAACCCGGTTGAAATAGAACACAAGAATCGAAGCTCTTTGTTAGAGAAGGCGATAACTGCTTACTGTAATGTTTACTATAGTAACAAAAAAATTAAAAGATAATAGAAACGAATAAAATGACAATTTCCTTCTCAATTACGAAGTGTTCTATTTTAAAAACGCCATTTGCATAAGGTTTTAATATATCTATTACATAGTTAAGGTTCATCATATCCTTTTGGCTAAAATGGCCGTATTTACACCCCAAATTTTACTCTGAGTACAGACTAACCTATACACCTGCAACAGTTTTAAGGGATGGCAGGAACTAGATATATGAATTTTAAATGCATTTTATGTTTCAGAAAATTATAAACTTTGCTAGATTTTGCTATCCATTTTTTTTCGTTCCTGCAGAAGGTGCAAAAAATAACTAAGTAGTGAAAACGATTGAGAAGCTTCCCTCATATAATCAATGTTGTGAGTAGTATTGATTTAAATGGACAATAGATGGACAATAGACACCTGTAAACAATAGGTTATTTAACAGGTTTAAACTGTGTAACTGAGTGGACCGTATCAAATGAAACTCGGGTGTTTGTTTATTTTGCTATCTTCTGCAGACTGGAAAAAAATGAACATCAAAATCCAGGTAAGTTTTTAATTTTCTCAAACGTAGACTTCATATAACTTTATATATCTAGTTCCTGCCATGCCTTAAAACTTTCCTGGATCCAGTTTGTCTGTACTCATAGTAATTTTAGAGGTGTAAACACGGCCATATTTTTCAATTCCTTATGATGAACCTTAAGCAGAACAATTTGATATCAAGTCGACGACATGGGTATCTATCAAGTTGGATGTAGAAAATGCATAACCTCTGATTTTTTTGAAAAAAAATACCACGGACGAAGAACATATCAATCAATAAGTTCAGTAATTTTCGTGTCTGCCCTTCCATTATGTGACTCAAGAAAAAATTCTAAAAAATGGGTAACAATTCTATCGAAAAGAGAAAACCGAGTGCACCTTTTTATGTTAGAACGTGTTTGAGTTTAATATTTTGTCTTAAAAACGTACAAAGCCAGAATATTCGATACATCATCTCGCTTCAGCTTCTATCATTTTTATATATCAAAGCAACAGATTGACTTTATAACCTAAAAATATCGGTACTAAAAGATGAAATATATGCGTCAAGTGAAATACCTATATCATGAATCATAAAAACAGAGTACATGTAGGTGTGTTCGAATAGCTATTTTTTTTTTACTAAAAGTACTTGACGACAGTCTTTCAAGTTGGATGATGACAATGTATATCTTCGAAAATTAATATCTTTGTGCGTGTGATAACTAAGGTTTATAGTCTTCAACCACTAAAAAAATCTAGTCTGCCCTTCCACGAAATATTTAATTAGATTTTTTTTTAAATATTTATGAATTTTCAAAAATTTCACCTGACAACCGATTAGACAATAATTTTAAGTTGAATCAATGCAGAGAAGATCATTAACTGATGCTCATTAGCTAGTCGATACATTTGTCTTTTAAAATACAACTGACATATAAGGATCGTAATGGTGCTATGCGGATAAATTTATTGGTTTTCAAGAGCAAAATTGGCAGCGCGTCATCCCTACAACGGCTTCCATTTCTACGATTGTGAAAATTTACTGGCGTAATGGGGAGATAATTTTGACTAAGTAGAATCCTGACTGTATTATTTAGAATGTAATACTGTCTGACCAGGTGTGATCTGTTTAATGAGTTTTTAGTCGAGTACAGGCCAAGAACAGTTTAAGACTGTTTCAGTCTGGTCGAGTAATACCTTAGACTGTTTTCAATGTCAGAAATAAGGGTCAAGTACAAATTAGTACAGTCGAGTAATGTCAAGTAAAATGCAGACCAATTCAGACTGGTCGAGTGAAAATCAGTACAGTCGAGTACGGAAATGACACAAGCACTTGTCTCATAATTTTTTACCCTATATATCTGTTATATTAATGTATATAGGAAATGTTTTTACTGAGACAAGTGCCTGTGAGAAATGAGGTGAAAGTCCATCCCTTGCTATGATTTTAAATTTTTCGGCAAAGGAAAACAAAATTTATCCGTCCCAAAATAAAATGTAATATCTAAAATCTAAAATAAAAAATACATCTTATTATCAGAAATCAATATTGATACAATATTGCTGTCAACTAGCCTCAGATGAACGTATAGTAAATAGCTATACAAATATAAAATCGACCAAATATTTCTCTTTCTGACATTTGAAAAAAAAATCTATAGATATAGGAAGCTATATCTATTTAATACCAGAGATATCTGTTGACATCAAAATTACTACATGTATCAGTATCCAATTCTCTGAAAAATAGGCAGACTGGATTGTTAATAAATTAACACATAATGTAAAGAAAATGAAGGGGCCATGGCTGGGTTCCTTCATGTTGTCTGTATTTTTTTACTTTTAGCCCATTTTCTCTACTATTTATATCTTAAGCCTATTAATCTCTATTTTAGCTCCCAATTATTCTCTCTTCGCATCTCTCTGTTCTCCCCCCCCCCCCTCCCCTTATTCTCTTTTCTGTAAACCCCTTTCAGACTCTCGTGTATGATAATCAACAGATCATAAAACACTAATATCCTTTGACTTGTAGTAAATAAAACCAAAGAGAATGATCCTAACCGAAACTGTCTAAATATGCTATTTTTATGGATCATTGAAGGACAAGGTCATGCAGACGGGTTTTTTTTTAATAGAGTTTAATATGACGTCTTCACACTTGTAAGTTAAGGGGCTGCGAGAAGAAGAACAAGTGAACCTCGAACACGATATAGAAAAAAACAATGTCAAACTCCTTAATTGTATAAAGATGTGAAAGTACAAACAATTATACTTGTGGTTATAGTTTACGGAGTACTTAACGCTTGTTTATCTTGTAAATGTATATATTATAATTCTTGTAAAGTTCTTGTTTCCGTTGAGTGTATCTCTCTAAAAAAAAGGGGGGGGAATGGTGGACTCTTAGTGTTTTGAATTGGTATATGTGTCGTTGAGTTGCTGTCGTATTAATGTATACCTTAAAAATCTTTTTCGTAAAAGAAAGGATTGATTGGGTATAGAAATATTCACATCTCTGAACTGCTCCCGTCCGACAGTTACGTGTATATCTTTGCTAAAATTGGGTGTGGCGGTTTAGCTGCTCGGATGTATAAATTTACAGTCTCGTTTAGTCGAAATAAAAATGTCGTATATCCGATGCATAGAGTAAGGAGAGTTTCGCGCTATCTATACATTAGAATACCATCTAAATATAAAATGGATGAAGGGATATACGAACTTCGAATAAACTCTCTAACCAACAACAAAGGTCATATGAATTTTAAAATAAGTCGCATGGCTGATTTTAACACATCTGTTGCGCCTTTTGCAGTTGTAGATGGAAAAAAACTTTGATTAACAAAACAGAACATTAAGACATTAACTTGAGAATAAACGAAACGGCCGAAAAAATTGTCTGATCAGTTGTCATGGGGAAATCCGAAAGTAATAAAACATTACTAAAAAACAAGGATGTGTCCAGAGTACATGGATGTCCCACTCGCACTATCATTTTCTAAGTGGACCGTAAATGTGGGGTCTAAGATGTAAATTAGCATTAGAATAAAAATACCATAGGTAACCTGTGTACTAAGTTTCAAGATGATTGGACTTCAACTTCATCAAAAACTATCTTAACGAAAAACTTTAGCCTAAAGTGGGACAGACGGACTAACGGACGGACGCATGGTACAACGAACGAACGGAAAGACGCACAGAACGAAAAACAATATGTCCCTATACACCTAATCTGCTCTTCTGACTTATAAAAAAGGACTTTCAACTGACTAACATATTTTATTTTAGTCCCGTGATATTTTATCGTTATTATATCAACCTGTAGCCTGAATATTTGAAAATGATAGAATCTAAAACGAGAAGGTGTATCAAATACAAATTTGCTAATAATGGGCTATGTATTTTAACCAAATCGTAAAAATTCGCAATTGTGTTTAATGAAAACGAACCTCACCAAAAGAATGGCCAAATAAACAATAAAACTTCAGACATTTCTGCATCTTATGGTATCTATTTGTATGAAAATCGCTCCTAGATTTACTTGGTAATAAATTTTTGAAAAATATCGATTTTAGTTGATTTCTGCCCGTCTACAACGTATCATCAGTCTCCAGACTCTCACCCTTCGCCTCTTTTGAATTCTTCCGCCGTATATTGAAATCGTAGTTCTGAATATTGATTATAAGTATAATTACGCTTCTTTCAAATAAATAATAGTAAATCACAAATTGTTTCACATATAATCAATTGATTGATTGATTTGGTTTGGTATTCTATGTCTGGATTTTGCTCATAGTTGAAGGGCGTACGGAAACCTATTAGGGGACGACCATTTTACTCTGAGGAGATTGTGGTGATCGACAGGTGTGGGAGTAAGTAAGTAAGTAAGTAATTTTTATTGGTTTGAAATCCAAAATTACAATATTGGTACCAAGACAATACAAAACATACAAACATATATATCATACCAAATTTATAAACATTGTATATATATATATACAGTACTTTTTTATACGGCCTTCCAAATACCGTTTCGATCCCTAACATCACTGAAGAGACATTTATTGTCGAAATCCGGATCTGGTGTACTAAAAAAAATATTGACACCGTATGTTTGTGGCATAACATCGTGGCCGCAAGTTATTTTTTTTTCTGTTTAGTATTAAATTTATATTAAGATCCATTTTGTTACATCTTGTGATCAATTTTATTTGGCAATCGCCAATGGCAGTCAGCAGGGTTAAAGAACATTCAGTTGTTCGACCTGTTAGTCAATTGCGTTTTGTTTAAATATACTTTTTCACTTTTTTTTGGTCTTTTGGAACATGTTGTTTGTGCTGTTTTTAGACCCTTCTACAACGAAATTTGTTTTACATGCACAAGTATAAAAATTGCGGTTTTTATCCAACGCACTCATAAGTTTGAACGTAGTTTTCAATTTAGACTCGTTTATTTTCTCGTGGGTTTGAACCCACCCCCAGTGAAAAATGGTAATTTTCCGTCTATTTTCCGATTTTAAAACGACCTTGAGAGGTGAACACTGACAAGACTGTGTTTTTTTTTGTCATTCAAGTATTACCCTATAGTTACAGTAGTCCATTCATGCTAGCTGGGAGTATATTGGACTTCAGTGTCTTGCTTGGGAATTATTATTGTCAAGTCAGGTATGCCTAAATGTCCGTTTTTATGGATTTTTGACAAAACGGTGACCTAGATTTTACAGACTAGATTCCTATTGGCCATATTATACCTCGTTGTGTTCTTATACCACCTATAAAATTGAGAATGGCAATGGGGAATGTGTCAAAGAGACAACAACCCGACCAAATAAAAAACAACAGCAGAGGGTCACCAACAGGTCTTCAATGTAGCGAGAAATTCCCGCACCGGAGGCGTCCTTCAGCTGGCCCCTAAACAAATATATACTAGTCCAGTGATAATGAACGCCATACTAATTTCCAAATTGTACACAAGAAACTAAAATTAAAATAATACAAGACTAACAAAGGCCAGAGGCTCCTGACTTGGGACAGGCGCAAAAATGCGGCGGGGTTAAACATGTTTGTGAGATCTCAACCCTCCCCCTATACCTCTAACCAATGTAGTAAAGTAAACGCATAACAATACGCACATTACAATTCAGTTCAAGAGAAATCCGAGTCTGATGTCAGAAGATGTAACCAAAGAAAATAAACAAAATGACAATAATACATAAATAACAACAGACTACTAGCAGTTAACTGACATGACAGCTCCAGACTTCAATTAAACTGACTGAAAGATTATGATTTCATCATATGAACATCAGGCACAATCCGTCCCGTTATCATATATGATAATAGATTTTACCAACAGCCACTTCCAGTTACGTAGTGGCCATCAAAAGATGCCCACCCCCACCTGATTTTGGCTACTTTTCATGTTTTTCCGACTTTGAACTCTTAAACGGCTTTCAAAGTGCCATATTTTCATGAACAGACATCTGAGTAGAGTTGATGGACCATGAACTGCTTGGTTAAAGTCCCTGCTATCATGACAGTTCAGCTGGGGCAGTTCAAAAAAAGTATGGAGGGTCATACGGGCCATCAAAGAATGGTTGTCGCCATCACGCCTACAGGCGGGTTTGGGAGGTAAAGGGTTAAATAGATTTCCAATTTATAATTTTCTTTTATCTGTCTATATGTTCTCAGCTTATTGCCGTGTACTGATTTTTTTATCACAAAATATATTGTCTTTCCAATAATTAACATATCTATCATTAAGTTTGGTATGAATTGCATATAATAAACGTCTTTTTGAAATAGTAGCATGATTTTTCCAAACATGTGAAAAATTTAATGTAGCAAGTAACTGTTCAATCTTTTTAGCAAATCCATGGGTTAATTGCAGGTTGGAACAATATACACCTTTAAGTAAATAATTGTTATTGGATTTTATTACATGCAACCAGAAGCCAATTGACAGTTTTAAAGCTTCTATAAAAACTGGATACATACTAAGTTCAGCTAGTACTGCTAAATTGACAGCTGATTTATTAACTCCAATTAACGTTTTTGCAAATTTAATCTGAATTTTAATAGTAGCCAATGACCAATATTTTGACTCTAGATTTGTAGTATCTTTTCTCATATAAAGAGACCAAACTTCACTACAACAATAAATTATAGGTTTAACACAAGCATTAAAAGGTTTTACGTGAGGTAGAACATTTATATCTTCAGAAAATAACAGTTTTCTAATACAAAATATAGCTTTTGAGGCTTTTTTACAAAGAAGGCTCACTGCTTCTGTAAAACTACCAGAGGGTTTAAACAGTATACCCAAATATTTATATTCTGTACAAAGTTCCAAAAAATATTATCACTAAAAACAAACTTGTCTTTTGTAAGTTTTTTACCTGATTTGTTAAAAATCATAAATTTGGTTTTTCAAGATTTACTGTTAAATCCCAACTAGTACAATATAAACTAAGCTTGTTTAAGAAATAAGGACTAAATCATCAGCATATAACAGACATGATATATCATTATCATTTAACTTGGATGGTTCACATGTGGAGTCAAAAATAGATGGTAAATCATTAATATATAAAGAAAATAATGTAGCCGGCTTAAAATACACCCTTGTTTTACCCCAACTGAGGAATCAAAAAAATCAGTTATACCTTCCGAGATCTTTACCGAGTACAAAACCTCTTTATACACATCTTTCATTATACTAAAAAAGGGACCATCTATGTTGTAATAAGACAATTTGTAACATAGGGCATCTCTGTTAATAGTATCAAATGCTTTCCTGAAATCTAGGAAACAGGCATATATCTTTTTTGATGATTTAAATGCTTTATCAATATGGTTTTTAGAGTTAAAACATGATCACTTGTTCGACTTCCCTTTCTAAATCCAATTTTCTCGCGAGAAATAAATTTATTTCCGTCAAGATTCTTTTCTAATCTGTAATATAAAACTTTAAGAAAAAAATTTTGTAAAAAAATCACTGTCGGTCTAAAACAACACAACAAATGGAAGTTTTTAACGACCTTGACTGGCTATACAGCCCTTGCACGGTCGGTGGTCTAAAACTGTATCGCATGCCCATAAATGTCCTAAAGCTTTAAATGTCAGATCATGAGGTCTGAATGGGGAGTCATTATTTCTGTATTCTATAATTTTAGGCAATTTGTTTTATAATTCGTTTTACCTTTTGTCGATCATTCTTTATTCCATATATTCTAGTACCTCATCATTTTCTTTTCTATTTGTCTGGTTATTTTTTGTATTCTTTATTTTTTTGTCTATTTCCTTCTATAAACCCCCATTCACACCCTCATGTATAATGGAAGACGATGAACATTTTGGTATACATACCACCCGTTGTCACTTTCACCTGACATACAAATCACATATTGTTATTACGGCCCGTTATTTCGACCTGGACAATTTAATACGTAATAATAACGGATATAGTAAATTCAGTAGAATATAACATGTATCAACGCACTGACTCCTTAAATGTATTTTGTACTGACAATTGTAAATAGTATTTTTAGTTATTTTAAAACTAAGAATGAAAATCGAGAATATGTCAAAGAGATAACAACCCGTAAAGAACAATTGACAGCCGAAGGCCACCAGTTATATTTGCTAATGTTTTAGTTTCGAATAAGGCAAAAGCCATAGTATTTTCAGAAAATCTCTAAACGGATAATGAGAATTTAGCGACCTTGACTTGCTAACAGCCCTAGCACTGTCTCTAAACATTGCCGAATTTAAGAGCCTATATCAATTAAGGGATATGCTACCTAGCTTTTGGTGTTTACAAAAATATTCATTTCAGAAACAAATTGTGGCTTCTTTATATTTATACCAAAATTGAGTTCAAGGCAGTATTTTGTCGAAGAGAACTATCACCCAAAGTGCAACATGCGAGAAGAAGTTTCATTTCACTTATTGTTTTTAGTGATGTGACTAATCTTTCGAGGTTACGTCACCTAAATATATGAAAAGGTGCAACTGGGTGCATCCCTAAAAAACTAATTTTAAAAAATCTAAATATATAAAATGACGGATATTCGTCAATCAGACAGCAATCCAACATATGAACATAAACTCAAGAAAGTTACCTGACATCTAGAATAAGAGGTACATAAGCATACATGTACCCCGCGCTGGTATCAACTTACTGAGTTGTGAGTAAAATTCAATGTACATGTAGGACTGTCAAACGGGAAATACACGAAAGATTTGGTTTTATACGTACGATTGAGTATCATTCCCTAAATACATACGGGTCCACAAACTATTCTTACGATTATATAATGGTAAATTAGGATCTCATTAGAGGAACAAATTAAGTAACGATACATGTAGAAGCAAGAATAATTTATACTTTATAACATCAAATAGGACGATCTCTCGATAAGAACGCAGCAAGTTGAACTATAACATCCATAGGCAATAACACTGTATTAAATGCTTTATATACGGACATTGAAACAAATAAACTGCTCATAATAATTGCACATATGTAGACTTTAATTATGGTATCCCGCGTTTTATAAACCATCGCACGACATTGCGCCAAAGTCTACTGGTCTGCGCCGAAGTGTGCTGAGCTACTATTTCATTATTCAACCCAATGTATTAATACCGTTTTGAGCTATAAAACAAAGGCAACCCTTTATCTATACTATTAAACGAGAAGACCTCATTTTGGGTGTCGCTTCTCTTCTTTCCACAATAAATTAATCAACACGCTTCTGTTTCTTATAGGTACAGTGCATAGTCGCATTTGTCATCCATTCATATGATTATTCAGATTAAGTTATTTTGAGAGAAAAACGAGAAAAAAGGAATCCGCATATTGTCCCGTCATTGGACGAAATTATAAGTCAGATTATACTTCCGGTTTGCGTTTTTTGTATCATGACTTTGAACATACATATACTACGAATAAAGTGTATTTTAATTCTATCTGCTATCATTTTCAAGTTTACTATGCACGGCGGTCACAGAGTTTATTAAATAGTGGGTCTGTATAGTATATCAATGACCACCATGGATCGATTAGTAAACTTAGAATTGAAAGTAAATATTTATGTACAAAAAATGAACGAAAAACAAATTAATATGTAACACATAAACAAACGACAACCCCTGAATAACAGGCTCCTTACTTAAATGTTCATAACATACTAAAGGTATGTTCATATTGAAATTGATAGAAAACCAAAAATTGGGAATTTTGGAAATAAAGGAGGAGGGATAAAAAAAAACATTTCCCTGTCTCCAATAACCTATGACACTTTTGCTGAAATTCTCCAGTCATTCAATATTTTACAAAATTCTTCCAACAACACTTCACATACTTTAAACTACGCTCTGAATGCCCGCGATTTCGCGGGTTTGTTCTAGTAGATCTTTATACTAGTCAAAAATTGCTTGGTCTTGATAGATGCATACGAAACTTCAATTAATTGTTTGTATTTTTCAATCTATCATATCCGATAATGAACAAAAAATGGATAAAAACTACCGATTTTTCTATGAAACAAAATTTATCCTTAATGGAGTCTTTGTCATATGGATTCATAAAGGACAAAAAAATATCCTCAGTAACAGAACAAAAAAACACCCCATGGTAAAAAAAAAAAACAAAACACGGGTGCGTCTAAAGGAGTCCTTAGTCCTAAGAACTTATAACATGCCACTAAGGACTAGATGGGGTTATGTTACATGTAATTTCTTTTCATATTATGGTATATATCGATATTTGATGCATAAATTTCAAATTTTATAGAAAAATAATAATAAATAAACAAGATATTCAACATTATCAAGACACGTGCCTGTTTTTCTTTGATATGCCGAAAATCAATTAACCGTCTTACACGTGTCAAATTACATAACTGATTACACGGGAATCCTCCTATCTGATGTCTTTAACGTTTAATCGACAAGATCGGTAAAGTTGGATACTAATAAATGAATAGTTGTTGGAAAAAAATTTCAGAACGAAGAAGTATTTTCTAAAGTGTATTTTGTAAATATTTCAAGTAAATAATAAATTTGTCAACAGAGTAATATATCTAATGTCGGTTTTTAAAAGACCGCATACACATTTTGCGTTCGTATATTGGTATCACTTCGTCGTCGTCCGTCGTCAGCTTGACTTGTTCGTGGAGCGTTTTCACAAATTCTGGTATACTTTATTGTTTCCAGTTAATCGCCATTTTGAATACGTGTTTTATAGATTTGCAAATGATACTTGTCCATACATGAATAAAGGCAACAGTAGTATACCGCTGTTCAAAACTCATAAATCCATGGACAAAAAACAAAATCGGGATAACAAACTAAAACCGAGGGAAACGCATTAAATATAAGAGGAGAACAACGACATAACACTAAAATGTAACACACATAGACAAAATCCCACGAGAATAATATATATAACATCAAAACCAAATACATGAGTTTGGGATAGACAAGTACCGTGACACGTCTTATCGCAATGTGAATTTACACTAAAAAATAAGAGAAAACAAACGACACAACGTTATAATGTAATACACACAGAAACGAACTATAATATAACAATGAACATGTTGAAGCTGGTTATAAGGTTTCAATACATATGCGTACAATCGCTCTTTAAGTTTTTGAAAATACGTGTTGAAGTTTTGATAATAAGAAAAAGATGTGGTATGATTGGGGATGAGACAACTCATCGCAAGAAATAAAATGACACAGAAGTTTTCACCATAAGTCACTCCACGGCCTTCAACAGTGAGTAATGAACATACCACAGTCATTATTTCATAAAGTATCTCATACAATATGTTAAACAGACAATTTGTTAAAAAAAAATCGTAAAGGTTCCGCGGAACCCAGTGTCTCGCCTATTTTTTCTGTTAATCGCATGCTCAACAAAAATGAGGAAATATAAATCAATAAAACATTCCTGTTGATACTATCTGTCCAATTTTGGTAAAACCCCAGAACAGTTTATGAATCTGATAAATGTTTAAAAAATTCTTGATACTATCTTATGATTATAAAGAAGCTTCTGTCCAAGTTTAATAGAAATCCAGGATAGTTTAAGAAACGCTCATTAAAATTTCAAAAACTTTAACCACAGAGTGAATGTTTGTAGACGCCACCGACGCCGACGGAATGTAGGATCGCTTAGTCTCGCTTTTTCGACTAAAGTCGAAGACTCGACAAAAAAACATACAAATAAGATTTCTTTCTGACATACGGGCGCACTACGCTTTTTTATACACCCGTCAATATTATGACGTTGACGGGACGTTTTATGGTATACCAATGTCTGGCGTCCGTCCGTCCGCATGTCGCACTGTAACTTGAAAACCGCTTATCCATTTCATGAAACTTAACATAGTTGTTTCTTATGATGGTTTTCGATTTTACTCATATTTTTAGTGAAACAATTTGTATATACACGTATCTTTGTCGGAATTCAAATAAAAACCAATAACTTATAAATATATATATTCCTTTTGGCTTCGTATATCTAACATAAACATTTTAACAAACTGACCACACTCTTACTTATAAGTTGGCGCACATCAAAGTCGTGCTCCTATGGCAAACAATTTTGTTGGGAAAGAAATAAAACAACAGCAAAATTATTTTTCCTTTTTATCAACACATTTAATTATAAATATTTGAAGCATAAATCTTTTCGATACAATTGTTTTAAATCACTTAAAATAAAAAGATCGTCATTGTTTAATCAGTTGCTATGTTATTTGGCACGTGTCAATCGGTTCATTGATTTTCGGCATATCAAAGAAAAACCGGCACCTGTCTCAATAATGTCGAACATCTCGTTTATTTACGATTATTTTTCTAAAAATTTGAAATTTATGCATTAAATATCAATCTCTAACATAATATATAAAAATAATACATAAACAGCAAACCTTCTAGTCCTTAGTGGCATTGTATAGCCAAAGCCTTCGTGCACTAAGGACTCCTTTGCAGTGTTTAGACGTACCGAAAAGAAACATCCGTCATTCTTTGATAATCATAGAAGGTTAACAACTAGTCTGTTTCCCGGCCGTTATTGAAATTCTTGACCATACCTTAATATTTGTATATTCCGAAGGCATACTGAATGTTTTACGGAGGGGACCAACCTAGTCAGTAACAACGTACTATAATATTGTGAATTATTTTTCCGGATAATAATCTTTTAGGCATACATTAAAAACGGTGTCATTGATAGGCAACCATGAACACAATGAAAAATGAATCCGTCAAAGTGTTCCATGTTTATTCCATTCAAATAAAGACTTGTTATGATAATACCATATATTTAACGATTTTATAAAAAAAAAAAAGCAAAAAAAAAAAAACAAGATTATATCTTAAACTTGTAAATCCAATTTCAAGTTTTAAAAGTCCTTAATTTAAAATAATACATGATATATTTGCGTGATCTTATATTTGTTTTATTAAAATAATGCCTTCAAATACATATAATGTTTATTTTTATTCAATTTTCCACAAAACATTTTAGCTTTGTTTAAATGAAGTTCAGAACAGAGAATTCAAACACTGATGAAGAGAACATACATATTCATGTTAATTCGCCTCAGTTTAATTTGTTAATTCAAGTTTGACATTTAACATTTTAATCCGCAATCCACATTTACCCGACAATCTTGTCTATTGTATTTTCTCAAAGGAATAAAATAACTGACGTGCATGTGACCATCAGAAACTAAGACAAAAATGATATTGATAATGGTATTTATCAAAACTTAAATATTTGAAAATATCTTAGTAGCATATGAATTTGCCAAATAAGCGAAGAATTATCATCTAACCTAGGATTTACAACCAAGGATTTGTATAGTTTCTTTTCGATAAAATATTGTTGGTGTTTTTGGCGACTATAGCAGAAACATTGCCGTTATTAAATAAAAATATAAAATTTTCGCTATCTGATAATTATAGGTTAAAATGCTCATTAAAATGTATAATATTTGTCTTAAAACTACATAGAATGACATGAAGTTCACCTTCAATAGTAGAGCTACAACACATGTCATCTCGTGGACTTCTTTTCTTTCATACTTTCCAGTTTCTATTTTTTTAGTGGAGCTACCCCACATTTAAATTTTGCAAAAGCACATTTGTTTTTAATTGACATAATATTTCTAACAAATAACAGTTGGCCAACAGTATATTTTTAAGTCCATTTTCACTCAGTTGAATAGAAGTTCCAATTTTAACTCTTCTGTCGTAGAAATGTCAATATCATGTTATTGTATGTACGTACAACATGTATCATTATATCAAAATGTGTCAGTCCCAGTCAAGATTCACTGAGAGAAAAAATATAAGCTTTGGTGAGCTCTATAATTAACCGACTATCATATAAAAACCGCAATGTATGTATGTTACACAATTAGAGATGAACGTTTGACAAATGCACGTCTGATATACACAATTATACACGATTGACGAACGCACGATACACGGTTAAGAATGAATGATTGATTCATTATCCAAGGACATGCCTTCTTGCGTCACACTGTGTGCTCACGTTTCTTTAATAAAACGACAATAAAAATACTCCATCTATACATTTATATAATGCATTCGTTCAAAGAAACAGAGACAGCATTTAACAAAATTAAAGGGATTAAATATAATTTCAGGATTCGAACATAATTATATATATCTATATGTACAGGATTTAATAGAATTAAAATAACAGCTAATGCTTGTAAAGTTTTCTAATGGATTAGTTAATGCTCTAAATAAATATTTACTGCATCCACACATTATTTAAAATTTCCATTGTTAAATAGTTGACGAAAGTTTCTGAAATCTTGTATAGGGAGTAGTGTGTCAAATAAATAATTTCTAACGTGTATGTCTTTATATAGACAATAGACAATAGACAATATTTTATTGGCACAAACGCATTTACAATAAATGGTAATGACCGAATGGATAAACAATTTGCTATACATGGTAGTAAAATACAAACAATTATATATATATGTGTGAATAAACGATTAAAGGTATAATGAAAATCTATTACAATAGATTACTTCTTGCATTTAAACAATTTGTTACGAAAGAGGAATAATTTTAGTGCCGTATAAGGTGTATTATTAAGTATAAGATTTATTTTATTTTTATCGCATAATGTGGATATACTTTTTCCTGTAATTTTGAACATTTTTAATACAAAAGTCTCTCTAATACTGGAGTAACCTCTGCAGTGTTGCAGCATGTGCTGTTCATTTTCAATTTCGCCACTTTTACAGATTTCACAAATTCTTTGATCTCTGGGAACTTTTAAATATCTTCCTCTTTCAATGGCAAGGTTATGAGCACTAACTCTTAATTTACATAATGATGATCGATCTGATCTATTTTTTAAAGCATCAACATAACCTGCCCGTTCACTCATTTTGTAAAAACTTTGGAAAAATGTTAATTTTGGAGATGCTGAAATATTTGCATGTTGTTCCTGAAAACCCTGGTCAATTAGTCTTTGTTTTATAAAACCAAACAGGGGTTTAATAGTAAGGTTATCATTTGACAAATAAGATAAACCTAAGTTTTGAATAATAATATTTAACCTTTTAACCCATGGGTTGCTTTTTTTTGTAGCATTATATATTTGGTGAACTAAACTTCCTTCTGAAGTGATTAAATGATCCCAGAATTTAATGCAAGATAACATTATCCTATTTTTCCATGGTAGTCTTGCAAGTTCGGAACGACATGCATCATTCGAGGCCTTAAAGTGTACTCCCAAGATTTCTTTAATAAATTTTATATGCAACTTTTCATAGGCATCACTGTCTTTAAATGTCGAAATAATCCCCCAGATTTTGCTACAATAAAGGAGAATAGGGGCTACTAAGGAATCAAAAAGTTTTTCCAGAAGTTTACAAGGATTATCTAATCCTATTGTTTTCTTTATTTTAAAATATGCTTTCCTAGCTTTTTCCATAAGCGAAGTGATGGCGACATTAAAACTGCCATTATATCTAATATTAATACCCAAGTAACAATAAGTACTAACTGTCTCTAATGATTTACCATTATAATAAAATTCGTTTAGAAAAGACTTTCCGTTTGAATTAAAAACCATTACTTTTGATTTCTCTGTATTGACTTGTAATTTCCAAGAAGAACAATAATTACTTAATGTATTGAGACAATTTTGCAAACCCTCTTTGCTTTCCGATAATAATACAATATCATCGGCATACAAAAGTGCATTTAATTTTATATGTGACGAGGGAAATATTTAAATCCGTAAAGTTTCATGGACTATTTTCAAAATGTTTCGATAATTACGACAATATATGTGTGAGCTATAACCTTATGGAATATTATATTAAGTGTGATAAGAACATACAAATATCATGATATGTGTGCGTGGAATCTATTAGAATGCGTAACGAATGTACATGTGTACCGAAATGATTTAAGATTTGATAGCGAATATACAACTATGACAAAGCCAGATCAGGGCTGGGCATGGGTTGTAGCTACTTCTTCGTTTTTTGCACATAGTATTAGTGGATATTGCATGTGGGCTAGTGGCTTGGTTCATATAGTGCTGTTGGAGGCCTTCGATGATAGTTTGTTAAAAACGTCATGGGTCAGTGCTCTGTTTTTGTCCTTGATATCATTAGCAGGTAAATATTTGGATGAGTTTTTCATTGTTATTTTTTTTAATTGCTTCATTTATCGATAGGTATAACATTACGTCACGAGCTATTTAGCTTTCGCAAAAACTGTTTCTTTTTTTTTAGCGGCATTTACACATTTTTTTTATAGGGAAAAGGGGACAACCTAAAAACAATTGTTCGTGTAGTTTTTATATCCCGAAATTTTGTAAAAAATAGTGGAGAATAAAAAAAATAAGAATTAACCTCCGAAATAAAAAATGGTGAAGAACCACAATACAAATGGAATTTTTTAACGACCTTGACTGGCTATACAGCCCTTGCACGGTCGGGGTGAAGAACCACTAAAATGATCAATATCATGAGAACTATAATATTTGCACGGACGTGTTCTTTGGACGGGTTTTCTTGAAGACCGTATGGTCGCCTATAATTGCTTAATTATCCACTTCATTTGAACTGTGGTGGATATTCGTCTCATTGGCATTCATAACACATCTAGTGTTTATACGATTGCCAATAAGAGAAATTTCCACTGGAGACCGTCACCAAATGACGTTTAATATTTTAAAGTATTTACATTAAAATCAATAAGTTTTGTGCACTATTATTGTTTTTTCAGGTCCATTGACTGGTGTTTTAATTAACCGATTCAACTGTAGATTATCAATGATAGTAGGTTCTCTGATGCTTACCATTGGTCTCGTTACAACAGCATTTGTTCCAAATCTTAACTGGACATTTTTGACATTTGGACTTTTATCAGGTAAATATTGAAAAAATTTATTCATTAAAAAGGTCAAAATTAATATATGTACATGTCTACTTGTAAATCTTGTGGTCTTTGACTAGTCCAAATAATACTGACGTCTTTAAAGGCTATTTTTTTCTTTGACGCCTTCAATAGTCTTTCAAGACGTCATAATTCATTGTAATTATTTAAGGTACAAAGCGTTTACAAATACCAAGAAAAGAACTTCAATTACATGATTAAAAAAACAGCACTAGAATGTTCTAATTAAGCGTAGAGAGACGGGTGTTTTATGGAAATAACCTCGTCCTGAACATCCATGAAATGTTTGCCACTGGGCTTTAAGCAACCAACAATCAATCATCTATGGAATACTGATTACTAAATATATTGGTTAAGTTTCCCATAATAAAAAAGAGATTTGGGTAAAAATCCAATATATTTGTTACTATGGATTTATGAACAATAACAGAGGAGTTGATTTACGTAACTTAAAGAGGCATTAATGGTATTAAATACTGTATACATTAGCAACACGACGGGTGCCATATGTGGAGCAGGATCTGCTTACCCTTCCAGAGCACCTGAGATCACCCCCAGTTTTTGGTGGGGTTCGTGTTGCTAAGTCTTTAGTTTTCTATGTTGTGTTTTTGTACTATTATTTGTCTGTTTGTCTTTTTATTTTTTTTGCCATGGCGTTGTGAGTTTATTTTCGATTAATGAGTTTGACTGTCCCTCTGATATATTTCGTCCCTCTTTTACCAAGATTCGAAAAGTTCTAGCCCAGACATTTAAATATTTACACAGTAGCATATAAAAAAATGTACATATTCATAATATGCTAGTATGGCGAAACATGGAAATTCATTTTACGTTTAATGTGCAAGTTTATTCAATGCGTAGTTTTGATACTTTATTTTATACGTACGGTGCAAGATATTTCATGATACAAATGTGGCTGATTTTACTGGTCAATCACGAAATCGATCAGTCTAGAAGAATATTTGTATATTCAACTTAGCATAAATAAGATCGTTGGTTTTTCTTGTTGTATTTTCTTCATGCCATGACCTTCTGAAGCTTATTTTCGGTATGACAGTTGTTTTACATTTGTTTTGTGTTTGGGCTTTTGATTTAGTCATTTGATAAGGGAGCTACCATTTGATTTTTAGGGGGGGGGGGGGGGGGGGGGGCTAGGATGAAATTTGAAAAAAATAGGCAGGACAGGAGTTTTGAGTAAAAAAAAAAAGGCAGGATGAGACACTTTGCAAAAAAAAAAAGGCAGGATGACAATTTAGGTAAAAAAAGTCAGGATAAACTAATAAAAAAAAGGCAGGACCGAATAGAGTGAAAAATAAAAAGGCAGGACAGAGATTACAACTAAAAAAAAAATGCAGGACAAAATTTTTCATCCTAGCCCCCCCATAAAAATCAAATGGTAGCTCCCTAAGGATTTTCCGTTTTGAATTTTACTTTGTGTTCTGTATTTATGTTATTTTACTTTTGTTTGTATGATGAAAACTTTTGCTGACATCCGCTTCATTTTGTCACTAGTGGATAGTTGTCTCATGAATTGACAATCATACCACATCTTCTCATTCATAAACAAGGACAAAATAAACAAATGTTTAAATAAATATTGGTCCTTACAAATAAAAGTAAATGAAATGTGAACGTCGGAGGCACTAACCCAACAACACATGTGTATCATATATATATTGGCTACTTTGTATACCCTTATAAGCTTTTTATGCCACGTCATCAAAGAAAAATGCGAAACAATTCAACTGAAAAATACCAAGTTGAACATGTTTAAGGTTAAATTATTTCTCACTGGTTATATTATGATTCATTTAGGTTCAACAATAATATAACAATATTTCTGTATATGATTTTTAAATCTCAAAAAAATAATAGCAAGAATGCATGCGTATCGGTTAATAAGAAGCAGTCGTCTGTCCTAAACAATGAGCAAAACGCTAACCCTATACCAGTAGTAAGTCCACAACATTAAGAGCACATGT
Organism: Mytilus edulis; assembly: GCA_019925275.1. Classification (NCBI taxonomy): domain Eukaryota; kingdom Metazoa; phylum Mollusca; class Bivalvia; order Mytilida; family Mytilidae; genus Mytilus; species Mytilus edulis. The sequence continues at coordinate 108,852,608 of CM034350.1, read as the reverse complement.
AAAACAATTTAAACAAGAAAACCAACTGTCTAATTTATGACAAAGAAATAAAAGAAAAAAAAAACAAATAAGACATCAACTAACGACAACCACTGATTAACAGGCTACTGACTGTAAACAGACACATGAAGAATGTAACGGAGTAAGAGGTTTGCGATTGCAAAAACCTCCCCTAATGTTTTGAAAAATCATGATACTATTTCAAAAAGGCGTTTATTACATGCAATTCATAACAAACTTATGTTAATGATAGATGTCTTAATTATTGGAAAGAAAATATATTTTGTGATTATTAATCAGTACACGGTAATAAGCTGAGAACATATAGACAGATTAAAGAAAATTATAAATTGAAAACCTATTTATTGTTAAAAATAGACAGAAAATAATAGGGCATTTAGCTAAAATTCGTATTAGTAATAGTGTTCTTAGAATTGAACAAGGGCGTCACACTAAAACCCCTGTAGAAGAAAGAATTTGTCTTCTGTGTCTCATAGAAGTAGAAGATGAATTTCATTTCACTTTAAAATGTACAAAACTAAATATAATTAGAGACCAATTGTTTTCCAAAATTAATGAAATAGTTCCATCTTTTTTTAAATATGACTAATGAAGCAAGATTTAAATTTTTGTATACGTGTGGTGAGACTGATATAATTAGAATTATTGTTAAATTTATAAGCGACATGTACATTTCTAGAAATACTTTATTAAGTACTAAATAACTTTGTGGTACCACCTCCTTTTATAAATATACAATGTTTATGAATTTGGTATGATATATATGTTTGTATGTTTTGCATTGTCTTGGTATCGATCCTGTAATTTTGGATTTCAAACCAATAAAAAATACTTACTTGCTTACGTACTTACTTACTTACCTATCTTGTGACAGTAGTGGAACAGCAAAACTTCAAAATAAAGATAAGCCTGGTATCTTGGATATGTGTTTTAGATAGTGCTTAAATATTTCATAATCCATGTTTTTTTATCTCTTTAAAGGGACTGGTCTAGGAATATGCTACAACTCTGGACTCATTGTTCTCGGATTCAACTTTGAACGAAAGCGAAATCTAGCATGTGGATTTGCTATGTCAGGATCAGGCATAGGTCCGTTTCTGCTGACTCCTATTTTCCAGTTTATTTATGAGACCTACGGTAGAACAGGCTATTTCATCCTTCTTGGAGGTCTCACTTTACAGTATTGTGTATGTGCTTCGACTTTTTGGGAATCAGAATTAGAAAAAAGATCAAAAGAACCTGAACCTCTTCAAAAACAAAGAACTCATGATTCTTGTAGGCCGTATATATCCATTATGAAAAATATACCAATGTCGTGTATATGCGCATGTCTTTTTTTAGCGGATATAAGCATTTTCCTTCTGTATTTACATTTTCCAAAATACTGTTTACAGACGCATTCAACAAAAACAGAAATATCTCTATTCATGTCACTAGCAGGTATATGGAGTGCTATGGGAAAAATACTGTTTGGCATGGCGAACAACAGTCACGATATTGATGAAACTATTACGCTTTTCGGAACCTTTGGGATTTTAGGTATTGGTACCATAATTTTCCCTTTCTTCCGTTATGAGTTCTATGCTAAAGTAATTTACGCAAGTGTTCTTGGCTGTTATTCCGGTTGTTGTTGGATGTATTAATAACTCAACATGCAGACATCTTATACGTTCAGGTATTTCACATCCAAAATTTTATGGAAATATTCTTTATAAAGCACAAAAATGTCAGTATTCTCCTCAGAAACTAACAAAACCTTTAAATAGACTTATTAAAAGGGGATATAGTTACGATACTGTGGTCAGGTCATTAAAGATTGCATATTTTGGCTTTAACATTGATTCACTGATAGGGTCTTTGCATCGGAACTAAACACATTTATTTCTAAAAAAAACAGTTGTTGGCATGACACGGGTTATGTTCTTCTCATATATTTTATGATAGTATGATACTAAACCCCTAACGGGAGGGATTGTACCTGATATTCATATGATGAAGACATAATCTTTCAATCAGTTTAATTGAGGTCTGGAGCTGGCATGTCAGTTAACTGCTAGTAGTCTGTTGTTATTTATGTATTATTGTCATTTTATTTATTTTCTTTTGTTACATCTTTTGACATCAGACTCGGACTTCTCTTGAACTGAATTTTAATGTGCGTATTGTTATTCTTTTACTTTTCTACATTGGCTAGAGGTATAGGGGGAGGGTTGAGATCTCATAAACATGTTTAACCCCGCCGCAATTTTGCGCCTGTCCCAAGTCAGGAGCCTCTGGCCTTTGTTAGTCTTGTATGATTTTAAATTTTAGTTTCTTGTGTATAATTCGGAGTTTAGTATGACGTCCATTATCACTGTACTATTATGCATATTTTAGGGGCCAGCTGAAGGACACCTACGGGTGCGGGAATTCTCGCTACATTGAAGACCCATTGGTTGCCTTCGGCTGTTGTTTGCTCTATGGTCGGGTGGTTGTCGCTTTGACATATTCACCATTTCCTTTCTCAATTTTATCATCGGAAGAGAGAGATTTGCTCACGCCATTGGATACATAATGCTTTATTGTGGGCTAGGAACACTTTTTGGACCTCCTCTTGCAGGTAAGTAATATTGTTCCTATTTTTAAAATATCCAATGATATTGAAAATAAATGCACTTTTAATTTCATTTTGAGCAAAATTTGTTATTTAAAAAGTTACTTTAAAAGTCCAATTTTGATCAACCATTAGTCTGCTTTAAATTCTTTCTTTTCCTTTGCCAGTTATTTTCGACTTATGAGTTTGAATATCCCTTTTGTATTTCGCCTGTCTTTTAAATCTAATGATGGGCAAACTTTACGCTAAGTTCAATGCTAGTGATCACTAGTATATAATTCTTTTCTTACGGTTTCTACAGTGATGCACGACGCCAAAATATTTGAAAGTCAAAACCGAATGCATATATACAAACATTGAAGAATTGATAAGATATTTTTTTTAAGTTGGCTGAACAGGATGAATTGCGGGAAATGTGCTTTTACACTTAAAACGGATGGCTTGTTGAAAGGGATAGTAATTTTGACTAGCAACACGTTACTTCATGTAACAGATTCCAATAGAACTGCTGCAATGATTTTTTAAACACAGAGAGCGACGTGGCTGTGTATTTATACTTCCCACACAGTCACATTTTTGCAAGTATTCATCAGCCGGACAAGCAAAGTCCAGTGGGGACCATATTTCTATTTCTAAATCAATCCTTTGGGTTGACTACCAATAAGCACAACAACAAATCAAATACATATAAAAGTGTTCCTTCTTTTATTATTTTGTAGGATTTATTGTTGACTTTGGTGGAACTTACGGTGATTCTTTTACAGTAGCAGGTTTGTACAAAATAACATAAGACGGAAAAGAAACACATAGGATATGAAACACTACACGACTACCAATATAGTGCACGTAGGACCCAAATGACTATAGACATTAAATCGTGCTTTTATCAAGAACAATCTCTATATTCAGGGGCTACATGTATATCAGCACTGAATCAGAAATCGTTTATATAGACAATAATAGTGCATTGACTTGACATATCAACGATATAAGGATGAGGTTTAGAAACGGGGAAATGCGAGGCTGTGCCGAGCATTTTCCCCGTTTCTAAGCCTCATCCTTATATCGTTGATATGTCAAGTCAATGTACTATTATTGTCTTTATACTGCAATCTAAAAAAACATTTTCAATTGTTATTTATTGTGTTAATGTTATTTATTTGATTTAAATATTGGGAAAAATCCCCCTTTAAAAAGGCCTCATATCACACAGACGGAGAAATATAAAACACGATGAAATGTACATCATTACCGCAATCAATGATGAACGAATTCGTTGCAGACTAAAATATCATCAATAAACTTAAAACATAATGATTTATAGGTTGCAAACAAAAAAATATTAATAAGTGAAATATGTTTTCCCAAAAATTGCAAAAGAAACAAGTTTGAGTCGTTAAACGCATCGTTGTTTACATTGGAAACAAGAACAGGTTGAAGAGGTCGTATGAATAATTAAATATAATTTCGACAATTTCTATTTAAATATTCATGAGGAAAAGTGATATCAGGTCAGTGACCGTATATGGCATAGAAATATACAGTCAACGCATTTTGACTGCTCAAATAGAACGAGTGCAGAATAAATCAAGTTATTTACTCAGATCTCCAATGAAGAAAGCAGCTTTGTGTATGTACGTTATGGTTTTGACAACACTTTATTTAAGCATAATTACCAAAGCGTTTTGACAGATACAAATGTATTGGCAAGTTTTTGCTATATCTCCGGCGAAAATGGATAAATTGTAAAAATGCATGACTACCGTCAACGTTATAGTTAGTTTAAAAGTAGGCAAACTTTTCAAAAATATTAACAAGGAACAAACGTAAAAAAATGACACTGTTAAACTAGAAAAAGTTTAATGTACGAAACTTAATGCCAGATTATCGTAAGAAATAATATGGTATTACCTCATTATCTGGGGAACCATGAACTTTCTCAAGTAAAACCCATTGTAACTGTTCTTATATAGAGATTTTATTTGGGGACCACCAATTCTGTATTTGTTATATTTTTATGCCATTTTCTCTATTTGGTATATATCTATGCAATTTTTCTCATCTCTTCATACTTCAATATCAGATTATTCTCTGTACTTTAATTTTTGACCAATTTTTGTCTATTCTTTGTATCTGTTAACCTTTACTCTCTATTCTGTAAACCCGATCCAGACCCTCTTAAATTGACTTATGAAGAGTAAAAATAATATACCCATTTTGATATACATGTACAAGGATTGATGTACTATGTTTACAATTATTTATTTTTTCCAATATATTTTTAGGTGTACTTCTACTATGTGGAGCTTTCATTGGACTGTTGAGTTCACTGTGTCAAAACAAAGACCATGATAACAAAGATATTTATCTAGATTTTGAAATAGACATAGAACTAACTGAAAAAGAGCAAATGTTAAATAAAAAATGAATAAAACTGTCACTTGTATCCTTTGATTTTTTATTTAACAACACATGCAAACATTTATCGCGTGGTCTTACATGTATCTCAGAATGTCAAACATACGTGATACACTTTCCAAAAACCAGGCAAGTTGAATAGAAAATTGAAAGAAAATGAGTATCCTGATAAAATAAACACTCTTAATGTATTATACCCTGTATGATGTAAAAGTTTTATTTGTAGGATGAGTTAATCGGACCTTGTTGTCAATAAATTGTATGCGACTGTCATACAAGTGAGAGGTTTAGCCAGCTATAAATGCAGGTGTAATCCACAATTTTCTACATGCGGAAAAAAACTATACCAAGTCAGGAATATGACAGTTGTTTTCAATTCGTTTTAATTGTACGAGCTTTAAACTTGGCAATTTTTTTTTTATAGATAAGAGACTTTCCGATTGAAAAGCAGGGTGCAAAATTTGTCAGAAAAACAGCAAGTGTTAAAATGAATACACTATAATAGTAACTATCACATGTTTCCGTACATTCAAGCTACTCTTCATCAATATTGAACAACTTAAAAACAATTAACTGATCTTATATAGATTTTTTCCGGATATACTTTATGTCAACTTTTTTTTACAGATTATTTGAAGAGTTTGAGGCTTTTACTTCTGTAAACATAAAAGATGTGGCATGATTTCCGATGATACAACTCTACCCAAGAGACCAAATGCCACAGACATTAACAAATATAAATCACCATATGGCGTTCAACAATGAGCAAATCGTATACCGCATAGTCAGCGATAAAAGGCCCCGAAATGATAATTTGAATAAAAAAAAGAAATGACAAACGTAAAACAATTTAAACGAGTTAACTAACGGCCTAGTTTATGAACAAAAGATGAACGAAACACAAATATGTAACACATCAACAAACAACAACCACTGAATTACAGGCTCCTGACTTTGGACAGGCACATACATACAGAATGTGGCGGTATTAACATGTTAGCGGGATCCCAACCCTCCCCTAACCTGGGACCGATGTGTAACAGTACAATATACGAAAGAACTATGCAAATCAGAAGAAAAAGGCATTACTCATCAGAAGGATACAAATAGAAATACTACACAGAATAGACGTGGCCGGGTACTTGTACATCCCAACAACAGAAAAACAATAAGTATACAGATCTGAGAGTTGTCGCAGTTACTGACAGCTAGTTCAAAGCCACTGACATCAATAAAAAAAAATCATGCCTCTATGACTTAATTATCAACCAGTGCACATCGAACATCCAATGGATTTAGTGTAAAGATGCCATAACAAGTCAGAGAAAAGCCTGACCTTTTGCAATATGCCAAGGTACAGGTATTGACAGATTAATATCCATGAATGTATATATGTTTATAACAATAATATTTAGTTTGCATTTAATATATTGATAACAAAATCAATATTAATACCAATAAAACAAAATTCAATGATCTAATTACACTGTTGAATTGGTAACCTTTTAGAATAAGTTTATTCAAAGGATCGACAAGTTTACCAAGATCTTTTCTAAATTTCTGGCCACGGTTAACAACATTTCCGTAAAAATGTGGATGTGATATTCCGTTTGAAATAAGTTTTCTACAGGTACAACCAATCTTCAAAACTAAATCTTTAAATCTATCATGATGGAAGATTTAGTAAAGGTCTTTACTAAGTTTGGTCATAAACTGTGATTTATAACAGTACATTTTTACAAAAACAAATCTTCTATTTAAGGGGCACAATTAGAACAAATGTACCTATAGGAATACCCACAACATGCCCATAAACTTGGTTGCCGAAACGTACATAAGTATTATCAAGGAGAAAACTAACACCTTCAATCGTCGCATCACACCTCCAGTAAGTATATCTAACGTATTTACCTCTGCAAATATGACAGATGTTCAACTCAAACAGTAATGCACTGCAAACAGGATAATATTCTTGTACTATAGTCTTTATTGGAAAACACAAACTCATAAATATCCACTCACATGCAAATAACAATACAAAGTAATCCCATTTATGGAAAGCAAAATGGAAGCTGACAGAATGAAATAAAAGTAGTGAACTTACATAAAATCAACATTCATGGAATTATGGCAATAATCCCCTCCATAGAAGTGCATATTTAAAGATTAGTACTGTCATACCTTGAGTGTCACGTTATCTTCTTATAAATTACCATTAAATGAACTTATTGTACAGATTTTGTCATTCTGATCTCCAACATATCTCTGAATAAAACTGAACTTTCGTTTTATTAAGAAATACTTTCTACGTTAGTCGAGAGTAGAATAACGATGTCTGGTAAGTTAATTATTTTTGGTAACATTTGTAAATATGTACAAATTATGATAATTGATTATTAATGTCCGTGAAGTACTTTTTTGAGAAATATTCGAAAAAGGTCCAATGGACAAAATATATAAATTTTCCGTATTCAAATATTATGGTCTTGCAATGTACGAATTATTTATAATTTTATTTTCTGTTTAGTCACTTGTATTCTAGAGTTTCATTATAAAAATAACGCTGCAGCATGATCTATAATGCTTAAATTAACATGAACATAATATTTATGAAATAATTCATGCAACCTCTAGATTTTCTTGAAGCTTGTCTAAGTTGTTATAAAACAATTTCATTCCGAGCTGAAGCGTTCATCACCATAAATCACATCACTTTAAAATACTTTCCTATTTGAAAGATCAATCTGTACTATCATGTCTTTAGCATATACCAAAGCAATTGCTACTAATTTTGCAACCACAAACATGCGTTGCAGGATTCTGATATTTACGAATTCAAGTCCGAACCTGCTAAATGCACCTGTGTTAGTTATTCATTCATATATAATCCGACTGGCTACATAATTATCTGATCATTATGAGTAACATCTAATATATCGAAGGTGACAGTCGAAGATCTAGCCAGACAATGGAATAAAACCCCCAAAAAAAAGACATTTAAGTAGATACTCTTTCTGAACAGGCAAAGGCAGCCATACAAATTTGAATATTCAAACAGAATGGGTCAATGAAAACATGCTACATTTTAAAAATACTCAAATGTTGCTTAGTCCGGCCGCCATGACATCTATGTTGTTGCCTCCGCAGATAAAGCCCGAATAATATCGCTATTGTTGATAAATCACATCACAGAAACTGCTTGATAAATACATGAAGTATCGACAATCCACTTGGAAACTCAAAATATTTCCCAATGAGACAATCCCGAATGATCATAAGTCAGTTTTATGTTACCAAAGACAAAGACCTTAGCTATATTGGCTACCTTAGTTACATAAGTGTCATGAAAAATAACGCTATATTGAGTAGCCTTCCAAAAAAATACTTTCTGAATTAACAACATCATTTTATCAGTAGCCAAACGTTGGTGAATAAGATTAATTCTTCTTTTTTTTTTAAATCTTTAACAAAGTGAAATTGACTTGGTGATGAAATACATGTGAATTTCCGTGAGAGGTAAATTGTAAGAAACCACATATGTTCATCTTTGAGTCTGAAGTATTGATTAATTGAAAATATTATCACGCTGTTGTTATAGTTCGTTTCTGTGTGTGTTGCATTGTGTTTTGGGTTTTTTGTTGTACTTCAGTGTTTCTTTTGTTTCGTTGTTTTCCTCTGATAGTTGATGTGTTTACCTCAGTTTTAGATGTAACCCGGATTTGTTTGATCTCAGTCAATTTATTACTTTCGAACAGCCGTGTACTACTGTTGCCTTTATTTACAAAGCGACAGAAGTATGCCTATGAAAATTGACACAATCTTTAAATCAATATAAAGATTATAGGGTTTCTTTGTAATCAAATATATTGTATTGTTATCTTTTGTCGATACATGTACATATGCAAAAGATCAAGATAATATCTTCAATGAAAAAAAATCTTAGTAAACGTCATATACGACGTCAATAAACAAACGCTTTTAAGTAGGCATATGTTTTAAGGTTTCGTCTTTACAGAATCTTAGAACGTTCTAAGATCTCATCAAATTATTATATGTTAATCTATATTATATATCAAATGAAGATTAACACTGAATAGAAATTAATGCCCGATTTTTAATACACGAAGGCGACAAAACTGTTAAATATATACAATTGAGTACCATATGATTATGAACGCCATATTGATTTCTTGTTATAATTAAAACAAGGATATGCTGATAAAGTGGAAGAACATCGTCATGGTATAACTTTTATTTAAATATGCATATTGTACGATGCATAAACAATATAATTTTTGGATCTGAAGATTTTTTTTTTAGTATTTTATCTAAGTATTCAGTTACTGACCATAAAGGAAGTTGAAAAAGTTCGTGAAAGTTCACAAAAACAGTTTTCAGATCGAATTAACTGTCACGTAAGGGAGAGTTTCGGTTTCGTTCACTCCATTTGAACAAAAGCTTCAATCTTCTTACAATTTGTGCTTTTTTTACCAATTTTCTGTTTGTTTTTATTCACACATTATTATCAATTTATTGAATTTGATGCGACTGTAATACAAGTTAGATGTTTAGCTAGCTGTAAAAACAAGGTTTAATCCACCATTTCCTACACAAGAATATGTCTGTACCAAGTCAGGAAAATAACAGTTGTTTTTGATGAATTACGTTCTTCCTTTATAGAAAATTTATATTTATATTTGTATTATGCTTATTATCTAATAGTAATTTGTATTAGATATTTGTTTTATTACATTTGTTCAAAAGACAGCATAACACTTTTTGTTGGCAACTGGATCTCTTTGAAAAAATAAAGGGGAGGAATGTTCAGACATGAATTATATGCTTCTACAGTTAGACAAAAGTCTAGAAATGTCTCAACTCCTTCTTCTTGACATTGTGGCCAATTTTACTTTTGCCAAGAGACCGGAGATTCTTCAAAAATCTCTCCAGCAGACACCCGTCAGTTCCCCTCTGTCTAATGATACGTTGTTTCACTCTGTTTCCTTGGATCAGCTACATAGGGAGGTGAATAAAGCTCCTCCATTTGTTATGGTGAATGTTGGCATTCTTATGGGAACCAATTGTGCCCCTGTTCTTGCCGACTTGTTTCTTAATTATTATAGGGCTGACTTCATATAGCAACTTCTTAGGAAGAAGGATAAGAAGTTAGCAATATCCTTTAACTCTACTTTGCGCTATAAAGATGATGTTCTTTTACTTAATAATTCAAAATTTGGTGACTATGTTGAACGCATCTATCCCATCGAACTAGAGATCAAGGATACAACATATTATCGAATCAATCAGTTGTTACACGAAGAAGTGAACATTCCTATTCAGACGGGTGTGTTTGGAGAGGTAAATCCCCCATTTAATCTAGGGTTTTATTCCCGGCTGTTCTTGGTTTCCAAGACGAACAACTGGAAGATGAGACCAGTTCTAGATCTTTCTGTTTTCAATCAGTATTGGTGCTCCCACATTTCAAAATTGTTCGATGGACGTTTATTTTCATATTTTTATGTCTTTAAGGTTTCGTCAATTCCTCTGATTGGTTTGAACTGACAAGGTGTACAGTTTTAAGGCTTTGACTTTTAGTCTTGCTATAGCTCCCGTAGTTTTACCAGGATTTTTCAGACTGTGGTGTCTTATCTTCATACTAAGCGGTACTCATTAATTCCTACCAAGACGATCTTCTAATCAAGAATCATTGACTATCTCTTCTGGAGGAACACACCGATTTTTACTTCTAAGGCTTGTTTCTTTCAAAAATGAGGGATAATTCCCAGTAAGGGTTGCGTTTTAATGTGAAAACATTTTTGCACAGATATTTGTCCCCAAAACGACTAGTGTGAAAATATTCAAACGGGAAATCAACGGTTTAATCTATATATAAAAACTAGAAACGAGACAAACTTCTTCCTCAGTCATAATAACTTTCCATCATTACCGAACTGAACAAAAAAAATAACACGACGGGTGCCGTATACTGTGCAGGAAATGCTTACCCTTCCGGAGCACCAGTTTTCACTCCCGGTTTTTAGTGGAGTTCGTGTTTTTTCTTATCTATTATTTATAACTGTTGATGTAAATGTCCCTTGGTTTTGTGTGTCTTTGTTTACTCATTGGTTTTGATTGTTATTGTCTTATTAGAAACTACATCAACAATCGACAACTCATGAACAACTGATTCCTGCTTAGAACATGTGCAAACAAATGCAACGGGTTCAAAAGTTTTGATAGGTACAAACCTTCACTCGTATCTGAAACAATAGTGTAAGATCACAACATAGAAAGACACACTTTAAAATATCAATGAAATGGCTTTCCGCAATCAAATGACATATTTACACAAGGGAACATATACTGAACGAATACATTTGATCTATGATACAATGTAAAAACAAATCAATAACATAAGGGTGAATAAATAAAGTCAACAGTAGTATATACCGCTATGAAATTTTACGGAATTAAAAAAAAAACAATTACCCTAAACAAAAAGCTGTCTAAGACAATTATATACACAGGTAAATGTAAAATTATTTTGTTGTAAGGCAAACAGTTGAAATGTAGAGCGTAAATATTTTTTTTTACAAAATATATATGTTCATAGTACAAAGAAAGGAAAACTTATAGTTACACCAAAGCCGGTATATAGACGAGATACAACCCTGAATAAGTAAACATTGGATTACAAAAAGCATTACAGATAGAATCAACAGTTATAAGAATTTGCAATGAATAGCTGAAAAATATAATAAAAAATGAAAGTAACAAGTAATTCAATGATAAGGATAAGGAAACAAGAGCAGTGCGTAAAAATGATACAGTATAATTAGAATAATACTTAAAGCAATATCAAATAAAAATAAGTGTTGAATTTTGTTTATACCAGCGATAATTGTTATCAGAACAAGATACTAACAGAATAAATCTTGACTTCCTTATAGAATAATTTGGATTTCTTAATCGAAGCCTTTCGATCTTCCTCCAGAAGTTTTCGCGTAATTTACATCGCGATTTTACCTTTTCGCGTTTTCGCCTTATAAAATAGAAAGATCGAAAACGGTAAAACGCGAAAACGTGAAATAGCCTTAACCGACCTTATTTTGGTGTCCTTCGCAATTATTTTAATCTAATGTTATCATTTCCCCTTAATGTAGAAATACAAAAGGTCATATAATTTCGTATACAATTCATTCGAAATGTTGTTTTGTGAATGTCTTCCTACATATTGTCAGGATTTTGATTTTCTCTACATTTTCCACATGAGACGGATTGTGGATTTTTTTCATTTAATTATAAAATAAGTTTGCCCGGCTTATTTTTCCTACACTTGTCAAGCCAGAGTTTCCATATCCTGTAGAATTATATTATATTCATATACTAAAGATGAGCAATTTAAAATATTTGACAAATGATGCGTTGTGGAACTTTGTCATTTCAGCATTATAAGCACTTATATTTTTTTAATCTACTGTTTTACAGACAGATTACAAACGAGACTCCGTATATTTTACGGACACCATCACGAATTAGTTGATCCATACGATGTTTATTTGTCCAAACTATGGACATTTTTACCACGTGTTAGATTGTGGTTTGTCATTACGTCGTCTGATCTTTTTATTACCGAACGTGACTTATTCCCGATTGTGAATGCTTTGCTGAGTGTAATTCGTATTGCTATTAGACGTGTAACGGTACTTTTCCACCCCAAATTCATTTATTTAGTTTGTATTATATTTGTTATCGTCAACGGATTTTGTCAAATGTCTCAACGTTTGTAGTTGTAAATCTTATTTTTTCTGTTGTATTCGTGTGTTATGGTAAAGATAATTAAACATCCTGTTCATTTATTAGATTTCAGCTTTGATCAACGAAATTTACACGATATATTTGGTTTACAGTTTGATTCAGAAGAAATACTGACATAGCTAGATAATGCAATTAATTAACTAATTTCTTCTACAATTTGATATTAATTAGTATTGTAATTTTCAATGTTATTAATACATGTTAGATAAGTCATACAAATCTAATATTGAATTCCATCCAAAGGCTTTCTTAATTTTGGGAACTCGTTTTAGAAATTCAAATGTGACGTCACTGTGTGCGTTTCACTGGCTATGGCTAACACGGCTGTGTATTGTTGTAATATATCCGTTTTCATTCTGTAGCTAGTCACCACTTTAGTTTAATCATGTATATCTATTATATAGTAATTTTATAAAAATTTACAGTTTGCAAAAGTATGAATTATTCTAAATAATTAGGAAGTTCATGTCGTAGGCGGATAACCCTGGCTGTATTGGTCACAACTTTTTGGAACTTTTGATCCTCAGTGCTCTTCAACTTTGTACTTGGTTTAGCTTTCAAACTTTTTTCATCCGAGCGTCACTGATTAGTCGTGTGTGGACGTAACGCACGTCTGGCGTATTAAATTTTAACCTGATACCTTTTGTTGGCTATTATTTGTTTGTTTCTCTGTCCTATATTTTCTCCCATTTATTTGTATTGTAGTCCTGTCATGTAATGTTGTCAGTTTAATGTTATAATTAACATTGCCATTAAAGTGGGAGGTTTGGCATGCCACAAAATCAAGTTAAACCCACCATTTCTTTTTTAAAATGCCCTTTACCTGGTCACAAAAATGGCCATTGTTATATTATAGTTCGTTTCTGTGGGGTTTTTTTTATTATAAAGTCGTGTTTCTGTTGTGTCGTCGTACTCTTATATTTGATGTGTTTCACTCAGTTTTGTTTTTTTCTCTATCGATTCACGAACTACTGTTGCCTTTATTTCTTACAAACCTTGTGTAATGAAGCTTGAACAATAAACTTAAATGTCATAATAGTTATCAAAGTTTACTGAAAAAATCTTCACTTTGGTGAAGGTATCACATATTTCTAACAGACACAATCATTTCAAATCGTACTTAAATAAAGGCAACAGTAGTATACCGCTGTTCAAAACTCATAAATCCATGGACAAAACACAAAATCGGGGTAACAAACTGAAACTGAGAGAAACGCATTAATTATAAGGGGAGAACAACGACACAACATTTAAATGTAACACACACAGAAACGGACTAAGCATTAGACAAAATCCTATGAGAATAACAAATATAACATCACTGTTTGGGAATTAAATGTTTGCATAACTATATTTGTTCAAACGACGTCGGGTGTATCATCTTAGTATGTCTGAATTAACTAAGCGTTTTCAAATTAAACATTTTACTTAAATATGTCAAGCAAATACACATAGAAAAACTCGAAATGCATATGCGAAAACCGAGAACAATTGATGTTTACATTCTTTAAACAAGAGTGCACACACTGAAATGTCTCGCCTTCTTTACTAATCACTGATATTATGTTGATAGTCCTAAGTATAAAGCTTGATTACAACTGTCACATAAACTTAACATTAACCAAGATAGCTAAACAAAGACCAATGAACCATGAAAATGAGGTCAAGGTCAGATGAACCATGCCAGGCAGACATGTACAGCTAACAAAGCTTCCATACAACAAATATAGTTGACCTGTTACTTATAGTTTAAGAAAAATAGACCAACACACAAAAACTTAACACTGTGCAATGAACCGTGCAATTGAGGTCATGGTCAAATAAAACCTGCGGGACTGACATATAGATCATAATGTATTTCCATACACCAAATATAGTTGATCTTTGGCATATAATATTAGATAAAAAGACCAAAACTTAAAAATTTAACTTTGACCACTGAACCATCCATGAAAATGAGGTCAAGCTCAGATGACATCTGCCCGCTAGACATGTACACCTTACAACCATTGCATACAACAAATATAGTAGACCTATTGCATAAAGTATGAGAAAAACAGACCAAAACACAAAAACATAACTATAACCACTGAACCATGAAAATTAGGTCAAGGTCAGATGACACCTGCCAGTTGGACATGTACACCTTCCAGTCCTTCCATACACCAAATATACTAGCCCTATTACTTATAGTATCTGAGATATGGACTTGACCACCAAAACTTAACCTTGTTCACTGATCCATGAAATGAGGTCGAGGTCAAGTGAAAACTGTCTGACGGGCATGAGGACCTTGCAAGGTACGTCACATACCATATATAGTTATCCTATTACTTATAATAAGAGAGAATTCAACATTACAAACATTTTGAACTTTTTTTTCAAGTGGTCACTGAACCATGAAAATGAAGACAAGGACATTGGACATGTGACTGACGGAAACTTCGAAACATGAGGCATCTATATACAAAGTATGAAGCATCCAGGTCTTTCACCTTCTAAAATATAAACCTTTTATGAAGTTAGCTAACACCGCCGCCGCCGCCGCTGCCGAATCAATATCCCTATGTCGAGCTTTCTGCAACAAAAGTTGCAGGCTCGACAAAAAATAGACATTTTACCGGTAAATTGACATTCAAATATTTCCCTTTATTGTTTTTACCTGAACAGATAAAACTTTCGACTTATATTCACATAAACAATATATTACATTCTACTTTTCATTGACAGTGGTTGGCTAGAAAATATAGTTCTGAACAGGTAGATTATGATAAAGTGTACCATGCTAAGGACTACGTGCAACACTCTCGAAAAATCTGTATGTAAAGAGCTTTTCATGTTGACTTTAACATGATTTTCTTTTATTTATTGAATTAACATTTCTTAAAATTTCAGTAAGACGAGCATTTATATCTTAAAGGGGCTCTAGCTGTCAAAAACATGTTAACCGATTTCACTCAAATTCTCATATTTGATAAATAAAATGGAAATTTTTTCTCCAAATTATCATAAGTCTAAAATAAAAAATTACAGGGCATGAATCTTTGTGTCGTGTGCATTTTAGTCTAAACGCCATCTAATTAACTATCGAGTTGACTTCTGAAGACATTCGATAATCATCTAAGCGATATAAACATAGATATAAATATAAATAGATAGCGAACCCGTTCAATTGGATTTTCTATGTATGTTTAATTTCTTTTTAGAGATTGAAAATATATTGTTATCCTCGTTTTGACCTTATAAGAATTAATTTTGTGTATCTTTGTTTTACTTTCAATGTTGACATTCTTTTCTCAAAATAACTAAATACGCACAATGTATGCAGTATCCATCTCTAGCTAAGGGGTTGAATTCATTTCCACGTGAATATGGATTTAATGAAGTCTCATTATTCACTTGCAAGTGAATAATTTATTATCAATATCTCTTAACTAATGTTGACAAAATTAAAACATACTGGCTGATAAAGGAAAATTAATATTTCCCTTTTTCACTTAATGATTGAGCAAAAAAAAAGTGTTTTTTTTTAAATGTCTCGTACCTAGTGCCTCTTTGAGGAACTGCATTGTCAGTATTCTTATAGCTTTCATAGTCGTATCGAGACATAATGAATTGTTGCATTACACAAATTATTTATAAAAAAAATGTAATTTTGTAACAAAAGCCTTTGATTTCGTTCAATATTGTGTCAATTTCCAAAAACACATATCGGACAACTGTTCTAAATGTCAGCGGCGTTTTGTTCATCCTTTTTTTAAACACTAGACAGATAAGACCGATAAACAGGTTGTACCTATAGGGTCTCCGAATTCCTGATGCAAGGGCCTACCTAAGTTTGATATTTTTAATGCATTGATTGCTACGGCATTATGTGAACAATATTTTTTTTTTCTCCAACAGGTACTATAAATGCTTCAGACTTTGAAGATTCTGCCGATCCTCAAAATGGAATTCAAAATCTATTTGAAACGTAAGTTAATTTAAATACCGTATTTTCTTGGCCAAGAACACCAATTAAGAGTCATTAATAGTCTGTTGTAGTGACATTAATGCTGTTAGTGTTATCGCTACCACTTAGTACTGAACTGTTGATCGTCAACTGAGGTTATCATTAGCCTAGTAGTCAATAGTTCGGTACTGGTAAGACAACTCAGATATTCTTAAATAAAGGTTGCTGTTTAAACATTTTGAATTATTTAATGTATCTTCCTCGTGTATAGTTCTAATTTCTTGTTCGGTTGGATGTTACTGTTGCTTTCAATTAATTTATCGATTCTTCGAAGGTTGTATTTCAAGCATTTGATTTTTATATTTTTGAGTCTCGAGCAGAAATTATTTGTCGGAGTGCGCTCCCATTTGTATTTCTCTTACCACAATGAGAGTGGTGCAGTAGCAGGGGTCACTACGCATCAAGTGCACTAAAATTGGTACCGATTATCCAATTATAAACAATTGATCAAGGACGTCCTTGTTAAGGTAGTTCTAAGATAATGTCGATGTGCATGCTGAGACAAATCGTAACCTTTTGCTAAGATAGATATTAAGACGATCATGAGACGGACAGCTTCGATTAACAGGCTGGGGTTACCATTCATTCAATATTTTGTAATAAAACATCAATATTTCAACTTCTTGGTCATAAAACATTGTGTCGTATTTTAATATTTGTTTTTTATCAAATAAATAGATATTGATGTCTCAAAAAGCAGCATAGATAGATTATAGAAAATTAAAGATATAAATTATTTAATTGGTCGTCTTTCCATTTTTAGGCCAGAGCTTCAACCGTTTTTTAAGCAGCTAGTTAAGGTAGGTGTTTCGGAGGCACTTAAAGAAATGAATGCGAAAGTAAATAAGTTGGAAAATATAATCGACGATAAAAATTACCAGATCAGGGAATTACAACACCAAAAGGCGATTTTAGAGGATCGACTAAAAATTATAACAAGCAATGTGGGAGATAGAGATAAACTTCAAAGTGAAATTAAAAGATTAAATGAAGAAATTGATAAATTGAAAGCAGAGTTGAAAACAGCAAATGAAGATTTGGAGAAAGAAAGAAAGTCGAACACAGAAAAAGATGCTGAAATTGCACAATTTGAGAAAGACAAGATATTGACTGAAGAAAATGATGATAGGTTAGCACAATTGCAGAAAGAAAAAGATTCGAAAATGGCACAATTAGCGATGGATAAAGATGCTAAGATATCAAATTTGGAGAATGAGGTGAAGCTGAATGAAGAAAAAATTGCTAGGATAGCACAATTGGAGAAAGAAAAAAATGCTGAGATGGCACGACTGAAGAAAGAACACAATGATATGATGTTAGAATTGAATGAAGAAAAAGATGCTAAGTTGCAATACAAACAGGAAATCAATGATTTAAAAGTAGAGAAGCAACAAGCTAATTCGCAAAGAAACGTTGCACTTAAGAAACTAAAAGATCTAAAACAAGTGATAGATAGAAACAATTGAGTTGACAACAAAACATTCATATAGTCCAACATCGTTTAGAACTTTTGTAAACTTAACATATTAACTATTCTAATGCAATTTGGATGGTACATTTTTTTTCATTTTTTCATTGGCTTAAAGTTGCCGTCAAATCCACAGTTGACCAGGCGTAACTAAGGAAGGACAACCATTATGCAATGATTGAATCAACAAATGTTCGATTACTACTACATAATCGAAAATAAAACAACACCTACTTCGAATTCGCCGTTTTAATGTAATTTTATCCGAATTTGAAGCGTACAAGTAACGTAATAACCTCCAGTTTGTAAGTTTTCATTTGTATGACGTCACGTTTACCTATGACGTCTTTGCGCCAAAATCGTTCATGAAGTTTCGCTGATTTTTTTTTATTTGTCAAATTAAGACATTTTTCCAAGTTTTATCGTATTATTTCTTTTTGTAATGCATTAGAATCGGAATAACAGTTCTGTAGTTGAAGAGTTGCCACCGTCAATTTTGATTTGACGGTCGCAAATCTCCATTTTACTGTCTCCTCTACGCGTCGCCAGTAAAACTGCATTTTCGACCATCAAATCTACAATTGATGGTGGCAACTCTTCAACTACAGTACTGTTATTCCTTAATTCCTTATTGTGTCAATAATTATTTGTTTCACAGCTGTTTGAGAGCATTTTTTAAACAGTATTTTGGAACAAAGAATTGTCTTTTTCAAAATTTGAGCTTACAGTCGGAAAGCAAGCCATTAGAAACGACCGTTGTTGCTACTTTCGTAAGACAATGTTCAATGGGACTGATATTAAAACCCGCCATTCCGAAATTGCGTTAATTTCGCGGATTTTTTTTTTGGCGCCAATTTGGAAGTTTATCTTTTTTTCAGTTTCCTACTTGCCATTAGGGTCTGAAATAGATTTATTTCGATTTGTTAAACATGGAGTTTATTATCAAAAGGAAAAAAAATCTCAAACATGTCAAATTGGCCGTGTTTTACAATCCCGTAATGCCGTTGATCGTCGTTTAAAATTGTTTTCTTCTATTTTTCACAGATTAACAAAGACAATATGTACTATACAAACAATTAATAATACGTATCTCAAAATTTTAAAAAATCATAAAGTATAACGTTCTATTACCCCTTGGGAAACCCCGTTTGAACTAAATTCCAAAAGAAAGACATTTTTTGACATTGTAGTTTTTCGGTCTTACACATCGATGGCATCTGAACACAGTCAATGTACACACATTTAGTATGTTTGTTTGAAAAAAGTAATGGCGAGATCAGCTTGGAATATTTGACTGGATTAATTATTCTCTTTAAGTCAGTGAAATGTATGACTTAACTAAAACAAGGTAAGGAAATCTTATACTGTCTTTGCACAACCTTAACTGTTTTAGATGACTGACATAAAACACATTCGTTGTTTATAATAATTTTATTTTTTTTTTGTGATAAAGGAATCCTGCAAAAGTAAATGAGAAAGTATTGTCCTAAATTTCAACTTAGGCAGCCAACAACCATTTGATTTTCTGTTGGGGGTAGGGGTGGTGGCTATTGATTGTTTTGGAAAAAAAAGTTTGTTTTCAATTTTTGGATAAAAAATAATTTGTATTTGACCCTGAGAAAAAAAATAGTTTGTTTTACCCTCAGCTGCCATTAAATGAAATGCTAAAATTGAAAGAGAAGAATTGTTTTCAACTTGTCTGGAAAAAAATCCATAGTTCCCCTCTCCCTGAAAACAAATGGTTGCTGCCTTCAAACAATCTCTTTCAGAGTATCATTTTAATCAATCTTATTCAAAGCATTATCATACTGACAATTTTGACTTGTGATCTAAAACATAATTGTTGACTTAGCCCCCAGAAACTGCTCTGAAATACTTTTATATAAATGTAAAAATGCATAGTTTTTTTAATATTATTATTATTTTTTTCAAATAGAAAAAGAAAAATATTACTGAGTCTATTTTGTTCTTATTTATTTTCAAGTTCATGATTAGCACCATTTATATATTGGTTTAGTGTAAAATCAATGAGACAACAGTATTGTTACAGGGGCGGATGCAGGAATTTTTGAAAGGGGGGGTGCTAACCCAGGGCACCCAGGGCAAAGGGGGGGTGCAAAACATATGTCTCGATACAAATGCATTGATCGGCAAAAATAAAGGGGGGGGTGCGCACCCCCGGAACCCCCCCCCCTGGATCCGCCACTGTGTTATATTTAGTTTGTACACAAGGATTGCAAACTAATTTTCCTTTTATAAATTTAAAATAATGAAGATTTTACGTTCAGAATACTTTCATTATGATCTCTTTTATGTTTAAATGAAAAAGGTAGGACCAACTTGCAAGTGTCCGTAATGAAAAGGAATTCCTGTTTTTTATCATTTTAATACTGTCTTGATCCATTATTCATGAATATTTAGACTACCCCTTGTATAAATTGAGTAGACTTTTATTTCTGTGTTAAAATAATTTTGGTTGCACAGTAAAATAAATACTTAGCAAAACATGAATATTAAATTAACTCTTGGAATATTAAATTAATATTAAATTATTAACTCTATTATGGCACATAGGGACACATAGGGCCTATTTCACAGGGACTGAGTTCTGAAAAGTGATAACATGTGTTTCTCTATTTTTTGGCACATGTTTACAGTATCAAAATATATTTAATAAGATAATTTTTAATAATATCCACATGTAAATAACAGCATATGGTGCTTGATATAACAATAGTTTGTTCATGATAGTGTCAAACAAAGGGACGTAACTCGTGAATTACCGTCGGCCCCGCTTCGTCAGAAATATCGACACATCTAACTGGCACAAATTTGACATATCATAGTCCAAGTAATGTTACATAACATAATTTAAATTCAGCATAGCTTCCCGAGAAGTTAAGAAAGAAAATTACGATTTTAATTTTCTGTGACCAATTTTTTTCGTCAACACCTTGACTTTGAAGACACATTTTGAGAGAAAAAAGTGAGTTTAATCCATAATTGAGTTGAGTTATATATTTCTTATACACTCAAGAATGTTCACTTAAAAGGAAATTAGTTTTAAATTCATGCAAAAAACTACAAATTCCCAAAAACGAGCTTCACTTTTTTTGGTAAAAAAATGCCCATATATGGTAATCACATGACGTCCATTGTTGCTTTAAGAAATGGGGTCAAACCGGGGTCAGCTTTCCGACTGTTATTGGAAACAAAGATATAATAGTATATTACGTTTACAAACACCATTAGTAAGAATATGTACAAATTATAAGTTACTAGTATACACTTCTTAAATAAATATAAATAGAATACAATATGTGACATAATACAAGCGAAGGGTTATATACGGCAGTGAAAACAATTTATATCTATGAGGGGGGATAGGACCTTTATCGGGACTTCGGGATCGGGTGTTTTTAAGCTCGGGATTTCGGGATTTACCCCTTCGGGATCCGGGAATTCTTTTTTTCAAATTTCGGGATCCGGGATATAACTTTATTTAAATTCGGGACCTCGGGATTTCGTGTTTTTAAGCCCGGGATTTTGGGATCAGGAGCCCTCCTACCCCCCTCATCTATGAAACGCACATACTATAATCATCTAATTGTATTCCAATCGTTCTCTGGTGTTAATATAGGCTTTTACTTTCTACTGTTCATTCTTAGCCAATGGTATATCCTTATTTTTTTTATCATATAATATTTTTGAGTTAGATTAGGAATAGTTTGTACGTCGATGGATTTTTCCAACAATACTTTTTAATAAACTTTTGTTAGATTTAATGTTTTAACTTTCAAGTATTCAGTGTATTTATCTTCAATAGAGCTAGTGTTGCAGTTTGTAATTGATCTGTTATTTGTATCGGTCTGCTTCAGTATTAAAGTTTTGAGCAGATATATATGGTATTTACAAAATATATGAATTGAATATAATTATACTTAGAGATTACGTGTCCATCTTAATCATTGCAAATCGTGTGTACTATATATGCTTTATCTCTAAAACTCACGTTTCTATGAAATCCCAATAAAGCGGTTGCTTCTCTGATGTATGCTTCAAGCATGCTTTCTTTAAATTTTATAACACCAATTGTGTTATCATTTTGTTTCACACAACAATTTCTTTAGTAGTTCTTTAATGTGTAAATTTTTTTTATATACATATGTGTAAAAAGTAAACAACTATAAGTCAAAGTACGGCCTTCAACACAGAGAATTCAAAGATGGCGCACATCGAACAGTAAGCTATAAAGTTCACCAAGATGGCTAGTGTTACAAATCAAACATGAAAACCAACTTACTCAATCCATTGTTGGTAGACGAAATAATAATGATTGATACAATTGGGTAGGATTTCTACGGATGATTCCGACAACAAAGTAGGCGCGTTAGGCAGCAACAATTTGATTTTCTGGGGAGGGGTTGGGGGTCTATGGATTTTTTTGGAAAAAAAAAGTTTGTTTCCATTTTTTGGAGAATAAATAATTTGTTTATGACCCTGAGGAAAACAAATTGTTTGTTTGTTTGACCCTCAGCTGCCACTATATGTGATGCTAAAATTGAAAGAAAAGATTGTTTTTTGCCGAAGGCGAAAAAAAAGTTAGTCCGGGGAAAAAATCCATAGCCCCTCCCCCCCCCCGTAGAAAAGCAAATGGTTGCTGCCTTATATACCATTATGAAGATAAATCTATTTAGATAGATTTTCGACATAACAAGTTTTAGTGGAGTTGACAGTCGAGAAATCGACATCTAACAGAATTTTGTCACCGCCTGACATTTTTCTAAATCGCGAGTTAAGGACCTTGTGTTATATAAAGGTATATAGGGGGAATCTGAGACGAGTACCTGTGATCTTTTCGAACTATTTTTCTCTTCCGTAATATGATATACGTTAAATAAGATCTCTTCATGTGACTGGTTTTGTGAGTTATCTTCATCTAATCAATCATTAAATGTTTTTGCAGTTTAAACAAATACATGTTATTCATACAAATATCCATTGTTGGTTGTATGGACGGATATCGGCGCCATAATTATGTTATAAATTTCTGTCTCATATTATGAATTGCCGATGATAAATTTTTGAAATTAGGGAATTGCAGTATTGTAACGTAGATTTTAAAGTGACATCGCAAATTGAGTTTACCTAATTTTTGATCGTCTGAATTTACGAATTATAACATAATTTTATTAACGTTAGAAATGAACATATTAAAACATATGTACTTTTGATATGTAGAAAAACAAATAAACATGTGGACAACAGACGGCTAGAAAGGAGTAGGTTCAGTAAGACCCCTTTTTGGCCTCAAAATATAGCAGTTTTACAAAATTGTTAAAATGTAAACCTTTAGTTATTTATTGGGTAGTAGAATGCTTCTGCTACATAAATATGGGCTGTTTTTGACAATACAATGCACATATATCCGGTACTAGCACCATTAAGTCATGCTAAATTACTGAAATCCTCATAATTCTAGCATTTTAGTTAAATTTTAGACGGTTTTGGTGTAAAACGAAAGTGGCCGCATTCGTGTTCATCCTTAATATTGAAATGTAAGTTGTATTTTATGATAATACATAACATATATAATGGTTGAGGATGAACACAGATGCGGCCACTTTCATTTTTACCAAAAACCATCTGAAAAGTTACATTTTTCGGCATATTAGGTAGATTTTTCATATTTGAGCTTGAATCGGATCGTTTTTAATGACTAAATCTGTTAAAATCTTTCACATAAACTAATTAATTCAAATAAAATAGACACTTAAGTGTTTAAAAAGTGGTCAAAATGTTTCGTCAGATGAACCTGAAAATTGAGGCCAAAATCGGTCCTTACCGGACCTACTCCTTTAGTGCAAATTACTGCTCCAAACTCATGCATCTCATGACCTTGCGGCTTCTCTCTTAACACGTAACGTGAATATATATTCCCATACTTAAAACAGAAAAAAATGGTGTTGCTATCGAGGTTTAAACCGATTAAAATTGAGAATGGAAATGGAGAATGTGTTAAAGAGACAACAATCCGACCATAGAGCAGACAACAGCCGAAGGTCACCAATGGGTATGCAATGTAGCGAGAAACTCCCGCACCACCCGGAGGCGTCCTTCATCTGGCCCCTAAACAAATATTTATATTTTTCATTTCCATAAGTAACAACTGGCGTAAAATTAAGGTATCGATTTAATTTACCAATTTTATTTTATTTTCGACAAAATCTGTATATAGCACACAAAGACAAATACAATAAATCCGTTAGAGTAAAAGAAATATACAATAACGTTCAGCCGGGGAATATCACTTAACTTTAAAGTGAATATGCTTTTTTTTTTAATCAAAATCCAATTCAAAAATAAAACCCTACAAAATTATACCAATATGGAATTAAACGTCTTATCTATGGGATTCAGGGATATTCTGGGATTTTAGTATTATCATTCTTCTATCAAAATATCATATTTTAAATCGATTAGACGAGGGAGATAATTGTTTGAATGTCACCCTCTCGTGCAGACCAATCAAAAATCGAGTTTTGGCCACGGAACTTCTTCATTATCTGTCAATATAAAAAAAGTGTACCTTGCTTCACTTCTGATGTATTTCTAATAACTGTTGTTATGTACGTGACTTCATAGTTAAGTACGTTTAATTTAACATATACCAGTAAAATACAGTTTCAGTACTATTATTTAAAAAAAACATATAGCTGAGAGGGTGATAGATACAATTGAGAATGAAAATGGGGAATGTGTCAAAGAGACAACAACCCGACCATAGAACAGACAACAGCAGATTTGTACCCTTGAATAAACATTGTCAAGTGCGTTTTCTCGGGATAACAATCTCATTCTGCTCTACCACCCTCTTATATATGTGCTATTTATAATATATTGTTTCCTCTGTCTTGGAATGACATATTAAACTGTCTTACTTAGACAAGTCATCATAATTCATGTACAGCCATCTACTACACTCATCCCAATAACTAAAGCAAAAACCAAAAGATAAAACAAATAGTCATAAGATACAGGACTCAACACACAACCTATACAATTTATCCACTAATTAAAAAATATACCCGCCTACCCAAAACACTGCTTAAAATTTATATTTCAGTTAGATGTTTGCCCAAAACGGACATTCGCTGTATTACCAATCTCCAATTCTACAGGATCTTTAAGTAGATCTCGAATTTTCACCAAACAGTGCTACGCTATATAAAAAAATCCTTGGTCTTACTTTGTCTTTCGATCATCCGACAAAATATTTATAATCAATACATCTGCACTTTTGAATTCAGTGATTTAGGTAAATAAATGCTAATAGTGATTTTAAATCAAGCATGTCAAGGAATAAGTATTTTAAAACTAAAAAAACAAACATGGGTGCTAAAAAAAGAATAAGTATGCATAGAATTATGAACAGATATATGATAAGATGCTGTTTGCAGTAGTAAATGCAGTATCTGTTATAACATCAAAGGGTTTGTTGTGCGGCGGCTGCTTTAGGTGCCTATTGATAGATTGTCGAATGACACAAAAGCTGCTTCTAGAATAGTAATCTCCATTTGCTTGGCGAATGTTAACATAAAATTCTTTTAACAAATGGGCTTCTGTCCTCTATATTTGCGTCTATTCCTTTAGACACACAATAGTCATAAACTAGTTTTAATGCAAACTTGGTTGACTTTTTAGTGTTATTTGCCAACACATCATTCATCAAATCATCGATATCTTCATCTTCAGCAGTACCAAATCTTTCTAACCCACGACCGCCTGCAGCCGTGTGAGCTGACATTTTTTTACATTATTCGGAATATCTCTATCAATCAATATTGATTAATCACGTTGCCTTAATAATTGGGATAAGAAGAGAAACGTTCCGAATAATTTGGCGGGAAGAGGCTCGCGAGGGTAAAATAGGAATATCCAAAATGGCAAATACCATGGTATTTGCGTCAAATTCACCGGCAGTGGTGAAAAAAAGCCAAACAGTTTTGAAATGGAGAAAACAGTTTAGAATATGCAAAAAATACACTGGTTCTTAACCAATCAAAATGCAGCATTCTTACATAAGGTGTAATTATGTCGATTATCCGCGTCCATAATATAAACTGCCAAAATTCTATTAGGTCTTATATCTTTTAAATTGTAATCAAATGAACTGAATACAACAGTAATAACATTGTGACTAAGATACGTGTATATCCTTTTATGAATAAGGAATAGTTGTTAGTGTAGAGAATATAGCCATAATGCCTCGAGATTTAGATCCGCCTAAACAAACTACTAAGCCGAAGACTGAGAAAAAGCCGAAAGCATCCGATGTTGGCACAAGAGGTAAGTTCTCAAATATTGTGCTTTTGGAATTCCTCTTATGGCAGTCTTTTTTTCTTTCTACTTTAAAATATCTTTGTATATTTAAGCTATTTGGTCTCAATTTTGTTATTATATTTTGAATGTTCCTAAGAGATATGTCTAATTTTCAAGTAGAACAACCTTAGTAATGAGTTGGAGTGATTATGCAGTGCAGCCAGTTAAATGATCGAAAGCTTATAACGTTACAACAGTCGTAAGATAAAGACACATTTTCTATTTGTAATCTCCTTTTCCCTTATCTCCAAAGTCTTGTGTATTTAGTTTTAATGTAATCATAGTTTGTATTTTTTAGAGAGATAAGTGTAACTTTCTCTGGTGTTAATTCACTCGTAAAGAAGGAAAAGTTAAACAAACTTGAAAATCGAATTAACATACTCACAATATTTAGCTGTAAACAATTTTACATGTTGTGTTTTTCAGCATGTGCTAATGGAAAAAATGTATGCAATAGTTTTAATTTCACATGTACATGTTTTATATTTTATATTTTTTTGCATGGAAAAACATTTCTGTTTTGTTTGAATGGTTGACCATAGTATATTTTTTTCTCTTTCGAATTCACATTCAAAATATTGCATATGCACCTATTTATAAACAAATTTAAACTTTTATTTGCTTTAAAATAAAGTTTTCATTTGAACCAAAACGTAATATATCATTTGCGTCATTTTAATATGACCCTTAATATAATTGCAATATACAAAAGCGTAAAACGAAAAAACGTAAATCTAATTCTTTTTATGAAGAAATTCACTTTAATCGTCGTCAACCTTGGAAGTTAATTATGCTTACAACGCAATAAAACAGTTTTTTTTCAAAAACTCTGCCAGTACTGACGATGTAATTGAGTTCTTATATTACTTAATTCGATCCTTTGTGTCTTTTGTCATTATATAAGTGGGTTTCTGTGCTTTGTACAAATATGATGAGTCGAGTCGATTATTTTTTTATTTTACAACGTATTCGTATTCGTATATTGTGCTGTTACACCACTGCCACATGTTTAAGGCTTAGAGTCTCTTAAAAGTTCTGTGGTTGCCAATGGTTGCTGTATTCATTTCCATTTTTATTATTTTGTCATTAATGGAGCCGCTTTTTATCTCATTTGATTTGTTTCGCATTTTGTAAACCTTTTCTTTTTATAGCTGACAACACGGTTTGAGTTTAAGCAAAACCATATATAAGTATAAAGTTAAAAAAAAAAAATTCTCTCCTGTTAAAGGAATATGCACTTAATTTTTGTTTTGAAGTGGAACAAGAGCAGTTATCATTTTTTTCAAAATCTCAATTTCATGGACCTTTCATTGTAACAATCAAATATATATGAAATGAATGAATTGTATTTGCGTTTATCTTTCAATTTGGTAGTGAAGTGCTTCAACCATTTCTAACGAAGCTAGTGAAGGTTGGTGTTACAGAATAATAACAAAGTGAAAAGTTTACAAAATAAAATCGACGTAAAAAATTACAACATCCGGGAATTAGAACATGAAAAGGTAACCCTAGAAACTCGCCTTAAAGCTGTAGCAGACGAGGCTGAAGAGAAAAAGAAAATGCTTAAAGAGATTCAAAGGTTAAAGAAAGATATTTCTACAAAGAAAGGTGAGGTAACATCTCTTAACAAGAAACTGGAGACAGAGAAAACATTGTCAAAAGAAACAATGGATGCGGTAACACGATTGAAGATCGAAAACAATGAGCTTAAAGGAAAAGTACAACAAGCTAAATCTGAAGAAATATTGCAAATAGAAAACTAAAGGATTTGCCACAACAATTTCATTAATGAGAACAAAAAAATGCATGCAGCTGTTATCGATCGGGAGTATGATATAAGACATTAATAATTAAAAAAAATAATTTTTATACCTTTTGTTCAACTATTAATAAGCTTTCGAATGAGGAATAAGGTATGTCTGTTATTAGGAGCTGAAGGGTCGCAGCAGTCCATTCCATTATTCAAAATATCCATTCATTGACTATTTCTTAGTTTTCCTGAGGATTTTGGTGTTTAAGTCCTCCGTAACACCTCTAATGACCATTGCGGCACATATCGTTTATAACCATGTTATTCCCTTATTTTACAAGCTTTCAAATGCTGTATAAAGTTTTCTGTTGTTAGGGGCTGACGGGTCGCAGAAGTCCATTTCATCATTCAATTACGCTTTTCCTAATGTTCACACGTATTTCGACATTTAGTTCCTGTGTTTCTCCTCTAATATGAATTGCGGAACAATCGACAAGTTTTAACTAGGGGACGAAGAATAGATGAGCTCCACAGAAAAAAGACAACGTAGAGTATTTTAATGTGTATATATATGTTTTATTTGGTATTCAGGTCGTCCATACATTTAACCAAGGAGTTTCTGTTAGGAAAACCCATGACCAGAGGGATTGTAAATATAAGGAGAGTAGGAAGTGTCACATGTCAGAGGTATCTTTTTTTTCTATTTTTCAAAATTGTAGTCTTGCAAGGCTTGTTTGTAGTTAAATATTTTAGATGCAATGGTTTTGGAATAACTGCAGGAGAAACTATAAATTGACTGCATTTAAAGTTAAGCGGATGGTGCTTCTTTGTGATGAAGAACGTAGCTGTTAACACCGTCGATACCTTTATTTTTAAACCTGAATTTGAATCATTTTTTGTTTTCATTGTGTATTGTTAATCCATTGTACAGTTCATGATATATGGATATAAGAAGATGTGATATGAATGCCAATTAGACAACCCTCCATCCAAGTTACAATTTGTAAAAGTAAACCATTATAGGTCAAAGTACGGTCTTCAACAAGGAGCCTTGGCCTTCACCCTTCCTGAAACAATAGTGTTACACCACAACAACAAAAAATACACTGTAAAATATCAATTGAAAAGGGTTAACTCAATCAAAAGAAATATTAACACAAACAAGTGAACATATATATACTTATATGTTTAATGCTAAATTTTGATAAAATCACTGTACTGCAAAAAGTAAAATCACAAAAACGCAACTTAACCCGTAAGAATTTCAGCCAGGGAAATTGAATTTGAAATGGTTTGTTTTTCGAAAAGCGCCGCTGAATTAATTAGTCCTATAATATATGACTTCGGAGTTTCATATCATTTATGTTCAACGTTTTTTTTTTATCAGATATTTGTTTTTTACTATCATTGTTGGTATCTATATTGATAGTAAAAAACAAATATCCAATAAAAAACGTTGAATGTAAATGATATGAACAACTCCGAAGTCATATATTATAGGACTACTAGAATAATTAGACACTCCGAAATTACATTTACTGATGAACACAGCACACCTCGATACATTCCGATACCTTTCATCAGATGATTTATAAAAGGTTTAAGAAGTCAAGGTTTGTCTAATGGGAGCTATAATTCCTGTAAATTCACTGCCATCTTTCTTGATAATGAGATTATAAACATTACTATTTGTATTCACCTTGAGGAAATCTGCGATTTGACATTTTGTTATATACAGTTAGTGGTAGGCCAAATTAACCTTAACTTTTTGTAAGGATCAAACAGAAATAAAGATGGACTGATGAACACTTATCGTTTCTAAGATAAATGGGTCATAAATACGAAAGCAAATTGTCAGCTGGGATAATAAAATAAACGTGCATTGGAATTATGGCACTAATCCCTTTCAAAAGTAGTATGGAACAAAGAGTCAAAGAATCCAAATATAGAAGAATATTCATTGAGTCAATTAACAACTCATTAATTAACGCAGGTAGCGGGTGCTCGAGAGCGGATAAGTTAATTATTAGTGTTCTCCAGTCACGTGTTGAATATTTTTCGATGTTTAAATTGTTTTATTAGTTATTTCTTTGTTACATTGACAGTGGATTTTTCGATTGAAATAAAGCAAAAAAATAAGACACTGTTCCCGTTTCTGTGCGTTCTCAATTCGGGTTGATGCAACGTCAGATGTTTCTTTAACTGGGCAATCACGACATTCAATTGCAACCAATGTAATAATGCATACTTAAAAGTACGTACTGTCACATTGGCAATCACACCACATCTTTTTGTATTTTATTTACAACGATACACCGATTAAAGTTTGTTTTATTTTAGATATCAAACAATACATTATAGTATCTTTTGTCATTAAACATGTATTTCACATACATGTTGCTTGATATATTTAAAGATATATAAAACGGTCAAATTAAAAGTAAACAAATGAAATCTCATACATTGCATATTTATAGCACGAAATATTGTTCTAAAAAGTAGGGGAAGTGAAAACATTCAATCAATTTCTCGTAGTAAAGTATGTATGCAATTCATGTATAATTATTCCTTATTATAAAATCTTGCAATTTTGGTACAACACGTTAACCAGGTAAATTTGATGAAGTAAATTTTTTCAGTTCTAAAACATCGTAACAACCGTTTCACGATTATTATGTTAGCAGTGTATAGATATACGTAAACTTAGTTTTAAAAATATTTCCATTAATTTTCTAGCCAAACAACACTAGAAAAAATTTCCATTTCGAATAGATTCTTCGGCGTTGTTTAAAATACAACTGACATTGCAATATAATTGTGAAGTTATCCTCAAACACGGCATATTTTATAGAATAACATTAACGGTACCAATTTTCCTGCACCAGATAAATTACAGTATGGATTTTATATCAAAACAAAAATATATCGTCATACCAGAATTGTAAATAATATTACGGCATTTGAAGTGTACTTGAACAAGAAACAATGTACTTCGCCAATTCCGGTTCTGTTTCCTCATTAATTGTTTATCTAAATCCATAGATTACAGAGGAATAGTTCTCTAAAATTTAATAGCAAACATACCGAACTCAAAGGAAAGTTCATGAGGAAAAGTACCTTATCAAATGGCAAAAGCAAAAGCTCAAACCCATCAAAACGAATGGAAAGCAAATGTCACAATAATGACTTGGTACAGCCATTTTCCTTATCAAGAAAATGGTGGATTCAACCTGGTTTTATAGCTGGCAAAACCTCTGACTTTTTATGTATAACATTCTTATAAAATTCCATTAACTTGAAAATTATATTAGGTCGAAACAAACAGATAAAATAGGTTTACATGTCAAAATAAGGGTACGACAGGCAACATTGTGTTATAATTTTAATCACTATAAGTTCGCCAGAACAAAAGTTTCAGATAACACCATAAAACGAACAACTTCGACGGGTCAAAATCTACAGTCTTTTTGATGCTCGTCCACCACTATACCGTCTAGTTTCTATCCCTAAAGACAATATTTAACATCTGAATTGTGCTAAATGTAAACACATTCGGATTTATTTTTTTTTCCATTTCAGCACAGTTTTTTTATAAGATTGTCTAATTTTTTCCGAACTTCTCAGAAAATTTAGAATAAGTGTAAACAAAATATATTCCTAGCCAACACTAGACTCTACAATGTTTCACATATGACGTGGCTCCGTACTTATACATCCCGCCATTGTGTTATTGTTCCGAAAATGTTTGTATTGTTATATTTATCTTTGATAATCTGCTTTATTTCTATGCCCTTTTTTGTTTCTTTAATACCTATGACGTGGCTCTGTACCGAAACGTTCCGTCATGGTGCTGTTGTGCCAATAAAATTGAGAATGGAAATGGGGAATGTGTCAAAGAGACAACAACCCGACCAAATAAAAAACAACAGCAGAGGGTCACCAACAGGTCTTCAATGTAGGGAGAAATTCCCGCACCCGGAGGCGTCCTTCAGCTGGCCCCTAAACAAATATATACTAGTCCAGTGATAATGAACGCCATACTAATTTCCAAATTGTACACAAGAAACTAAAATTAAAATAATACAAGACTAACAATGGCCAGAGGCTCCTGACTTGGGACAGGCGCAAAAATGCGGCGGGGTTAAACATGTTTGTGAGATCTCAACCCTCCCCTATACCTCTAACCAATGTAGAAAAGTAAACGCATAACAATACGCACATTAAAATTCAGTTCAAGAGAAGTCCGAGTCTGATGTCAGAAGATGTAACCAAAGAAAATAAACAAAATGACAATAATACATGAATAACAACAGACTACTAGCAGTTAACTGACATGCCAGCTCCAGACTTCAATTAAACTGACTGAAAGATTATGATTTCATCATATGAACATCAGGCACAATCCTTCCCGTTAGGGGTTTAGTATCATACCATCATAACATATACGAGAAGAACATAACCCGTGTCATGCCAACAACTGTTTTTAGAATAATGTTTGTTTACAATTTTTTTGTTTTTATAGTGATTAAGATACTGACACTATGTTGACTGTTGTACCCCTATTTTTGACATTTTTACCTATTATGTCTGTTTGTTTAGTTCACACATATTGTCAATATTATGATTATTTGTAACTGCCATACTAGTGAGTGGTGAAGCTAGCTATAAAACCAGGTTTAATCCACCATATTTTACTTAAGAGAATGCCTATACCAAGTCAAGAATATGTTAGTTGTTGTCAATTCGTTTGATGTGTTTGAGCTTTTGATTTTGCCATTTGATTAGGGATTTTCCTCGGAGTTCATTATTTTTGTGATTTTACTTTTTACACGTTCTCCGCGACGACGCCTCTTGTTATAATTTTCAAAAAAACATAAACCAATATAGTAAAGATCAAATAATTGAAAATAGAACCAAAATTACAATATATTAGTTTTCTCTCAATGTAGCAGTATGAATAAATTCCTACAAATTTTCAGAATTTCGATTTTTTTAGAAAAATTTAAACAAAATGACGGATTGGTGAACAATTTAGTTATGTTGTAATATAAGACATGACATACAAGGCAGATATTTCGGCCATCTCCTATAGTTTTAAGCTAGACCTTTTGTTTTAAGTAGAATGATAGTATATAAAGATATGCATATTATAAGGATCTTGATTTGCTTTATTTTACAAATGATGCTGAACTTTATTGTAGAAACATTGGGTTTTCCCGCTAAATCCTCTTATGTTTTTAAAGCAGAAGCTTTAAAATATTGTAAGGTGTTAGAACATAATATGAAGGATTTTGGGAAAAAAATTCTTAGGTTGATGAACCTTCGCATTTCTCAATTTTCTACATTTTTAACAAACAATCTTTTTAACCTCCTGTTTACCTTGCAAAACTTGAAAAGGGCAACTAAATTGTCCTACATTATGGAATAAAACTAAACTTTTGTGGACGCATTAAATGTGTCTTACAAGCACAACTATTTCAAGTTGAACATTTACATTTGATATTAGCAGAACTATATTCATGCATACGACTCGTGCATCATATCAGTGTAATTGAAGTAGAGTCGATTGAAGTAGAGTCGGATATCATATTCAAACACACATTTCTTCTTCTAAACATTCAAAGCAAATACACAGAGGAGACCGCTAATCGAAGTAAATTGTTCTTTATATTAAAGTTAAATAGTATAATCTCTCAGCCCAAATCAGTTTTGTAAAATAATTTCCTTTTATTGTTTTAAGATAGGGCGAATGATACCAGAGGAACGTCCAACCTCGTATATCGATAATAAACTGACAACGCCATGGCTAAAAACAATGCAAACAGACAAATAATAGTTCACAAGACACAACATAAGAAACTAAAGACACGAACCCCACCAAAAAGATGACTAGACATTAATCTTTAAATCAATCGTATACAAACTCACTGCTTCCTATTGAACTCTCCCGTGACAACGATTTTCTCGAACACTTACTTGTTTGATAAGGTAGATTATGGCAAATTGTACTATACTAAGAAGTACGTGCAACACTTTCAAAATAAATGAATAGAAAGATCTTAACATGTTGAATTTTACATGATTTTTCATTTTTACTTTTTGATTAACAAACGTTTTTTTTTTAGTTTATCTCAATAAATCATTGTTACAAGACAAGATGTTCAATTTTCCGCGACAGAAAGATTTGTTTATAAGAGATAAGCGGCGCTCTTGATCCTTGAAGATATTAATCAATGTTTTGATAAAAACGAATTAGACATTTGAGTTCAATTTTAAGCCTTTAAAACGAAAATAAAAGAAGTTAAGATATCTTATATTCACAAAATGCATTTCCGAAATATAATAAAAAATAAAAAGACAAAAATCTAACTTCCAAGCAAATTCAAATCGGAAGCTAATAACTTTATCAAATGACAAAATCAGAAACTTAAGCAGATCAAACAAATAGATGACAACTCTGGTAATCCTGACTTTGTACAGGCATTTTCTTATGTAGCAAATGGTGGATTCATCATGGTTTTATAGCTAGCAAAACCTCTCACTTGTATGACCGTCGCATACATTTCCAACAAAGCAAACATACATAATAGATAAAAGTTACAAAAAGGTAAGTTTTAATTTTGAAGTTATATTAACATCTCAAAAATAAGTCACTGTTTATGGTTTGTGTAGTGCTGTGTTTTTGTGAAAGGAAGATGTCCTTTGTTGTGCTGCAGTTTACATGTTGAAACGAACTATTATATTATTAATGTATGCATTTCTCTGTGTTGAGTGTTCTTGCGCTTGTTTAAACTGTATTTCTGTAACGTAGTGTTGTCATCTTAATGATATTTTTTTAGAATTGCCATTTTAGCGGGAGATTTGGGTAACTACAAAACCAGTTTCAACCAACCATTTTTCTTAAAATGTCCTGTACTAAATCAGAAATATAGCAGTTTTTATATATTTTGGTGTTTGTTTTTTTAGCAGTTCAGTGTCTCTGTGGGTCCGTTACTTTCTTC
Organism: Mytilus edulis; assembly: GCA_019925275.1. Lineage (NCBI taxonomy): Eukaryota > Metazoa > Mollusca > Bivalvia > Mytilida > Mytilidae > Mytilus > Mytilus edulis. The sequence goes on along the minus strand of CM034350.1, from coordinate 108,817,145 downwards.
TAATAGCTGATGTGTTTCATTAGGTTTACAACCCAAAGTTTTCTCTCAATATATTTATGAGTTTTGAATAGGGGTTTACTACTTTTGCCTTTTCTTAACCAAACATTTTATAAAAATAGTAAGCACCGGAATAGCATTTTGAAAAAAAAACATGTATTTGTTCTCGTTATTGACCTAGCACAAAAATGTGTTTCAACTTTGCAAACCTTTACACTTAAATTTATGATGCACATTTATTGATGATGTTAAAATTTTCATAGTTATACCCGTACAGTAGGAGTTTCTTCAATGGCAGTTTTCCCCAAATTTGTTATTTTGTTACAAAAAAACTTAGTCAAACCAATATTGTTAATATTTAAAAAAAAAAAAAAAAAAAAAATCATGCATAACTGTTCTAAATTTTATCAGCGTTTATTCCTTAATATTTTCAGTTTTTTATGATGATCGATTGTTTGATTTTTGATGTTTTAACGCCCCTTTTAATCACCGCTTTTTGGGTTATTTAGTGGCGGTCTGTTTTTATTTGTGGAGGAAGCCGGAGTGCACCAAAAAAAGACCTACGATATGAAAACTGACAATTCTAGTCTATTCAATTTGGAGTCGAGTGCACAGGCAAGTGCGGGGTTCGAATCCGAAACCTCTGTGTTGACTGGCTTTTTTCATGTTGATACAGTCGTGGACGAAGACAATGACACAGTGATCATCTATGGTCTCACAATACTCAATGAAGATCTCTACCTAGGTTTAAATCCTTTTATGATGAAACTTGATAAAATATTATGTGAACTTTGTCTTTTTCAAAAAAAAGGGACTGTAGATGCTTCAGACTATTAGGATCCAGCCGACCTTCAAATGACTAACAAAATTTATTTGAAAGGGATGTAGTTTTCGGCTAAAATAATCTTTAATCCTGTAGTACGCTGGGTTACAGCTGTACTAAAAAAACATTGATTACCAAAATGTGCATTTGGTGTAGTGTAATAGGTTTAATTAATGCAATAACATCCGCTTGGTTAATTTTCTGTTGGTGGACTTTGACTCTCCGCCAAGAAGCCAATACTTCGATACTTGCATAAATATACAGATATTGTTTAATATAATATTTTCTGTCATAAAATTTAGAACTCTTTTTAAATTCAAGAATGTATGTCCTTGTCCGGCTTCGGATTTACCTTCAGTATTTTTTTTCGTTTGATGAGCTCTACAACGATCATATTATGTTTTGGATTTAGAAATATTTTGGAATCAAGCTTCACTGAACATATATACTATTTCCCTGTCACACCGGAATGACGTTTTATCAGTGTCCAAAACATGCGACCCTGGCTTCCTTATGATTATCAAATATAAATTGTAATATAACTGAGAAAAAAAAATGAGTTAACATTTTATGAAATGTCGCATTTAAATAGGTGCCAATTATGGTACTATTTCCAATCGGTCTGTAACTCTTCGGGTTGACCGTAACAGGCCGGTTGACAATACTTCAAACTCGATCCTGTCATTAAAATACGGTTATTGTTTTATTGTAATTTGCTGTTTTAAATTTCAAAAATCATGGTAAGTAAATCAAGGAATGAATATCCACACGTAAACCTCTTAAAGGCTTGTAGGTATTCTCCTCATATGATTTTGAATGTCTTAATTTAGATTTAATAAAACATTAAGAAAATTTGATCATGACAAAATACTGAAATTTATATAAAAATCTTATTCTTGCTTTGGCTTGCTCTTGAGACTTTCTAAAAGCTAGCGCAAAAGTTAGTCTGACGAAAATTGCGTCGTTTTAGTTTAGTTCATCATGCATATGGTGGCCTACTCCTTTTTTACGACATGTCAACTGTAGATTTAACAGTACATATAAGCCAACAAAAACAAATGTTTGGGTTAAACAGAATTATCAGAGATGTATAATTATGTTAAGTTAAACTGATTGGTTGTCTCAAAATTGTAACGCTGAGTTGTGAGTTCTTCTGATTGGATATGGAAGACTTATAAACTCAAAATTAACAGATGTGTTTGTCAAGTTACCAAATAGTTATGAAAGTATTTCCATGAATTGATCAAAATATGTTTCCGAGAACGTTGTTCTGTCATTGTGGTTCGGTCGTTATCAATTAATACTTGAGAATATAGCTGGGAAAAACCAGAGAAGTCTCCATACCATTAATATTTTGTAATATTATTAATTCGTATATTTTAACTAATTTGATTCGTTCAGGGATAGTCACATGTTAAACTATATTTTCGAAGGTAGATAGAAAACGGCGGATAGCAAAAAGCATATTGCATAGCAAAACAGATATTGCACGGTTATTTTTAGAATATCTAAAAACCGACATGACGTCATGTAATGAGTTTCATGATATTGATACCAGTTTTAAAAAAAACCATCTATGATCGATTATTAGAAAAAAGAAAATCTTCGATTAAAAAATAAGATGTAAACTATATGTGTCAAAGCGACACGAATGGTCCCGTCTCAAAAAGTTGAAAAATCTGCAATTTCAATAACACATGTGGACACAAATTGTAGGCGTATAAAAAAATCTGTGTAACTGCAAATTTCAACAATTTTCAAAGTTGTAAGCCCTTAATTTCGACAAAAATTAGCGGAGCGGAACGAAACTGAAACTTAATCTGTAACTCATCATGAGTAACCCACATACAAAAATCAGCCCAATATCTGAAAGCGTTTAGAAAAAAAAGTCTGTATAACTGTGATTTTCAACAATTTATCAAAGTCCATAGCCTGTAATTTCGGCAAGAATTAGCCGCAAGGAACAAAATTTAATCTTGATCTGTAATTCATCTTGGTTAACTCACATGCCAAAAAATCATCCCAATATCTGTAAGCGTTTAGAAAAAAATGTCCGTATGACCGTGATTTTCAACAATTTATCAAATTCCAAAGCCCGTAATTTCGGCAAAAATTAGCGGAGCGGAAAGAAACTTAAACTTCATCTGTAACTCATTATGGTTAACTCACATACCAATTTTTACAAGGACATAAATAATAATGTCTCAAAACTTCTATTTTTATAGAATTTCGCAAATTTAGGTTATTTGATACATGTATATGTAATCTATTTTCCTTTCTGTTTTAAGAAGAGACCTTTAACCAGTTTTAAACACCTAGTCAAGGTTGGTGTCTCAGCTCAGAGGCACTTCAAGAACATGATGCAAGATAAGAAGATTAAATAATGAAATTGGCGACAAAATTTAACAGATATGGGAATTATATCTCAAAAGGGCGATTTTAGAAGATCAACTCAACCTTAAAACAAATACCACTGAAAAGAAAGATAAAATGCAAACTGAGAATAGTATATAAATTTAGGAAAAGACAAATGAATTGATATCCCTAAATCAATATTTGGATAAAGAGAAAAGGTTCATTTAAGAAAAAGAAGATAAGATTGCACAATTAAAGAAAGATATAAAAGGGACTGAAGAAAAAGATGTTAGGATAGTAAATTGGAGAAAGAAAGAGAAGATAAATTGTCACAAATGGAGAAGGAAAAAAGGATAAGGTGGCAAAATTGAATAAAGAAAGAGAAATGAGGGTGGTAGAATTTAATAAGAAAAAGATGCGAAAACGCAATTGCCAAAGGAAAACGAAAATTTAAAGTAGTGAAGCAACAAGCGTTATCTCCAAAAAAATGTTTAAATTACTCAGAATTATGAATAAGAGAATTGTCAAGGAAATATATAGGCTGTCATTGTTTCGGAATAATGTTAAACCTGTGGGTTATTTTTATTGTGTCAATGATTATCTGCAATAGAACTGGTCGAGAGAATTTCTTCAATAATTTTTAATCAAGAGTTCTTGGTCAAATTAATAGGAATAGTTACAAGTAATTCAATATCAATTACAGCTGATAGGGTGAACGATAATTCCATAAAATGAATCCAATATTACGAACTGTTTACAAATTACTGTTTATATTACACACTTTATATTTAATTCAAATATTTATTATCATATAAACTCTGAACAATAAGTTTGTGACAAATAATATAAACATACACAAAATACATTTAACAAACAAAACCATAAAAACAAAAGAAAGCAAAAATCAAAACAATCTATCTATATGATATATAAATATATTTTATAAATAAATCAAGAGTCCCCTGTCCTCAGTTCTAATGCCTGTTTAAAATAGGACCCTAAGCTTTCTACTTCTTTTGAGGTTGATGGGCAACGAAGATATTTAATTTTTTCATTTTCTTGCCAGGATATAAAATCTGACATATGTTTAATTACATTTCCTACAAAAATTTTCTTAGTTTAGCATTTTTTTTACAGTATAAAATAAAATGTGCTTCATTTTATTGTATTACAGAATGTGCATAGTCTTTTTACTCTAGGTATTTTTAAATGTCTTCCTTTTTCTATCATTATATTATGATCGCTAATTCTCATTTTTTTTATATTACTTCTCTTTTCAAAAGATTTACAGTTTAAGTAGTTTTCCATTTCTAACTTTTGCTTTAAACTTTTATATAAATACAATTTACTTTTTTTATCTATTTTTTCAAATTAATGTTCAAATATATTTGTGTAGAAATTTAAGAATTGATGTTTTAAGGTTTTTTTCATAACTTTGAGTAATTTTTTGTTTTGTTTCCCTCAAGAATGGATACGTCCATGTTTACCTCTTTTAAAATATTTTTTTACATATGTAAACCAGGTATAGCATTCTGAATTATCTTAACTTTACGAAAGTAAAAAGGATTCGTATAATAATGGATTAATTTAAGAATTTAGTAATCTTGATAAGTAAAGAATACTTTGAGTTTTTATATGCATCTCTAGTGGGTATCTCCCTAGCTCTGTTCTCACAGCTTTGCTTGATGAAGATTTTCCTGTTCCGAGTATAATTACAGAAAGGGAAATGTAATTTTTCTAAACTTGATTTATCAGTAAAACCAAGGGGTCTATATTTGTTTTGGAGATATTTGTACGTTTTTCGGCTTTAAATTTTGAAACATAAGTATCCATATAAGTAATTTCTGAAATATAAGTTGCTATTGGTTTAACTATAGAATCAAAAAGACTGCAAGCTACTTTAACTGGCAGATTATTTGAGGAACCAGTATAAGTTTTAATGGCAAACATCACTTTCCTTGCTTTGTTTACAAGCTCTAAAGAGCTATGGAATAAGTTTCCATTTGATTTCACAAGAATTCCCAGAAATGAATACTCAGAGACATTTGACAAATTTTCATTTTTATATTTTGTAAAAGATGTTTCCACTTTTTTATTATTTTGCTGCAGAATCATTGTTTGGTTTTATTAGTTTAACTGTGAAAACATTACTAAAGATTACAATAGATTCAATACAAAGTAAAAGAATACAATATAATTCAAGACGAGACAATACAATACAATACAATACAATACAATGCAATGCACAGTAATGCACAGTAATGAAATGTAATGCAATGCAATGCTATGCAATGTAATGCAATGCAATGTATTACAAAACAATACAATACAATACATCATGTATAGAACAAACCGTTAGATGATTTAAAAACAGATTCTTAGTGCAATCCATTCGGAAGATATTGGTGAAGACATTTCAAAAACAGATGAATATATCTACTTAAGGAGGCTCGCGGGTATAAATTTGTTTTTAATATAGGATTTTGCTATGTTTTTCTATAAATGATCTTTATCATATACTTAATATGTAAAAATATAAAATAAAAAATTGTGGTCACCGTTCATTTAAACTCACGATCTGCCTTCGAAAGAAACTTGCATTTTTGTTAAGGGACGTTTTTTCTGTTGAACTATTAAAAAAATAGAGGTAATTTCGAAATAAAAAAGAACTAAATTACAGAAATCGCTTAAATTTTACAATTTTACTTTTTACTTTTTACTTTGTAACAAAACTCTCTGTATTTAAGATAGTGGAATTTCTGCAAAAGTCCTCGCTTTATCTACAAAAAAAACCAATAATCCATATTGCTTTGAACAAAGTTCCCTGTTGGTATATGTATATAATAACATATCTCTTTTATCCATTATCTTTGCTGTTTTGATATTATTGCATTATTGCACTCTCAAAATATCGTAATACACATTGCTACAAAAGGTACTTAAAGGACAATCCTTCTCGGAATCTCTCGAATTAGAAGAAGACAATAACAATCAAAACCATGGAGTAAACAAAGACTCATCAAACCAAAAGACATGTACATCAACAGTTACAACTAATAAATGAGAAACAACACGAACTCCACTTAAAACAGGTAGTGAAATCAGGTGCTCCGGAAGGGTAAGCATTTCCTGCACCCTATACGGCATTCGTCGTGTTATTTCTTTGTTCAGGTCGGTAATGATAGGAGGTTATTATGACTGAGGAAGAATATCAGATAAGATTTCTGACAAAGTTTTGTCATAATGGCCAATCAGCTCATGATGGCGACCGTACAATCTCTTGAGTGATGACCTTAATTTGATTGATTCATAGCCCTGTCTTAGCAACTTTCGAGAAAGCAGTATTCCTCATTCAACAAAATCAACGTACTTTGAGCCAGCTCTAGACTAACGTATCAATTGAGACACATATATTTCATATGCTGGTGCGGCTGGGTTGTTGCTACACAGAAATGAAAAGTTGAATATAGGAAAATTAAAATCATCGCGTTTGTCATAAATTTTGGTATTTAACCTACATGTACCATCAGTAGTCATTTCGAGAAAAAGTCTAAATATGAAGCAGATTTAACTGTGTCGGTAGTATCTTTAATTTCAAGTTCACTTAGATATATTAAATGTAAGTGATCACTGAATCTATTACTATTAAGAGACAGTACATCATCAATATACCGAAAGGAGAAATTAAAAGACTGGACTAATTTCTTTTTTCCTGTCTGTACAAGCCCTTGGATAAATTCTGCTTCATAGGAATACAAAACCAAATCCGCAAGTAGAGGACCACAATTGTTACCAATTGGGATTCCAATAGTCTGTTGGAAGACCAAACCTCCAAATTCAACAAATATGTTGTCAGTGATATCCCCTGCGGTGTATTTTTGCTTGACTCTGTATGATTTTTCACAAAGTAAGCTGAATTACATATTAATCAATGTTTATCAGACATTTAGAAATTTAATGACTTGTTTTTACAATTGAAAATAATTTTTTTTATTTTTTCTTTATTTTTTCAATAGTCAGGATTTTACATCACCCTTACAGCACCAACTGGATAAGGTGTTACAGGGTTTCAAATATCTTTAATATAACAACAAAAGACTATTGTTATATCAAAATTTACAAAAACAAAACAATTTTTTTGAAAATCTTTTTTCTCTCTCTCTCTCTCTCTCTCTCTCTCTCTCTCTCTCTCTCTCTCTCTCTCTCTCTCTCTCTCTCTCTCTCTCTCTCTCTCTCTCTTTTTCACTCTCTTTTATTTCACTATCTCTTCATAAAGAAATATCTATAGATTATTTAATTGAAAAAAGGTTTACATGTGCTATGCATATATAACATGTTGTTTGCTCTGTTCCATAAATAGATAAAAATTTATATTGATACAAATTTGGTTGTTAGATTATAACCATTCAAGATAAATAATTAGCATAGGGGCCCAAAATTTTCAAGTTCAAAAACTTTGTTGTATTTTCGTGCTGATAACTATCAGATATAAAAGTTTTTCAGTCTATTTTTTTTTTAATTCAATTGCTTTTGGAAGCTTTTTTCTTGCTTGCATTTATAGATGTATTTTTTGGCAAAAAATTACAGGAAAATTTAAAAATAAGCTTTCTTCTTCAAAACCAAGAAAAAAAATCTTTTTGTTTAATTCGATGTTTACAAATTTTTCAGACAAGCACAAAACAAATACAAAAAATTTGATGTCACTTGACAATTATAAAATAAATGTCCAATAGTTTCATCTTCATATCTTAAAAAGAACATAACTTTGTATCTTTGATTTTAATCTTATGTAAAAATGAAAATGTATTTGTAGGAATGTTAAAACTTATATTGGAAATTATACAAGTATGAACGAACCTCTACAATTTTTCTGAAATATACAAAAGTATTTCTTCCAGTCTTCAATGTTAGAATGCAGCTAATCCTCCAAATTTGAAAATTTTACAACTAGAGGATTTGCAAGTTTTATATATGAATTTGATATTTTTACTGCTGGTAATTTTCTCCTGTGGAGTAAAATTATTGTCAGTTAGTATCAGTGATTCCCTAATACACTGTTTTACCTCCATAGGGATATTTGATATTAAACTGTAATAGTGCATATAATTATTTGTCTGAACTTTTTGTTTATCTGATAAAATGTGAATAACATCTCTCCTTTGATGTTTAACATGTGACAGAGGTTTTGCACCCCAGTAACTCACCATCTGTTATATAATGGGCAATCTTTTGTTTTTACAAATTCAAGATATCAAGCGAGATTGACATCAGTTTTAACATGTGGTTTAAATGAGTGTAAGGTTTGAAAGACAACGTTCCAAAAAGGATTGCTGAGTTAATTTCCAATCTCCAAAAGTTTGAAGTTTTGTAAAGAAAAAGATCTTGCACCTTCAAATTTTTTCAATATCAACTCAAGAATATTTTGCCAGTCCCCGTTCAAATTTGCAAAAAATCTTATCACCCAACCAACTTTAAGATAAAAGTTGAAAGATTGTAAATGAACCATTTTCAAACCTCCCTCCTTTTTATCTCTAATCAGTGAATCACGTTTGGTTTTTTCTGATTTTCCATCCCATATAAAATAATGTTTATCGGTTTACTGATAATACAGGTTTAATAAAAGTTACAATTCCGTATTTATTCTCGAGTCCCCCCTTTTATCGTTGCATTCTGAACTTTGACTGTGTTTGTCACGTGACTTTAGCGTATTGTGACGTCATTTCCGATTTTTCTAACGTTTGAATGGGAAGCTTGTTCAATTTGTTTTGTAAAATCCAGTTCCATCCTCAACACAGATGAAAGCACAAAAAAGGAAATAGGCAACCGCCTAATAGTTTACGATCTGGTGCAGAGAAAAAGACTGCTGCTAAGCGTAAAAGACCAAACGTTAGTAAAAGTCATGTTCATTTTGATCCAGAAAGGCCCATGGCTCCTGGTGGGAATCAGAACATTATTGCGGCGGGTAGTCATTCAACTCAAGTTATGGTAAATGCAATCGGAGTTGGACCCTGTAACAGTAGCCATTTCTGGACCGTCGTCTTCGTGAGTTCTGATATCGAGTACAGAGTCGCTCCGACCAGAATCATACGATGTCGCCACAACAATCCACAGAAGATCAGCCGATAATGATTCTAGTATAGTTTCCCAAGTCGTGATGGTCCCATCGATTCAGGATAGTCATAAACCCCGTCAAGTTTGGGTATATTGGGCGGCCAGCAGCATTAAGAGAAGGCCAGGGGGTAAAAACCTCGGATTACAGTCAAAAGGTTATAATTTTTATTGGTATGTCCAGCGAGGGATAAAACTGAAAAAAAAATTACCTTCAGTTAAAGAAAATCTTAGATGTTATCCACATCTTACAAATTTTGATCATACATTTGTGTTCTAACGATTTGGGTATAATCAAAGGAAAAGAGCCTATTGAGCAGATAGGTTGAACATTATGCGATTACATGTATTATTGCCAAATCTCTCCTTGGTATGGAGTGAAATTTTGCCTCCTAGATACTGGCATTTGGCAGAAAATCAGGTGGCTATCAATTCGACTAGTAAACGAGTTAATACAGCTGTTCGTAATATATTCAAAGAAGAATTAAGTCATGGCCTTGTTATTTGCCATCCAGATATAAAAGCTCAAGAAAGAGATTTGTTCAGACATGATATAAGTGTCAGATGTAGGTAATGATGTTTTCTTAAATAACGTTCAGGGAGCTTTAGAGTCGTTTGCAAGTTACCACAGGGAAGTTGTGTTTTTTATAAACGGCTTTCTCTTGTTTACCAGGCCGGCCGGCCCGGTTCATCACTGTTACCAGTTTTGAATTTTATCTTCAGAGTACCGAGAAAGCGTTATTCAAGTTATGGCCTATCGTCAGTGTGGGGTCGTGCTCCCTCGTTCACTCTAATTTTCCTTAGAGGATCTTTTTTTTTATTTCTGTTACCAGAAGAACACCTACTTGCCAATATTAAAAATGCCGGCGGTTTGTATCGTCTTACCAGACCCCGTTCACTGTTTTTTTTTTACCTGCGGCCGATTTTATTCCACTTAAGATTTCTTGATTCATTCAGTTTTAAGGAGTTGTGGAATGATCGCCTATGAGACAACGGAATTGTACAAAAATGACCAAAACATTTACCATATGCAGCCGGTTTTATTCCACACATTATTTTTTGAATTATTTTAATCTTTAATTAACTAAAGAATAATCTGTTGATTTCATTCCACATGGATTTACATATATTAGGTAAAGATGTAAGCAAATGAATCAATTTCGGAAGTGCAAGAGTCTTAATAACAGAAACCTTGCCAAGGAGTGTTAGCTTCCTATGCTGCCAACTTTGCAACAATTTTGAAATATCAATGATTTTTGCTCTGAAATTCAAACTGGGCTTACACTCTAGATCTGAAGAGAAATTTAATCCTAATACCTTAAATTTTTAACAGGACCAGCTTAAATTTGTGTCTGGACATAAAACCGAGTCAGAATATCTCTTACTTCCAATCCAAACAACTTTTTCTTTAGGTGTATTTATCATTAATCCTGAGACTTTGTGAGATTTATCAAAACAAGAAAGGGTCTCTTTTAATGAATCTTCACTTCCATCAATTGTAAGAAACGTATCATCTGTATACTGATTAATGAGTGGCAGATTCCCATTTATATTCACCCCTTTTATTTTTGGCTTCCCATTTAGCTGTATGGCAAGTTATTCCACTCCAATAATAAACAAATAGGGAGCGACAGCCTCTTTCAAGGTTGAAAAATTTGGACATATTAGCATTATTAATGACACAGTTATTAACATCTACATAAAGCACATCAAACCATTTACAAAATGAAGGATCAAAATTAAAACTAATCAAAGCTTGCTTTAAAAAATCCTATTCTATAGAATCAAAGACTGTTTCAAAATCTTCTAGTAATAACAATCCTTTTGTTATTTTTTTCTAGATAGTGCATCAAATCATATATAAAGTATAGTGTTCTCTCCTATGAATCTCCCTTTCATAAATCCCTATTGTGTGTCACTAAAAATGGCAAACAGTAGCCTTTTTAGCTCTACCAGCTAGAACTGCAGATGCAATTTTCATATCTGATTTCATCAAGCTGATCGGTCGCCAGTTACCCATGTACCTCCTATATTTCCCTTCCTTAGGAATACAAGTAATAATACTTATCACTGTATCACACATTATCACTGTACTAGTATACATCTTTTTTAGGGGCCAGCTGAAGGACACCTACGAGTGCGGGAATTCTCACTACATTGAAGACCCATTGGTGGCCTTCGGCTGTTGTCTGCTCTATGGTCGGGTTGTTGCTGCTTTGACACATTCCCCATTTCCTTTCTCAATTTTATTTGATATTGAAAATCTGAAAAATGGCCCAACTCATATCTAAATTGCAGAGATCTAAAGACAAATGGACCAAAATCTTTCCCAAAAAAAAATCCACTGTTAATCCATCAGATCCAGGAGACTTGCCATTTTGCATCTGTTTTAAATTTTCCCCACATTCCCTATAAGATAAGTTTCCCTCACAAAGAAGTTTTTGTTCTGCACTGAGTTTTATGGCATGATTATAAAAAATATTGTCATCATTACTGAATGACTTAGATGTATGAAGTATCCTATAAAACTGCTCCTCTTTAAACAATATTTTAGCTTGTTCAGAAATTTGATTTCCTTGGTCATCTATGAGTTCAATCATGGTTTTATTTAAGAAGGCTTTATCTTCTAATTTATAACAATAGTTAGTGCATCTTTCTCTATTATCATGCCAATTTACACGAGAACGGAAAATGAGGCCCTCAATTAATTTCTGTCGTCGCTTCTCTAATTCACACTTTTTCTGATTGAGTGATGTCACATTAATTTCGCTAGGGTTTAGATTTACACTGTTTTCTAACGACTGTTTTTTTTTTTTTTTTTTTTATCTCAAGTCAATTGAAAACATCTTTTTCTTCCCTTGATTTTTTATTACAGTAAGAGATAGTAAGACTACGAATCTTCATTTTTAGAACCTCTAAAAATAGCTGATCACTGCAAGATAACTTTGCATGAAGAAAATCTTCGAAATCACCCCCAGAGAAATACTCAGAAACAGTTTCTCTGATGCAGTTTATAACTAAATCTCCATATGCAGGTTCTCTCAAAAGCTGATAATTCAATTTCTAGTATCCTTTGCCCCGCTTTGTTTTTTAGTTTTAGTCTGTTACCCCGATTTTGTTTTTTGTCCATGGATTTATGAGTTTGAACAGCGGTATACTACTGTTAAGGATGCTGTAAAAGTACATATAATGGCAGAGTGATCTGTCCTGTATCCAGGAATATTTTTTGTTGATTCCATCAATGAAAAAAAGGTCCTAAGATACAAGATAATAATCAAGACGGCTCTGTTTCATGGGAGATTTCTGACGCCATGTAAATTTTTCTATCACTAGGATGGTCTAACAGTATAAGTGTTTCCTTAATTTCATCAATCTTTCTCCTTGAGTTTGGGTTTCTGTCATGTATTACATTATAAGTATCATCATTCTTATCCTGCACTATATTCCAGTCACCCAAAAAGATGAAACTTGTATTCGAAAATCTCATAGTTTTCTGTAGGATATCACAGAAAAAATCTGCTTTATTTGTGTTATAACCATATAAACATACATGTATCAAAGTTAATCTTTGATCGTAAAGAGTCAAGTCTAAAATGATGTATCGTCCACATTGGTCTATAAGAGATTCATGAACTTCGTAATCATAACCGACCCTGAGGTCCGTGTAACACTTATCAATTCAAAGTTTTAAAAAGTTTTGAAATTTTGGATTTTTGGAATTTTGATCAAAGTTTTAAAATATCAAAATTTCAAATTGTGAGTAAGTTTTGAAATTTGGAAATTTTAACCAAATTATTAAAATATTAAAATTCTAAATATTGTTTTTAAATTTGATAGTTTAGGATTTTGATCAAACTTCTTAAATATTTAACCTTACATGCAATGTTGATTATTTCACTTTTTGAAAATTTGATTTTTTAAATTTTTGATTAAAATATCAAAAATAGAAAAGGGGCAAAAAGAGGGATACCTTTAAAAAGCGAAACGAAATAAAAGCGGAACGAAACGAAACAATATGAATTGAAAACATACTGATACTTAAAAGTTAATGTATGAAATAAAACCACAGACAGACAGTTGTAAGCGGAGAAAAATTGGATGACAAAATAAATATTTCTCAAAAGAAGAGAATTCATTTCAAAACAAGACGTACGGATCTGATATTGGCCATTTTACTTGCTGGTTTTTCTAGCACTCATATTTTAGGAGAAACAGGAGTAACAGTAAAAACTGAACAACTGTCAGTAGGTCAAATAGTATGTTTAGGTTGAGCATGTATATATTTTCTACTGAACTCTAAGCAATAGAAAGGCTCAATACACGGTGTATTATCTCTTTTTATTTCATTTTTTTCTGTTTTGCTCTACGACTTCTTACTTTCTGCAATCATGTTGGCTAAAGAATATATCATTTAATCTGTTCTTTGTAAGTTGTTGGCCCTTAATATTCAGCTTTGAGCGTTCCCTAAGAAGGTCGATCCAGAAAAGCGCTTCTGTCGTAACTTTTAACGTTATGTTTTCATTTTTATCGATTGTATGAAGATCATAATTATATTGCCTTCTATCAATGATTTTAGTTAATATTTTGTTTAGTACGATAGGAATACTGAATGCATGGTGTCCCAATTAAGGTTGTGCTAGTCTACAATGTGAGAGGTTTTTGATATATAAATATATCTTATTACGCTGAAATTAAGAGTACTAAGACCAAATACTAATAGATTGGAGCCAAGATACTGTTACAAGGTATCTACATAAACTCATCATAGATGGATACCGGGATATAAATTTTGCCGGTTTTTGTGCCAGGCGCGTTTCGTCTACAAAAGACTTACCAGTGACGCTCGATTCAAATCAAGTTAAAAAGGCAAATAAAGTCACAAAAAATTAAAAAGGCCAAATAAATTAAACATTTATATCAAACTTATAGCTCTGGTTTTGTAAAAGTTGAAACCATTCATATCATATATAAACGTATACCATAAACATTATTTTCAGCATTCATATGTATGTAATAGTTGCCGCTGTACTACATTAAGCGCCCATCTATCTATGTGTAAGTGTCGGCATTTTGAAAATTAAAGTTTATATCAGCGATATACTTAATAAAATTGTTAGCGCTTCGACAAAACAACAACACCCCACTTTAAAAGTTAAATGGTTGCTCCCTTATAGACAACGTTTGGACTGGTTATCATAATATACGTACATGTAGCCCCATTATAGGTCCTAGATCAACCACTGTTTTTAAATAGTAAATACAAGGAAAGGGATATTTTTTTTTGTATTAAGGGATATTATTGTTCCGTATTTGCATTTTGTTATTTGAACATTTTTAAGTTATCGACAATCGACTTTTAGCAAACTAAAAGAACACAGGTACATCCAGTCAGAATGGGGCGTGTAAAGAGTAGCCACAGTGTCAGCTGCATGATGGATTTTTTTCCATTTTTGGCCATACACCAATGTTGCTCTCGAAAAACCATTTTAAGTAAAGAATTCAACTACGGAACGCTGAAAACTGAAATTTGAAAGTCGAGAAAAAAATTAGAACCGAAAAAAAATTGAAGAGGTGTTTGGCCAAAGTGAAGTTAAAACATATCAAAATCCATCTATAAGGGCTACTTTGTCCGATGGAGTTGAATCCTAAGTTTCTTCGTAATTTGTACGTAAACAACCTATTTTAAATTATCGATTTTTTTGTTGCCAGTGACGCATATTTCATGAATGTTCCGAAACAAATTAGAAATAAATACAACAGGGAGAGAGTGTGCATAATAACCTTTCAATCAGTTTAATTGAGGTATAAAGCTAGCGTATGGCAGTAACTGCTAGCTTTATGTATAGTAGTCCTTTGTTAATTTATTATCATTGTCATTTTGATTAGTTTCGTTTGTTTCCTATTCTGACATAGGACTTGTATTTCCTTTTCAAGTGCGTTTTACTGTTCGTATTATTGTGTGTATTTCATTCTTTATTGGCTAGAGGTATAGAGGAGGGTTGTGATCTCACGAAACATGTTTAACCCCGTCACATTTGTGCGCCTGTCCAAATTCAGGAGCCTCTTTCCTTTTAAGTCTTGTATGATTTTAATTTTAGTTCATTGTTATATTTCGAAGTTTAGTATGACGTCTATAATCACTGAACCAGTACACTTTTTTGTCTAGGGGCCAGCTGAAGCGCGCCTAGCACAACGTTCATTGCGACGCTATACATTAAGTATTCCTTCCGTGTTATGTCTTGGAACTGAAATAAATCATAATCATAAAAGGCAATATATTATCGTCATGCAATCGATAAAAAAGAAAACAAAACGTTTAAAGTTGCATGCGACCGAAGCACTTTTTCTGGAGCTACCTTCATCAGGAACGTCAAAAAAGCGAATAATACTTTTGGTTTACTGCGAGTTGGTCAGTTTTCACTGTTACTTCTAAATGCTGGGATACTGTTATCCCTTGTGATGTCTAATATGTCTTATATATATATATAAAAAAAAAAAAAAAAAAAAAAAGGCTTCTTCTTTCCATTATTTATTTTGTAATCAAAAATGATTTGATATATTTCGTGCTATTTATTTATAACTAAGAATGATTGTTATCAGAGTCGTGTTTACATCAGTGTTTACAGGTACCCCTCTTTTCGCCCCTTTTCTATTTTTGATATTTTAATCAAAAATTTAAAAAATCAAACTTTCAAAAAGTGAAATAATCAAAATTGCATGTTAGGTTTAGTATTTTAAAAGTTTGATCAAATTCCAAAACTATCAAATTTATAAACGATATTTAGAATTTTAATATTTTAATAATTTGGTTAAAATTTCAAAATTTCAAAACTTTTACACAATTTGAAATTTTGATATTTTAAAACTTTGATCAAAATTCCAAAAATCCAAAATTTCAAAACTTTTTAAAACTTTGAATTGATAAGTGTTACACGGACCCCCTGAACATGACACAAACTCCCTCACTTCTACTATCACTATGACTGAAGTAACACGGATGACCCCATTCACCCCCCCCCCCCATAAAGTTTCAATATCTCTTGTACTGTGTGTCTCTTGAAAACACACAATTGAACTATTTTTTATTTCGCCCACTAGAGAAAAGACCTATTTCATTGAAAAAATTTGTACATGATTATCCATTATGTTATATTGACTTTAGATGCAATATTTTTGTCTACACACAAGAGCAAGCAAAACTATGTAATACAATGAAATAAACTTAAATAAACTACATTTGCACAATCATTTACACAATCATTATCTCTCACACTTATACTGTTAAGATAAACCCACATCCATAAAGATGTTCTATTTGATGTTTTGCAGCTTTTATGGCATTATATACCATAATTCTGAAAAGCATGTTATTTACACTAACAAAAATGGCCTTCTATTTTAATTGTTTAAAAAAACCAGAAACACTTATATACACAATGTACAAGAGATAAACAAAAAGCTTAACTAAGTAAATATTGAAAGGTCATTATTAATTCTAACTGTTTCACATTGAAAAACATTAAAATGAAAATTTTAAGTTGGAAAAAAAATTACCCCCCCCCCCCCAAACAAAAACAATGATAAAATTACATAAATAATGATCATATTGATCATCAAAATAATGAAAATTTCGGTGGATATATTTTGGGTATAAGTAAGATATTATATATTAAGACAACTAAATTTCAGTTGAAATGTATCTGTCATACAAAAATATACTCCTCAATTAGTTACCAGCTATTTTAAATCGCTTAGCCATGTCATAAAAATTTTCAAATTTCAAACGTCTACCTGCTTCAGTTTTCCCATATACAGCATAATTAAGGTTCCAAGCACTATCAAGTTGATCACTATTGCAAATAGTTAGTTGGCAGTAAACGTATTATTAAAGATATGATATGAAAATTTTTCATAAATTATATATATTTTAAAAATAGATATATAAATAAGGGCAACAGTAGTATACCTATGCTCATAAATCGATAGAAAAAACCAAATTCGGGTTACAAACTAAAACTGAGGGAACGCATTAAATATATTTTGGATGCAAAATTTATGTAAAACCATGTTGCTGCAGCTAAACCATATGTTTTGTCTGTGAGAGAACATGTTCATGTGACGTGGTTCGTCATACAAATAGCTTATTATACGTCCTAAAATGATGTTATCGTATAGGAGCAGTAGCATTCATTAATATAAACCTCGGCAGATTCAAATACCATCAATGAATTGTTTGATGTAGACTATTGAAATCTGACGAGATTGACCGAATGGAAATATAAAAAAGAAGATGTGGTACAAAAGACCAAAATGAGATATTAATGATAGATAAACACTACACACGAGAAATAAAAGTTGAAATGTCACAAAGACGAAAACAAAAAAAGTCGAAAGAATAAATTAACTTAAAAAGAATACAATACAACAATTTAGGTCTCTGCGAGAGGAGGACAATGACGGCGATATTATAATCATATCATAACTATATCAACATATACAAATAAACAGTACACGAATAAAATGTATAGAATAAATTTACTGTGGTAATCAACTCCCATTGTATTAAATATTTAAATTTGAAGACTGTCAAGTTAGCACGCATTGCTACATTATCTATTCAAATCCAATAATTGCTTTAAAAATTAAAATTTAAAAGAATTAGTTGTCAAGTGTATTGATTCCCTGTCTTCTATTTGTTTGGCTCAGATGCCCGTATGTTGCAAGGGAGAGAACCAGCCTAGGTGTACAGATTTTGTCATCCGGGTATTACACCACTGAATACAACTTTGACAAAATTTCGACCGTTAAGTTCTCTTTTTCTGGTACTAATAAGGATCAATTTATAAGTGTTCTTCGAGAATATAATAACAAATGTCCGAACCAATTTCAGATGCTTTATTAAGTGGTAAGATTATATATATTAAAGTCATATGAAACGAGTGAGTGGTGAACAATAATGTTTATCCAATTCTTGAACCAATGCATGTATATATCATAAACTTAGTCCTCTGTGCACGATTTTCTCATTTTTTAATCAAATATATCGTATAATCGTATTTTTTTCTTCTCTCTGTCTATTATGATTTAACAAATATTGCAGCTCATTAATTGTCGTGTTTTGAAGCCGAAGTTTACCGATTGTCACCTTATAGTAAACAAATAACAAAAAGCATGGGTATTGAGCACGTGTTTAACATGTACAATCAGATACTTGTTTATTTTAATGGCAGATCCATGCGTACTGCGACCACCGGAATTTTACGAGGAGGCCTACCGCTCAGGTCACTATGCATACGGAAAATATGTCGGCGAATTGAAGGAAGCAATTAAAAATAAGTAAACTTCTTCAAAATGTGGACAAATTAAAGAATTTTTCTCAGAAAAAAGTATATGTACATAAGTTGTATAATGAAAAACTATCCATTTAGTTATAAAAAACATATGTATATTGTTTTTTTAATTTGAGGTTTCTTATGACTTTTATATATGCCACATGTGGAGCAGGATCTGCTTACCCTTCCGGAGCACCGGTGATCACCCTTAGTTTTTGGTGGGATTCGAGTTGCTTATTTTTTGGTTTTGTATGTTGTGTCATGTGTTCGATTGTTTGTCTATTTGTCTTTTTAATTTTTAGCCAGGCGTTGTCAGTTTGTTTTCGATTTATGAGTTTGAATGTCCCTCTCGTATCTTCCGTCTCTCTTTTATGGTTTATTATTTTATGTATTGTTGGATTAAGCATTGCTATAAGACAAATGTGTTTGGGTTATTTATTTTGTTTTTTATTGATTTATTTTATCTATTTTGTTATTATATTATGTTTTTTCTTCTTCGACGTCTTGTGTATTTGTCTTTTTTTTCTTTGATAAACACATTGCTGTTGAGAAACATTTTTTCAGTTATAATTAAATTAATCTTGTATTAAAAATTTATCTTAAAAGACTTAAAGTTAAAAAAAAATAATGTATACAAATAGACTCATCATAGATACCAGCATTAAAATTTTATATTTACGGCAGACGCGCGTCTCGTCTGCAAAAGACTCATCAGTAATGCTCGAATCAAAAAAATGTTTGAAAGGCCAAATAGAGTACGAAGGAATATCGTGTTTATTATAATGTAAACTTTTGATGAATAAGCGCCATAGTATGATTGAAACCAAAATTGGACGGTTCACAGAACATAGAAATGCGAAAGTGCAAGTGAGGCGTTGTGTCATATAAAAATATTGTATTTAAAATTAAGTAATTTTTTTCTGAGGAAACAACAATTTAATCATTGCTTTGCCTTGATATTTCAATAATATACTTTGTAACGTAATGATATATTTTCAAGTAATATAAACAAGTAACTAAAGTAAATCAGACATCTATTAACGTATCATAGGTATAAGCTATGTAAACAAATTAATGAAAATACTTCACAACCTCCATCGCTATTCAATTAGGCAGATTCAGATGAGCGAAGTGCACTATGGACTTCCCCCTCTTTGACATGTGTCATACATTTTACCTAAGTTACAATATTTCACATTTTTGAAAGAATCCAGTCGCTATTATGCAATAACAATAGCTTGGTGTAAAAAAGTATGTAATAGTCGAAAGTAAATTAACGCAGGTGAAAATTTAAAAGTATACATATAATTTGTTTAAAAAAGTGTTAGTCCGTTATAATAATCAAGGTAAACTGTAAAGGAAATGATTGGGTGTTATAAATCGTTATAATTGCATAGGTAAAACACTTTGTTTATTGACTAGGGTTCCGAAAAGGAAAGTCCGATTTATTTAATTATTACTAAAACCGGAATTATTTATCATAAACAGATAAATCTGACATATTTCGTATGTGACACAATCAATCACAATTACAGATGTGTGACAATATGGTGCTATCGTATAATAATTTGAGAAGAAAATCGTTCACTTTCTTAGACAAGTATTTTTTTTCAAAATCCGCTTAAAAGCAAGCCTACCAGTTGAAGGATAAAACACACAATCAGGAAAATGCAAACAAGACTATACAAACAGGCAAAGAGGACAAGATCTTTGCAATAAAGGTATTCTGAAAAGTATGCACGCGACAACTAAATCAGGAAAGCTTGTTTTGAATACATAAACAAAAATATTTAATTTTAATAAGAACTTGAAAATAACAATAAAAATGATAAAAATCAAGAAAACCGGACACCATTGAAAAACAACGACTATTTAGTAAACGACAGTAAAGAAAATGATGAACAACTGATCCAACAATTCAAAGCGATTTTTACCACAGACAACAATAAAACGCTGCCATATTCAATTAAACGTAAATGGAAAACGAGACCGTCCTTAGATATAAGACAAAAAGGCGTTGAAAATAATTGGTTATCTAACTTAATCAGTTTAAAGCGTCAGGTCCAAATTACATGCCACATCGAATTTCAAATGAGTGCTAAAAAAACTAGTCCCGGGACTAACATCAATACACCAAAAGTTCATAAACACTGGATCATTGCCAAGTAAAACGTTAAACGCTTACATCTTAGGCGTATTTAAGGTGGTACCTAACACTACAGGGAGATAACTCTGTAAAATCAGCAGAACGTTTTAATGACAAATTAATTTTAGTTAGGCGTTAGGTACCACATTTAGAAAAGATAATAAAAAAACACGCACCAGAAAATAACAGAGCAGTATCGTTTACATCTGTGCCTTGTAAAATACTAAAACAAATTATCTGTAAATACATGCCTTGAAACAGAATCGTAAATTACGTCTATGAAAGCCGAGTGGGTCGATGCAACTGCTGGCGGACGTTTCGTCCCCGAGGTTATCACCAGCCCAGTAGTCAACACTTCGGTGTTGACATGAATATCATTAATGTGGTCATTTCGATAAATTTCCTGTTTACAAAACTTATAATTTTGTCAAAAAACAAAGGATTTTTTTTATCCAGGCATAGATTATCGAAGCCGTATTGGCACAAATTTTTGGAATTTTGGATCTTCAATGCCCTTCAACTTTGTACTTGTTTGGCTCTATAAATATATTTTGATATGAGCGTCACTGATTAGTCTTATGAAGACGAAACGCGCGTCTGGCGTACTTCAGTATAATCCTGGTACCTTTGATAACTATTTTAACATGTATATCGGACATACATCTAAAGTAAGTTGTTAAGTGCCATTGATATATGGTAGTCAACAAAAGAAACGATACACGACTTTGGAATAAAATTTATCAAAACTTATAAAATATAAAACAAAATGAGATACACTATTTTCAAAAGCTTTCATTTGCAATCTATGCACTTATGAAAATGAATATCAAAATCTATCGAAAAGTAACTAAATTCCGTGCAAATAATCATAGAGGGCAAATTATTTTTGCGGAAAGTTGGATAAAAAATCGACACAGAATTTTGTAAATACTAAATAAAATTTTCAAATTTGTTTAAAAATATTTAATATGCTAATCAAGTTATGTTCATATTGTAACTGATCTCAACAAATGCAAAAACAATTAAAAATTGTTTTCGTCGCAAATCAATGCTTTAGATATGAAAACAACATACTTTAAATTGGAACCTTTCGGATTAGTTTTAAAATTGTTACTGGTTTTTTTTAATTTCACGTTACACATACTGTCTATGGTAAATCTATTAATAATGGATACATTTTAACAATTTCTTGTAGGGCCGAACTTTGATTTACAAATAAACAAAGAAACAGTCGGATTTTTTTTTAAGAACTGATGGCAAAAATTGTCTTTACCTTTTAATGATATCTTGGCATCATTATTTGGAACTTCTGTTTTATGTAAATTTTGTCAAAAAATTTAAATTTCGCCAAATGACTTCATGAAAGCAAAAAAAAATAATTTTTAAACGGGTTTATATTTCCATGGTCATTAAGAATTACTACCTTCAATATTGGTCCTATAAACGAAAAACTTCATCTTAAACTTTCAAAACAAAAGTCGTGTATCGTTTCTTCTGTTGACTAGTATATGTCCGAAATTCATGTTACAATGTAGAGGAGGAGAGTGGATCGTAACCGTTGGATAGCGAAGATGATCATTTATATTATCCTGACCTTTTTCCTCGATTGAGACATCACCGAATGAAACTTGTCATCGAATTCGTACGTGCAATGATAAACATGGCAGGTGCAACATGTAGAGTATGATCTGATAAACGTTTAGACCAGAGCATCTGAAAGCTCCTGTTTTAAGCTGTGTTTTGTGTTACTCCACCTTAGGTTTTGTGGATAGTGTTTTTTAGATTATTGTTTGTTTTTTCGTTGCAGCATTTCCTTTGTTTTCAGTCATGATATGTCGGGTTTTCTTCGATATTCTCCCTTCAACCCCATCGTGTTAAATCTTTGTGTCCAAAGGCTGAAGCATACCTCCCAACAAAAGAGTTTTTATTGATCATCAACATATGCAATTCAGTTATAAACATGTGGTTTGGCTCTTTGTAATGTAAAAAGCAATTGTTTATGAGTTCAATTTTAGTTTTCTCATTGTTGAATGCTTAGATAAGATTAAAAAGCAATATATAAACAATGTCTTTTTCTTCAACAGGACCAGAAAATTCTTCAGACTTTGAGGATCCAGATTCGCACAATGAAGTTAGAAATGTATTCGAAAGGTATGTCGATTTTCTGTTAAGTGTGCTTTCGGGTATAAAATATTTTATTTTGTAATATAGGATTTTGCTATATTTTTTTATAAATGAACTCTATCATACATTAATAGAAAAATGAAATAAAAAATGGGGTCACCGTTCCTTTAAGCTCACAATCTGCCTTCGAAAGAAGCATACATTTTTGTTAATGTCCCTTTTTTCTGTCGAACTAATAGGAGAAATAGAGGTAATATCGAAATATAAAAAGAAATGAATTACAGGAATCGCTTAAATTTTACAACTATTTAGTTTGTGTACAGCTTATTTGAAAATAATAATAAAAATATAGGTCACCGATGAGTTAAAAAAAGATGTTTCAATTTTAATACCAAAAACATGGCATGTTTGCACCAAAGGGAGATAATTTGGAGCTTTTTCAATGATATAAACAAGTAAAAAGTCATCTGGGGCCAAACCGAATCGATTTGTTTGGTTGTTTTTTTGTACCATATCATAAAGTAATAACTAATAGTGTTATAAATAAAATTTGTAATGAGAACACAAATATTTCTTTTTTTTGCTGAGCCTCCTCAAGTTAGCGATGTGTAGTAAATTAATCGAATAAGTTTTTAAGCAAAATGTTTCCAAACGCTAAACTGTTGTCACTGCAAACAAGCAAAAGACTTAATTGGTCTATATCTGTACTCGATTGTACTAATTTTTACTCGACCAGTCGAAATTGCTCGAAACTAATTTGATATTTTTCGACTGTTGTCTGAACCATTCGTGATAGTATGAACCGTACTCGACGTAGTCCTAACATTTCTTGACCAAGTCTGAACCATGCTCGACCTGGTTTGAACCATAATTAAACAAGTCTTAACAAATCTTAACCTATCTCTGTATCTATCTATTGTATTTCATCAATTTGGAATCTATTTATATATATTAACATTGTTGTGCTGGTATTAATAGTAGTAACGTATATATACAACAATTTTAAATCTGCAAATTTACGGTAATATATAAGTTGTGCGGAAATTTTGAATATTTATCTTAAATTCATAAAAAAGGCAATTTCGTAGCAAAATCATCGATGAGCAAAACCTAATCTTTAATTGAAAATTTAACCAAAAAAAACCATTCATATTTGATAAGAAAAAAAATATCAAAATTATGTATAAAAGCTGAATGTTGAAAAAACATCATTTCGCCTCTTTAACGTACAAATTTTGGTCGATTCCACTGCTAAAGGAGATTTATTTTCCCGAGGGTATCACCAGCCCATTAGTCATTACATCTGTGTTGACTTGAGTTATCATTGATATGTTCATAATCATAAATTAACTGTCAACAAAAAGTTTGAATTTTTGAAATACTAAGGCTTTTTTACCTCATGAATAGATTTCCTTAGCTGTATTTGGCAAAACTTTTAGGAACTTTTTATCCTCAATGCTCTTCAACTTCGTAACATTTTTTGATTTCAGTGTCACTGATGAGTCTTTTGTGGACGAACTGCGCGTCTGGCGTAAATATGAAATTTCAATCCTGGTATCTGTGATGAGTTTATTTATACAACTTCCAAATTTGAGTTAATAAGAGACATAAAATAGGGCGATGAATGATCGAACGGACGGACGGACGTAAAGACCAAAAAAACATAACGCACATTCCTTTTTGCATAAAAAGGTTGTCTTTGGTTAAGACTATTATATTTGTTTTTCATAAATTGTCTTGTTATAAATAATTTAATTGATTCATAGTTTTTATGTCGGTGCTTTTTGTAGCCGACGAAACGGTATGTTTTTGATTTCGTACTGTTGCCTATATAACTTATAGCCACTTCATTTGATCTTTGGTGGATAGTTTATTGATTGACTTATTTTTTTTTTTAAATAAATATTAGTCCCTTTTTCCCGTCTGAAACAAAAATATATACGTTAAAATTGTAAATGTTCAATAGTTTCCTTTCCATCGTTTTAGGGAAGACCTTCAACCGTTCTTCAAACAGTTAGTGAAGGTTGGTGTTTCAGAGGCACTCCAAGAACACGATGTCAGAGTAAAAAGATTAGAAAGACAAATTGGCGACAAAAATATGAAGATCATGGAATTAGAACTCCAAAAGTCAATTTTAGAAGGTCGACTTAGAGATTTAACAGGCACAATTGAAGAAAACCAGCACAAAATACAAAAAAAGATTGATAGGTTAAATAAAGAAATTGATGAAAAGAAAACAGAAGTGACAGTCCTTAAAAAAGAGTTGAAGAGAGAGAAAAAGTTGTCCGAGGAAAGAGATACCAAGTTGGCACAATTGGAGAAGGACAAAGATCAATTAAAGGCAGAAAAAGATCGATTAAAAGCAGAAAAACAACAAGCTCTTTCACAAAGAAACGATGCAATTAGAAAACTAAACGACCTTAAACAGAAATGAGAGCAAGTGATTTGACATAAAATCATCTCTCAATCTAATATAGTTCATCGCGAATTTGGTTCTTTGATTATTTTTTTGATTATGGTTTTTATAACTTGTTGCAGAGCTGTTTGAGGGTAATTCGTCAATATTATTAAAAATCAAGAGTGGTTTGAATGGCATTGTGCAAACATTGAAAATTAGGGAGGTACATAATTGAAATTGAATTTAAAATTGATACTCTAGATCAGAAGAGAATTAGTTAAGGAACAAAAAGAGCTAAACATATTGTTAGGTTATGTTGCATTTTTTATTCGAGATATCTATATATTTTTCTAAATGGCGGAAAGAGGATGACCACTTTGCCCCTATTTTTGACAATTTTACCTACTATGTTTGTTTGTTTTGTTCTGATATCGTTGTAAACATAATGAAATTTGATGCAACTGACATACAAGTGAGAGGTGAAGCTATCTATAAAACCAGTTTTAATCCGCCCTTTTCTACAAAATGAAATGCCTGTAACATTTCAGGAATATGTCAGTTGTTATTAATTCATTTGAAATGTTTACCTTTTATGTCTGTTTGTTTTATTCACGCATTTTGTCAATATAATGGAATTTGATGCGACTGTCATACAAGTGAGAGGTTTAGCTAGCTATAAAACCAGGTTCCGCCCCCTATTTCTACATAATTAGTCTGTACCAAGTCAGGAATGTGACATTTGTTATCCATTCGTTTGATGTGTTTGAGCTTTATATTTTGCAATTTGATTAGGGACTTTTCGTTTTAAATTTTCCTCGGAGCTCAGTGTTTTTGTGATTTTGCTTTATACTTTATATTTGCATTGGTATTTTTTTGGTAAAAACCAAAGGAAAAGAAGTCTAGAAACTGCTTCAATTTTGATAAATAACCTTTTATGAATTATTGAAGTCTTGTATGAAAAGAAAAATGGGTGTTATGAGTACATTATTTTACCCTGTATCGTAGGGAAAAACTAAGAATCCGATTATCTGACAAAAATTTCTAAGCCTCCCTTAAGTGTATCCTTAAGAATTTTTCAACAATTACAAAGTTTTTGTGGCAACATTTGTATGGAGGACAAAAAGAACGCATCCATTTGAATGTGTTATACACAACCTTGTTCTGGCTTATTCTTATTTCTTTAATTTTGATATTATATCTTAATCAATGAAATCGAAACTAATTATTTTATAAACTTTGTTTACCCCATTTCTAATTTACTTTAACATTTTGTTTAAATAATTCATCTGATTTTGGGCGCCGTGATTGTCAAATAAAGTGTTTCATTTGACTCTGATTTATTGATGACGTCTTATGGTATGATACTTCAGATAGTTCACAAGGTTTGTATGTAATTATTAAAGGGGCAGTAGCTGTCAAATTCATATTCACCGATTTGACTGATATTCTCATATTTTATTTTAAACAATGTTAAACATGTTTCCAAACTATCAAAAGTATAAAACAAACAATTTACAGGACATGGTCTCAATAAGATGTAGCTTCGTTTCGTGTGAATTTTAGCCAAAACGCCATCTAATTAACTATCGAGTTGACCTTTCTATGACCATATAAGCAATGTAAACATAAACATAGATATAAATAGAATAAGCAACTCGTGCTATTGGATTTTTATAGGTCTGTTAAATTTTGCATTATCGATTAAAAATACATGTTTATCATCGTTTTTACCTTAAAAAAGAAGAATGATTTTATGTGGATCGAATCAGTCAACCAAATATTTACCTTTGTTTCACTTTCAATGTTGACATTCTTTTCCTTCAAATAGCCGTACACGCGCAATGCATGCGTTATTCTTTCTCTTTCTACAGGGTTAAATTGGAGTTCATGAATACAGATTCAATGAGGTCGAATTAATCACTTGTAAGTGAATAATTCATCATCAATGGTAATAAGCTTAATTTGACAAAATTGAACCATTTTAGCTGATAAAAGCAAATTATTAATTCACTATTTCACTTACAAAATCGATTGAACAAAAAAATCATACTTTAGATTTTTTATATATCTCGTAGCTAGTGCCCCTTTAAATTCCATTATTCTAGAAAATTTGCATCGGTTTTTTGAAGCGAAAAAAAATGCAATTCTGCATTGCAACATTCTCAATACGAAAACGTCATTATTGGAATACTATGTAGCACTACCAGTAAACGAGCCTGGATAAAGGTATTTATAATTATTTTGTTTGTAAATGTGTTGTAATTTTATATACCGTTACTCAATCTAATTTCAATTGCGACGGGAGATATATATTTCCTCTAAAAATGTGTCCTTTTTTGCCACAAACGCTACGTTTTCGCCACTAGTTTTCAAAATGCCTAGTATCAGATGAACCAAAAAAAAATAGTATACCATTGCGCCCAATTATATATATAAAACTTGTTAGACTTGTATATAACTGGGGGGGGGGGAGATATTACTTATCTGTCTTGTATAATATGCATGATTGTCTTTTTCCCACTGAATCAGGCCGCGATTAAATTAAGGGTGGTGCGGGAACTTCTCGCTGTATTGAAGACCTATTGGTGACCTTCTGCTGTTGTCTGTTCTATGGTGGGGTTGTTGTCTATTTGACACATTCCCCATTTCCATTCTCAATTTTATTAAAAACTTGAGTTTTGTTTTTCAAAATGTAATTTAAAAAAAATGCTTATCTATGGTTGCATCTTTGTTCTGCCACTAAGTAATGTAACTAATGCAGACAGTTTAAACCATTTTATTCATCAATGTAGACTGAACAAGATAGAGTGGTGAAGAGATTGTGGTCAGCCAAAGCTTATGGAAATTCCAAGATAAATTGTCCGAGATAGTTTGTCATCACATGGGTTGATGAAAAAGTTCGATAACTCTGATTAAACCTAGTCCAAGAGGCCATTCATTACGAATTAGAGTTTTGTCTCTTAATTAAACAACATCTCCTTCCTTTATGTTTGGAACATCCTTATGCCATTTTCTCCTTGACTGAAGATTGTTCAGATACTCTTTGCGCCACCTTGACCAAAACATGTCTGAAAGAACCATTACACGCTTCCATTCGGCACGGAGAAGATCCTTTGTGTCAAATTCTCCAATGTAATCGGTTTCGATTGTAGATTTTGTCTTCTGAGTAAGAAGCACTGCCGGTGAAAGTATAAACGGATTATCAGTGTCAGAAGAAACCGGAACTATCGGTCTATGATTCACTATACTCGCTACTTCAGCCATGAAGGTAACTAAAACATCATGAGTTAGAAATTTTGTGTTAGAATCTGTAAGAATTGAGTCCAAAATTCTTCTTGTAACACCTATTAATCGTTCCCACGCTCCTCCCATGTGCGAGGAGTGGGAAGGGTTAAAAATCCAAATCGTCCTCGTTTCATGCATAAATGTTTTAACTTTGTCATCTTCAACGTTAATTGCCTCGATGTGTAAAGGATCCACTGCACCTATGAAATTAGTACCGCGATCTGATCTAAAAACACTCATTTTTCCTCTGATTGCAATGAATCGGCGTAAGGCATTGATGAAAGCACTCGAAGACATCTCTTCGACTATTTCTATATGTATTGCACGTGTCGTAAGACATGTAAAAAGTATAGCCCACCTCTTAGAATTTGAACAGCCACCACGAGTCCTGCGATGAATAACAGACCAAGGACCAAATGCATCGACCCCCACATTAGTAAATGGCGGAGTGGATTCAATTCTGTCTGTAGGGAGGTCAGCCATCTTTTGAACCTCCAAACAACCTCTGAGTTTACGACACGGGACGCAATGGTGTATAATGTATAACAGATGATACGAGACGTTTCGAGCCTGTAATCCAGTAACCCTCTGCACGAATAGCACCTTCTGTAAAATGTCGTCCTTGGTGCTTGACTTGGGCATGAAAATGTTGCACTAGTAATTTTGACACATGACATTTTCCTGGAAGAATGAGTGGATTTCTTTCTTGGTATGGCAGATTTGATTTATTGAGTCTTCCACCAACACGCAACATGCCTTCACTATCCAAAAATGGATCTAAAGATATAATACTACTGTTTTTCCTAAGATTTTGTCCATTTACTATGCAGTCTATTTTTGAACTATAAACTTCACTTTGTATTGTCTTAATTATAAATATTTCTGACTCATTGAGCGACGTAACTACATCGATATCTTGTAAAGCAACCTTTTTGAATCTCGACTGAATGAATCTTTGTAGAACGGCTATTCCATTTACCAGTAACTTCCATGATGAAAAGTTTTGAAATCGTTCAGATCCAATAGAATGAGTGTCTTCAATTGTAGTCTTTGTAAATGTCACAATAGGTCGTACTTCTTTATCTAAATCTGGATTGACTAGTGTCGTTAGAGTTTCAGTAGATGCAGAAGCTTGCAGTTCTCCACTTAGAAACTTAGTTGGTCCTTGCAACTAACAACTAGAACCAATATCTTCTGACGAAACTGACCTTGTAGCTTGATCTGCAGGATTGACTGATGTTGGAACGTAATTCCATTGTTCTGGGACCGTTGACTTACGTATGCGTTCGATTCTATGTTCCACATAAACATAAAAGCGACGTGTCTGGTTATAAATATATCCCACGACCACCTTGCTGTCGGTGTAAAACTTAACAACATCGAAAGTCTCATCAAAGTTCTCAACAACTGTCTTTGCTACGTCAACCGCCAAAACAGCTGCACACAGCTCTAACCTCGGTATAGTGTGTCCATGGTGAGGTGCGACTTTTGCCTTTCCTAAAATGAATCCAGTTTCAGAGTTGCCATCAGGTTTTATTGTTCGTAAGTATGATACCGCTGCAATAGCCTTTTCAGATGCGTCAGCAGACATGAAGTTCAAAGGTAGGTTTTTTACTTAATGAAGAACTTACATACATGCGTGGAATTGTAATGTTCTGAAGTGCACTAAGCGAATTTCTCCAAGTTTCCCATTCCGATCTGCTGTGTTCCGGCAGGGGTTCGTCCCAATCAACAGATTGCGCCATAAGCTCACGCAGTATAATTTTACCTTTAATTATGACTGGAGCGACAAAGCCTAGCGGGTCAAATAAACTGTTAAGTGTAGATAATACACCACGGCGTGTAAAAGGTTTGCTTTCTTCAGAAATTCGATAGGTAAAACAGTCTGTAGCTAGGTCCCAATACAACCCTAAACTCCTCTGTAGCGGAACACTATCAGAATCAAAGTCTATACTCTTCAAGTCTTGAGCAAGATCTTCATGTGGAAGAGCGGACATTACTTCATCACTATTTGATGCGAACTTGTGAAGGCGTATATTTCCTTCCTCCAATAAGGTTTTCTGAGTTCGTGTTAGCAGATCTATCATGTCTCGACTGCTATCTAATGATATGAGGCCATCGTCAACATAAAAGTGTCTCTGAATAAAATCTCTAACATCTGGTTCAGCCAAATTTGAGCACTTTCGTAGTCCATATGTTGCAACCGCTGGCGAGGGGCTATTCCCGAATACGTGTACGGTCATTCTAAAGGCTACTAGTTGTTTATCAAGGTCATTGTCTTCGTGCCATAGGAAACGAAGAAAGTCTCTATGCTTCGCATCAACAGCAAACGAATAGAACATCTGCTGAACGTCAGCTGAGGCAGCAATACGATTCTTTCTGAAGAGCATGAGGACGCTCAGAAGAGAACTATTTAGATCTGGTCCTTGTAACAATACATTGTTGAGTGACACATCTCCAAATTTGGCAGAGGAATCAAAAACACAACGGATCTTTCCAGGTTTCTTTGGATGATAGATACCAAAGACAGGTAGGAACCAAGATTCTGCTCCTTCATCAAGTTTTGGTGCTATTTCTGCATGATTGTTTAGTATAAGATTGTGCATAAATTCTAAAAAGTGTTCACGTTTTTCTTTATTAGACTGAAGACTTATATCAAGTGTTTTAGCACGACGTAAAGCCATAGGAAAATTGTTGTAATCGTTCCCTATTAGGTTTTAAAGGGTAAAGGTGCGCACCAATTTCCATGTTCATTCTTGTGGAAATCCTTCTCCATTATATCAAGAAATATTTTGTCTTCTATAGACTTTCCAGGTGTGTCATCGAACTCAGTGCGATCAAATACACCGTCTACCAAATTGGTTCCATCAAAGTCAATATTATCAAGTCTGTTTTGAGTTTTCAGCAATTCCCGTACACTGATTACATTTGGACACGGTTTTAAGAGTGACGGACGTCCACCTGCTTGAATGTATGTCTTGTAAGACTTGACAGAGTCTGTGACATGTCTATTTCCAATACAAACATCTCCGATTATAACCCAACCCAGAGCTAATCGTTGTGCATATGGAGAATGAGCTGGTCCGATTCGTTGTTCAATTATGTGATGAGCTTCTAGAAGGTCTCGTCCTATCAATAAAAGAATATCTGCATTTTCATCTAAAGGTTCATGTTCATGTGAAATGCTACGAAGATGATCGTGATAATTAGCTACGTCTGGAGTCGGAATCTCATCGCGATTATTTGGTATCTCCTTACATTCTATGACTGTTGGCAATTGCATTTTTGTTGACCCATCTAAAGATTCGAGTAACAATCTTGACACACGTCGACCATTCATTCTTGTCCGACCCGAGCAACTCATTAATGTATACTCCTCTGGTTTACATACAATGTCAAATGAATCAAACAGTTCTTTCCTACCCAAAGACCTATTGCTTTGTTCGTCTAATATAATGTAAGTCTTGATGCGTTTGGATGGATCATCTGCATGTGAAACAAATACCGGAAGTATTTTCGCACAAGACTTTCCAGAAAATTTACCATTACATATGTCCATGCAATACGCCTTAACAACTTTACTTGCGTCTTCAGATTGCTCCCCGCCATGGGGTTCCGAGGGTTGCATTTTCTCTTGTCCGTAAATATGCATTCCTGAACTATGAGTAGAGCTGTCACACTCTTTACATTGAACATTTTCAGGACAATTGCGACTGAGGTGATCTTTCGAGTTGATGCACTTGAAGCATATACCGTTTTCCTTAATTATCTTACGACGGTCCTCTATAGACTTGGATAAAAACGACCTGCAATCATTTAACGAATGATTAGTCTTATGAATAGCACATTTAAGCTTAATTGGTTTAATACCCTCTGTGGAAGTAGCAATTTCTGTCTTACTAACATTTATGTTTCTCGCGCTCAAGCGTGGTCTCTGAGATGAACGTCCGGATTCTTTATCCCGTGCTTGTGGTGAATTGTTGTTTTGATCACTTTCAAATTTGAATCCTGGGTCATTGTACTTACTAGCCTGATCGGATAAGAATTCAACAAAAAACGAAAATGGCGGATAAGGAACATTCTTTGACTTCTTGTTGTTTGTTGCTTTATCCCTCCACTTATATTGTAGCGATTGTGGCAATTTACTCATTATCGGGTTGATTCCTACTGAAGAGTCGAAGTAACTTAGAAGCTTTTCATATTACAGGATTCTCTTTAATAGACAAAATATTTCCGAAAGAACGTCTTGTAAATCATATAATCGTTTTACATCTCTAAATGTTACTTTAGGAAATTCATTGATCTTTGTCTTCAGTGACGTTTCTATCATTTCCGGGCTACCAAAACGTTCTTCTAGCCTTTGCCATATTTTTCGTAATCCTATTGACGGATCACTTAAGTTTGATGTCCGGATGCTTTGTCCAAACTTTGATGAATCGGGTCCAAGCCACTTAATTAAAAGTTCACTTTCCTCAACAGCAGTCACTTCAAGTTCCTTTGTAATAGCTTTAAAACCGGATTTCCAAAGTGCATAAGATTCTGGACGGTCATTGAAACGGTTAAATCTTGACATCAAAAGATCTTTTTTTAATAGAAAACGCGAAAATTCGCTCAAACTATTGTTGTTCGTATCGTGAGTTTCAACAGGTCCCGATACAGGCATTTGATCCTGGTGGGTACTTGGGATAAATGGAGCACTAGTATGATCGCCCAAGTGAGCATTGCTGTGAACCGGATTATCACGGAAGTTCTGACTGTTAAATGTAACATTTCTATGACTTTCGACGTACTGTCTAGTTCGATCTAACTCGTCTTGTTTAAGTATTCCTTGTAATGACTTGGCATCATGCTGTGAATCATCGTCTTCCATAGCTGCTTTGTATTCTGCATATGCTACAGCTGCTTCTTTTTGCTTACTAAGAAATTCTAGATCTGCTTGAATGTCCATCTGTTTTCGCTGTATTTCTGCATCTGCCTTCTTAAGTTCGGCTTCCTTAGCTGCGAATTCTAATGATGCTTTTGCTGCTTCAGCTCTAGCTTTCATTTTCGTGGTTGATGATGCTACTGACGATCGTCCATTTGATATGACTGATTTAACAGATTTTGTTTTAGTTTTTTGTTGTATCCTTTGCATATCTCTAAATACTTCGTCTGCGGATAGTTCTACATTAGTATACACCGATTCGTGATTTTCTAGTTCTCGAAGGCTATCTGCCGTGTTTTTCCTTTTGAGATATTGCGAGATTTCTTCTGCCATATTGAGGTATTTATCAAGTGAATTTTCGATCCTTTTTTGGCACACAGATATTGATTATTTTGTTTGATCTTCGGATTTATAAGTTCCGATTTCATAATCCACGTTTCTTTTCAGTACTGAAAGTTTTGAAAAGTAGTTTGTAACCGTTTGGTCATATTCAATTTGAGCTTTTTCGGTAAGTGTCCTTAATCTGGTTTCCTTATCTAACTCGAGACCATCCGTGGACGTCTGATCATTCTTATGTTCTAATGGATCCATGTTACTCATTGCTGTATTGAATCTCTTCACTGTTCTGCCACTTAGTAATGTAACTAATGCAGACAGTTTAAACCATTTTATTCATCAATGTAGACTGAACAAGATAGAGTGGTGAAGAGATTGTGGTCAGCCAAAGCTTATGGAAATTCCAAGATAAATTGTCCGAGATAGTTTGTCATCACATGGGTTGATGAAAAAGTTCGATAACTCTGATTAAACCTACGATAAGCTTTCAGTGACATAAAATTGAAATATAGTAATACACAAAATATTAAATCGACAAAATTCGATCTAATTAAACAAACTGATAAAGAATGTTTCCACAATAACGCCAGATTTTATTATTAGCATTATATACTGTATAGTTCTAATAATGTTACTTTACAATCTTCTTCAATCAATGATTATCATATACGATGAATAATAGTAGAGGTAAATTGGAGCAATTGAAATGCGTATGTTGACGTAATTTATATCTATGGATATTAATATCTGGCGCAAATGATACATCTTAAAAATAGCATTTTGCGCAGGAGAACAGCTGTTATTTCGACAATTACGGTCTCTTGAGTGATATCCTCGAGGAAAAGCTATTAGAAAATTCTGAATGTAATACAAACCTTAAATAGCTAAACAAACTAAAGAAAGAACCTTAAGTAAAGACAAATCCAGATTGGGAATCAGAGCTTTGCATGGAGGAGATGTATTTTTCAAACTTCAATTATTGCAAATTGTAATCAAACAATATCCGTATTTTTATGACAGTACTGAAGAAACGGAACAAGCAATCCACCAACAACGGGACTAATTTTACTGTACGATATGCACATTTTGACAATTAATGTGTCTTAAGTGATGGTCGAAACCAACATATTTAAATTCAAAATATTGTGAATATAGGAAGTGTATGTGTATACACAACGTATGGTAATTTTTCAACTGAGGAAACAGTATGTGGGTTATCATAGGATTTTTCGGTTTTGTCAGCTACATATTATGTTTACCCATTGCAGAATCCTATGGCTATGGTGGTGTGTTTTGTATATGCGACTTTTTGTATTTCTTTGGTTCTTATAACGTGACTCTGTACTTTAAAAGATCCCGTCAGTATGATAATGTTTTATTTTATGTCATTATGATATATTTCTATTATGAATTACAAAATACGTTGAACCACAAACGTCAAAATCATTCAATCGCGTAGTGGAATTAACTATTTGTGGATTCTTATAAATTCTATACAACTTTTAGACTATTTTAAATCTCGGTTTATTTCTGAAATTTATTCTTACATACTTTTGATTTTTTAACCCTGTATGCTAACATTGCATATATATTTAAAATTGTTTGTTTGTACATTGAACGACAAATATATGTGACGTATAAAATTTTCTGACGTCAGACACGCAAATAAATGAATGTGTTTGTAGTGTCATGTGCTGATTGTAATTGAACATTATGATACATAATATCATGTGGACAAATACTGTCAGTAATTTATAATTACTACTGAAATCAAAACATTAAATATAACATTTCTTTTTGTAAATTTTTTATATGTATAATGATAAGCCGTCTGTAAAAGTCTTATAAAATTTTTAATTACTTTTTAACAGTTTTTCAAAACGTTATCTTGTCAATGATAAAGCTACGAAAAGTCAAGAAAGAATTTTTCCCCGCCAAAATTTCAATGGCTAAGATCTCGAAAACAGACGCGGTGACCTAATATTTTATTTTGCTCTTTGGTTCCTTTATTAATTCCCCATCAATATAAACTAGTGTTTTGAAGAAAAGTTAATTACTTTGAAACTGAGAAGCGAACTCCCTTAAAATAAAGCCCTCGTGTATTTCATCTTCTTAAAACTATTTACAAATTATCTATCTGTCTTTTATCATCTACATGTAGTTTCATATTAATCTTAATAAATTGTCATAAATTAATTTAAAAAAAAAAAGAAGTAAAATGTTGTGAAAAAAAGAAATACTGCTAGCAAGATGTTAAATCCCTTTTTAATCAATATTTAAAAGTAAAATATGACACTTTGCATACTAGTAAATCAAACAATTTTACGTTTAATTTTCGTTTAAGACCGTTTTGGTAACTTCAGACGTGTGATATTTTGTTCAGTTTTTATTTTGCCAAACAACAAATGCATGAAGAAGAATTATATCTATCTAGAAATAATCCGACAACTCATTTGACCGATATCTATTTGTTATAAAATGGTGTAGTGCTTAACACTTGTAAAAATCACTATGGATAATTAAACCAACACGTATTTAAAATGAAGCAAACTAGCTATGTTGGGAGACGATAGGTCCTGCTATGCATGGATCATCCATCATCTGATTCATTCTCAGTGTAACAATAGATCAGACAACTAATCTTTTATCTTATGGTCTTATAAACTCATCATAGTTACCAGGGTTATATATATTACATTGTCCCATAGTTGAATATATTATGGTTAAGGGGTGGTGATCTCAACGGTTTTAAAAATTCTCAAACAGGAGGGGGTGGCCCAAGGGACTCCCCATATATTTCATCTGATTTGTTTTATTGTCCCATACATGAATATATATGGTTTAGGGGTGGGGATCTCGTCCGTTTTTAAATTCTAAAACAGGAGGGGTGGGGTGACCCCCCGCGACTGTCCCTATATTTCATTTGATTTTTCATATTGTCACAAACAGGAATATATATGGTTAATTGGTGGGGATCTCGACCGTTTCCAAGTTCTCAAACAGGAGGGGGGTGACTCCCCTATATTTTATTTGATTTATTATATTGTCCTATACTTGAATATATGGTTTAGGGGTGGGGATCTCGACCGTTTCCAAGTTATCAAACAGGAGGGGATATAGTGGCCTAAAGGACGCCACCTATATATCATATGATTTTCTTACATTCAGGGTTACATAACATAGTTTCAATATGTTTGAAAATAAAGTAAGAAACTTCAGCTACCAGTTTAATTGACCCTTCAAAACTTGTTGAGAAAAAAATAACCCTTCAAAATTGCAGTCATATGTTTACACTTTAAAAGCATTTCACATGCAATATCATCATTTATCATTGATGAAGAAAATTTATACTGTGACCATGAACATATATATTGTTAGATATACTGTTCCCAGCTGTCATATTGTATTGGATTTTGACATTAAAATTGGTCAAAAAGTAATTTTGAGTGTCTGTATAAAATATTTTCTGCTTTTTCTTTCTTTTACATATATCTTTTGGTTTTCAATTCTAGTGTTTATATTCATTTACCAAGCATATATGTATTTCGTCTCCTGCCTGGATTTTTTTGTGGTTGATCGCCAAAACCCGGAATTACCCTTATCCGCTTCCGGAATCGGATCCGATATTGTAAAATTTGTCTTCACGGCAGCCATTGTAATTATGTTTACAATGTTGTTTTTGTCATTCAGATACGATTTTACTCGAATTTACACATTATTTATCGGCGATTTTCTATATAAAGCTAGCGGTTGTACAAAATGAACATCGCTGTCATGAATTATAATGATGAAAATATTTTTTTAGATCGTTAATTTTGAGATTTTGGTGAAAAGGTCTGCAAAGTTATTTCTTAGTTTCTTTCAAGTGGAAGGTGACTCCGTCGGGCGTAGCTAGAAACCAAGTCGAATGTCCGCGTGCAAAAGTGGAAGTTCGCGGACCTCGGGCCATCGGTAATTTGAACCACTGTCTCCAAATTGAAAAGATGCGAAAATTTCTGAAATTGCCGCCAACAGCATGAACAGTAACTTATTATATAATAGACTACTGACGTAGTTGTACTGCCTATTGATGACAAACAATATTCCTCCAACTTTTGCCATTTGGGAAATCTAAACTATTTGTCTTAAGAGATTTTCGGCGATTACATATTTTATACAATTGTTCTTTGACATCTTAGCCAAAAGCACAGGTCATAATAAACTACACAAGGATTCCTAATGAGCACTACTTCCTATGCGTAACTTCAAAACTTTTGATTGATTCGACGATCATTTAAGGTTTTTCTGGTCATATTTTTTGTAATCCAGAATAAAAAGTATTACAAAAATGTTCAATTAGTTATATATAACATATTAGCTAGCTAGATAATAACAATGGCAAGTATTTCAGCATTTATTGGGTAGAACACAAATCTAGGGTGCTCGCATAATGCAGCTTAACTGCATAAAAACTAAGGGTGATCTCAGGTGCTTCGGAAGGGTAAGCAGATCCTGCTCCACATGTGACACCCGTCGTTTTGCTCATGTTATAACAAATCCGGTAAATAGTCAAATTCGGTAGATCACATTCATAAAAGACACATCAGTGATGCTCGTATCCAAAAAAGTTAAAAATCCCAATAAAGTACGATGTGAAAGAGCATTGAGAACCAAAATTCCTAAAAGTTTTGCCAAATACAGCTAAGGTAATATATTCCTGAGGTAGAAAAGCCTAAGTATTTCAAAAATTCATTTTTTTTGTAAAAAGTAAAGTTTAAAATGATAAGACCATGATACATCAGTCTCTAGTGAGTAGAAACATAGACATGTTGTATTCACCAACCCATTGGTGATGGTGACAGTTTAACTTTTGTTGTGTTTATTTCAGTAATTTCTTTGGATATACAAAATTAAGACACCTGGCAGCAATCCCTGTTAGTATCATCAACTAAGAGGTCATGCTTTATAACATGCATCAATAAAGAGATCGGGACTATTTCACCTGAATGTATATCACACTAGAGCCATTTTTTAAAAGTTGTTCAATATATTAAACTTAACTTCACGAATTAACATAGTTTGGAGGTTTTAACACCGGTTTATCTGAAGAGGTGACTAATTATTCAAAGTTGGCTTAAAAACATTTTGTGTAATGCGGGGTTCACACATTGCCGATTATTGCTCCCATTTGAGATCAGACAGCGATACGACACGAAAAGTGAAAAAGTCGGATTAGTATCCTCAATTATCTGGAATGTCCTTTTATTGTCTGAACGCAGTCGTTTTAGTTCGTAACAGATTCCTTCCTACTGGTCGGGCAGGGTCCAAATAGTTCGGCAAAGCACCCCGACAGTTAGGTGCGTCCCGTAACATTCGGGGAAACTCAGCCGATTTTGTCTAGTCGGATTACAATCGTGCCTATGTCGTGACAGATTCTGCTGTATCGGATCGAATTCCTTACAATGTTCTGTGTATTCGGGACGGTGTCCTGTGGAACGGGAATGATCTGGGGAAATTTTTCATTGCTGTATTTTTTGCCGATTGAGTCCAGATTGCATCCAGATCTTGTCGATTGCGAACCGTTTTTGCCGAAACCGTTCCGAAAGAGTCCCGTTATTAATTCTAAATTCGTCAATGATACCCACGTCAGAGTTCCGACAATTACAGAATACAATACGACTGAGACCAGATAGAGCGGACCGTGATAGGATTACGTTCCGACAGTACCTGATCATCCCGAGTAGGCCGACAGTTTTCGAACAGATAACTTCCGTCAGCGTCGGTTCACTGTCTTGTCATTATCTGATCTCTGTCGGATTACATTCGGTAGAAACGGGACGCAGTCGTGACAGACTCGGTCGAATTTTACCTGGCGAAAGATACAGATCGGATTAGAAGCGGATTGAGAACGGGATTATCGGGATAAATTCGCTTGGAAACGGTTGAATATCGACGCTTCCTGAACAATATCTGATTGTTGTCGTGATTAGTTTTTTTTTTTTACAAATTTTGATTAAAGTTTGAATTTCCATCCACGATTAATAAATTTTAATCGGGAATGGTCCTGTCAAGGACGGCAGTAAAAATCGTGAATGTGTGACCCCAGCTTAAGGAAAAACTTGAAATTTCGGAAGTTCAACATATATATACATACAATATTTGAAGTAAAAATCTCTTCTAACAAACCTAAGTGTAGACAAAACGAAAGCTTGTGTTCATGAAACACAACATTGAGAAAAAGATTTTTAAAAATTCATTTAACCAAGGAATTGTATATTTTTAAATATACAATTCCTTGATTTAACCAAAATAACAATTTGCTTGCCAATGGACAGACAAACAAAAGATGAAAATTGGTATGACATTCCTCGATCTTTGATGAGCTTATTAAAACTAAACAGAAAAGGGGCAGTTAGACCAGCCTATGTAATAATATTATAGTTGAAGCACTTACATACAATCTATCATCAGCTTTCGACATTTGAAAATGTCTGTACCAAGTCAGGAATATCACAGTTGTTTTCCAATCATTTGATTTTGCCATTTGATTAGGGACTTTCTATTTTGAATTTTCCTCGGAGTTCAGTATTTTGTGATTTTACTTTTTTCATGTTATTTTCAAAACTTAAAACAAAGCATTTTAAAACCAGATGCTCCGCAGGGCCCAGCTTTATAGGACCACAGAGTTCGTGCCCTGAACAGTTGGGGCAAGTATGGACACATTCAAGCTTAATACAGCTCTGAATTTGGATTGTGATTAAATAGTTGACACAACATAGGTTTCTGACACAGAATGAATGTGGTCTAAGAACCTAAATTTAAAAACTTAAAATTTTAAAATTGAACATTTACCTATTACGGTCAAATATCCAATATCTAAATACATGGTTAGATTCAGCATATCAAAGAACCCCAAGAATTCAATTTATGATGAAATCAAACAAAGTTCAATTTTGGACCCTTTAGACCTCAATGTGGACCAATATGATAATCTGGCCCAAATATCAAAAATCTAAATATATGGTTAGATTCAGCATATATCAAAGAGCCCCATATATTCAATTTTTGTTGACATCAAACAAAGTTTAATTTTGAACCCCGATTTGGACCAACTTGAAAACTGGGCCATAATCAAAAATCTAAGTACATGTTTAGATTTAGCAAATCAAAGAACCCCAAGAATTCAATTTTTGTTGAAATCAAACTAAGTTTAATTTTGGACCCCAATTTGGACCAACTTGAAAACTGGTCCATAATCAAAAATCTAAGTACATGTTTAGATTCAGCATATCAAAGAACCCAAATAATTCAATTTTTGTTAAAATCAAACTAAGTTTAATTTTGGACCCTTTGGACCTTAATGTAGACCAATTTGAAACAGGACCAAAAATTAAGAATCTTCATAAACGGTTAGATTCAGTATATCAAAGAACCCTAATTATTCAATTTTTGATGAAATCAAACAAAGTTTAATTTGGACCCTTTGGGCCCCCAATTTCTAAACTGTTGGGACCAAAACTCCCAAAATCAATCCAAACCTTCCTTTTATGGTCATAAACCTTGTGTTTAAATTTCATAGATTTCTATTTACTTATACTAAAGTTAGTGTGCGAAAACCAAGAAAAATGCTTATTTGGGCCCCTTTTTCCTAAACTGTTGGGACCAAAACTCCCAAAATATTTCCCAACCTTCCTTTTGTGTCCATAAACCTTGTGTTTAAACTTCATAGATTTCTATTTACTTATACTAAAGTTATTGTGTGAAAACCAGTAAAAATGCTTATTTGGGCCCTTTTTTGGCCCCTAATTCCTACATGTAAACTGTTTGGACCAAAACTCCCAAATCAATCCCAACCTTCCTTTTGTGGTCAAAAACTTTGTGTTTATAAATTTCATAGATTTCTATTTACTTAAACTAAATGTGTCTTTGTATGACGACGCCAACGTCATACCAATATACGACCGCAAAAATATTTTGCGGTCGTATAAAAATTGACCAAAAATAAAACAGTAAAAATACAAGAAATAAAACATCCTCAGAATTTGCAGTTTCAGAATCTTATGCTTTCTGGAAAGTATTTTATGAAGTGTACAGTTACACCAAAACGTTGTGATAGGTTAAAAATGCCCTAACAATTGAAACCCAACCAATGAATGGACATTATTTTCATTTTGAAGTACGAACAAAACCAAATTACACATAGTCCTTTAGACTCAACTACTTGATTCTTGAAATAGTCCATGCAGAAAGGTATCGAAAAAATAAGAAAGGTACCATAAAAGCTAAACATATATATATAAATATGACCTAAAAGATGTGTATCTTTTAGTGAAAGATAGGTCACTCCATGGCATAAAAAAATAACAAAAATATCATTTCTAAATCTTTTTAATATAAAGAAACAAGAAAACTTACAACAAAAGGTGTGACACATAACAAAACAATTGCACAATATGCCCTATGATATTATGTCTTGTAAAATAATCTCAAAAATGTTAACAACTTCTCATTTCTAAATTAAGTACATGATGAATCAATAAAAAAAATCATTGACTCTTTATAACTTTTAGAGACAACTTTCAAGTATATGAGCTGTGTTGAATAGACATTGACTTTATGCAAGAGCAGGTATACATGTACATGTATAATACTTTGATTGATTTGGAACATTTAAATACAAATCAAAGATGAATTTTGATCTGTTTTATCAACTCAACTTTCAAACAGTTATAGACTTTGCATAAGAATTTTTTCAACTCAAAATAAGTTAACAGATGTATAATGATATATATTTGGATATGGTCAATTTCTATCCAACACACCTTATCTTATATGAAACAACACAAGTATTCATTAGGAAAATCACATGACTGCTTCAACGGCAGACAAGCTAGATGTTCTGATACCAACTAACTAGGTTTTATCATTATTATATTTGAAAGTAAAAAATCATTGTAATTTAATAAATATATCACCTTTGCAATATATTGGTAGTAAAAACAGGATTGCTTGAAAAGCTATTTACTATTTGCTTTTATATCCAATGTGTATTAAGGGGAACATATATAAAATTACTTATAGCAAAATTGGTATACCAGGAAGAAGAGCAGAAAATTGTACTGTGATTGATTAAAAG
Source organism: Mytilus edulis (assembly GCA_019925275.1). NCBI lineage: Eukaryota > Metazoa > Mollusca > Bivalvia > Mytilida > Mytilidae > Mytilus > Mytilus edulis. Next base: position 108,774,202 of record CM034350.1, on the reverse strand, counting down.
GAAGTTGAATATGAGAGAAAGAGCAATGAACAGCTTTATATATTGTAGTTAGAACTATTTTGAGGTCCCACAGTAAATCATCTGTAAGAAATGATTAATTTGTTTCAAATAAGAAACTGCTTCTCCTTGAAACATTATTTTCCAGAGAAAAATGCAGTACCAATGGCAAAGATACAAATGGAAAATTGTGTTTAATTCCAATAGTTATAATTATAATTATAATTACAATATTTTGTAATCTTACTGTCCAATAATAAAAAAAATAACTGATCAATTATACAGAGTTTACAAGAATATCTGCTTGTCATCCATTAGGAAATGGTGAAGTAAGCAAGATAGTAAATATTGAATGAGGTTGTCATATGTAAGTATTTATTTGGTCATTTGAATATCTGATGACAATTTAAAGATGTAAATGTCAGACCATAAGAATTCATTATGAATGTTCTAAAATTGAACATAAAACATTATCAATTGGTCATCATGTTTTGGGACTTTTAAACATAAGATGGTCTTTGTTATCTGAATTAGAATTTCAAACTTCTTGGTTTGTGTAATTTGAATGTCTGATGAGGATGAACTAGTCTTGGAATTCATGGATGATTTTGAATATGGACAACATGGTCAATTGGTAATCAGGATTTTGGAGTGACAACATAAGATGAAATTTGCACTTAAAGACAAATGATTTGGAAATTAACACCTTAATGATGTACTAAGATGAGGTTAAGGAATTCTTGACAGATTTTCAAACAACTTTGTTTTTTTCCCTACGATACTGGGTAATATATTTTGCCCCATAACACCCATTTTTCTTTTCATATAATACTTCTATAGCCTATAAAAGGTCATTAACCAAAATTAAGGAAGATTCATGATTTCCATCCTTTTAATTTGAGACTAAAATAATACCTTTGCAATTTAAGGGAAAAGCTATACCAACACCTAGTCATCCTTTTTCCAATATTTTCTAAAATATAAATATCTAAAAAAGGAGCTTCATAACTTTTTTTTTTTTTCATCTTATTTTGTTCCTTAACTAATGCTATTCTGATTTGTAGTATCAATTCTATATTATAGATTTTTATAATTTCAGTACATCCCTAATTATTAATTCATTAAAAATCTGAACCAATATCACTAAAAGGTATTTGCATCAGTGTTCATGGATTTGTTGAAAATTGATATTGTAGTCAGTTAGTTTTCCACTCCCTCTGTCTTTAAAAATGGACAAGATAATTATTTGGATCTCAGGATTTTGGACCATCTTTTCACTACTTTCATAAAATAGAGGAATTGAAACTTGACAATTTAAAACAAATTCTATGGTGATCAGGATTCTGGTGTATTAACAACAGATTTTCAACCTCCATTTGCATTCATTGATTGGTTGAAAGTGGTAGTAAGAATTCTGGTCTGATAATCAGGTGAAAGACATCCATCTTCATTCATTGTTTAGTTGAAAATGGTTGTCAGAATCTGGTCTGATAAAATCAGGTATCAGACCTCTAACTGCATTCTTTGTGTAGTTAAAAATGGTTGTCATGTTTCTGGGCTGATATCATTAGAAGATCTTTGTACTCTTACATTGATATAACTAGCCATCAGTAAAGTAATCTCCAAAATCTGTAAAACATTAAAATCATTTAATTTTATACATGGTCAATATAAAAGTAAACAGTCACATAGTGAACTCTGTATAGAATGAAATCGTCACAATAGGAACACATAACCGTTTAAGTGATCTGAACCCTGCAGTAAAAGAAAAAGGCCTAAATTGAAACTTCTAATAAATTAGAAATCAAATTAATAAATTGTATAAAAAAAGGAAAACCAGAATGTTTTTTGGAAGTTTTTAACCATGGCAACCCCAGAATCTATTTTTTTCTTCTTATACCTACAGACCTTCTAATATGACTTGCACTTAAAGGTTTTCCGTCTTGTTCACAGGGCCCCTTAAAGTAATCTTGCCAAGTTTCATTACTCAACTGCAAGGGAAATAAAATTAGGTAGTGTGTGGAAACCTTTTATGACGGATGGACAATTAGATTATTATCAACCTCCTGTTGATTATTTTGCAGGGCCCAAAAGTATTTGATTACTTCATGTACTAGTATCTATTAGATCAGTCTGAATTGCATCCAACAATAAAATATATAAAACTAACCTTCCATTTTTGCATTGTAAATAACAGTTTTTTCTGTTCTGTGTTCATAATGATGTGGAGCTGACTCGATTAACTGTGTAGCAACAATCATAAAATCATCTTTCCAACCACCGAACGTAATTACTGACCGGTAATCATAGGAAATTATTGGTTGCTGTAATCAGAGAATACATACATGTAAATGTAGTGCAGCTTATTCTAAAGAAAAAGAAGCACATAAAGGGCATTAAATCCTTCGAATAAGGCTTTTTGATAGTTTGTTGTCTTTTTATAATAGCCCCTTTTACTGATGGTGGTTTGTTGTGAATTGTTGTTTTGTCCAACATTTTGTGATCTCCTTATCCTTAAAACCAAGACTTTAACCTACCATTTGTTTTAATAATTAAGGTCTTTCCTTTTACTAAAGGGAAAGACCTTACTGTATTTCTTCTGATTATTAGGTCTTTCAACCTTTCAGTTGAAAGACCTATAGGTTTTGTTCTGATTATTATTATTATTATTATTATTATTTTTTTCTTTTCTTCCGCCAACTTTTTTTACCTTCGCTGTTTTTTTGTTTCGCAAGATGTCGCTTAGATATTTGGAATATGATATCGAACAGTTTATGCGCTTTTGAAACCAACTCTGCTTAACCGAATACTTTACCATATAAGAGTTATCTCCCCGAACACTGTTTTTCTTGTTATCTCTAAGGCTTCGCAACCGTATAAGAAACCGACAAATTTATTTTTCCAAATTGCTCGTTATATCCTCAGGATGTTCTGTTTTATTTGGAACGAAGCTATCCGGAGACTCCATATGAGAGTTATCCCCCCTTTTGTATATGATATAAGTGATTTGCATTTCTAACTGGTAAACCATAAGTGATAGAGACCTAGGGTCTTTTGATTTAAGATCCTTGGTCCAAAAAAATGAAAAGTAGGTCAAGGTCAAAGGTCAAGGTCAAATTCTAAATTTTGATTTTGGCTTATTTTCACTTATTTTCATTAACCTTATAAGATATCGACAAATTATTTTTACTAAATTGTTAGTTGCGACATGTCGTAATTTATAAATTTTGGTTGCAAGGGTGCGTAGACAATTAATTGGAGTTTTCGCCCCTCTTATATTTACAATTATGCGTAAAGTGATATTACTCATGATCCATACATATTAAGGAACTAGTGTCTTTTGATTTGAGATGTTTAGTCTATGACCTTGAAATTGAGGTCAAGGTCATAGGTTAATTGGACGTTCTAGATTTTGACCTTTGCTCGAAATTCATATTTCTACATCATAAAGCCATAGGAACTGACATTTTCAACTGAATTTTAATATTTTCATATCAAAATAGATCCTTTTTGGTTGAAAGACCTTCAATTGTTCTCTGAACAATTGGTTTTTAATTATTATTATTATTATTAGGTCTTTCCACTTTTCCGTGGAAAGACCTATTGGATTTCTTCTGATTATTTTTTTTTTCTTCCGCCTAATTTTTTTCCTTCGCTGTTTTTTTGTTTCACAAGATGTCGCTTAGATTTTTGGAATCTGATATCGAACAGTTTTATACGCTTTTGAAACCAACTCTGCTTAACCGAATACTTTCCCAAATAAGAGTTATCTCCCCGAACACTGTTTTCCTTGTTATCTCTAAGGCTTCGCAACCGTATAAGAAACTGATGAATTTATTTTTCCAAATTGCTCGTTATATCCTGAGGATGTTCTGTTTTATTTTGACCGAAGCCGTATATAGATTCCATATGAGAGGTATCCCCCCTTTTATGTTTAATATAAGAATATGCATTTCTAATTGGTAAACCATAAGTGATAGAGACCTAGGGTCTTTTGATTTGAGATCCTTGGTTCAAAAAAATGAAAATAAGGTCAAGGTCAAAGGTCAAGGTCATATTATAAATTTTGATTTTGGCTTATTTTCACTTATTTTCAAAAGCCGTATAACTTATCGACAAATTATTTTTACTAAATTGTTAGTTGCGACATGTCGTAACTTATAAATTTTGGTTGAAAGGGTGCGTAGACAATAAATGGGAGTTTTCGCCCCTCTTATGTTTAGAATTATGCGTAAAGTGATATTACTAACAAACCATACATATTAAGAAACTAGTGTCTTTAGGTTTGAGATCCTTAGTCTATGACCTTGAAACTGAGGTCAAGGTCATCGGTTAATTGGACGTTCTAGATTTTGACCTTTGCTCCAAATTCATATTTAGACATCATAAAGTCATAGGAACTGACATATCAACTGAATTTTTAATATTTTAACATCAAAATATGTTGTAAGTGGTGGAAAGACCATCAATGGTTCTCTGAACAATTGGTTTTTAATTATTATTATTATTCTTCTTGTTCCGCCAAACTTTGACAAAATTTCCCTCCGTAACCGTAAGACGTGTCGCTTTCATGTTCACACTTTGTATCGGTGTCATGAATACCTATCCGGAACTCACCCTGTGAGTCGAAATATTTTGTCGGTTCGGAGTAATCCCTCCGAAACCCAAAAACCTTGTTATCGTTCCAACACCGTAACCGTAATAGGTAGAAAAAAAATGAAGGGTGAAATTTGTTCAGGACCAGACCCCGGTTCTTCGTTACATTTGGATCGAAAAGATTCAACGACTCATTGGTAGGGTTATGCCCCTATGAAAATTAACCGGTGTCGGTTGGCCACCAAAACTCAGAAACCGTAAGTCGTAGACACATAGGATCTTCACCAATCATCATCATTTCATGTATCTTTAAAAAATACCTCAAGGTCAAATTTGTATGTTGACCTTGACCTTTGACCTAACACCTTGTTATGGGATAATCTCAGAAACCATTATACTTACAGAAGTTTTAAATGGTGGAAAATGTTTGGGTCATTATGGCGCAACTTTGTTACATTTTGACCAAAGAGATTTGACCTTTCTATAAGGGGCATAACCCCTGTTTTAGGTTTTTGAAAAGACAAAATCAGCTTTTACTGTATAACCAAAGGTCCTAGACCCTTGGGGTCTTCAGTAATGGCATTGGGGACCAATGACCTTGACAAAGGTCAAAAGGTCAAAGGTCAAGGTCATGTCCCAGATAGCGAATTTAGTGTTTTTAACCTTATTTAAAGGATTTTTAGTGTGTTTTCAAGCTTTTTAAGGTTGACCTTGACCTTTTCAATACATTCTACGTCTGTTGGAACATGTATTTTACATTAAAAAAGGAAAGACCTCTCAATTGTTCAAGAACAATTGACAGTTTAATTTTAATTATTGTTATTCATCAGAAAGTCACAGCACATGGAACAACTGTATCAACCCTCCCTTTGTTAATAGACTTTATGATATGATTTTTTCAGAAGAATTTCAAAAAGCCAAATCATATTTACATAAATTCAGCTTAATGTGACATCCCAGAACAGATGACTTTTATATATAATGGTAGCTAGATTAATGTTACAAGCTATTATAATAAGCAGTTGTTGTAACATAGAAGTCCCCTTTAAAAACAGGTTACTGGTATATTTTTATAGTATAGGCTACTGTAAATTCAGAAATTAATGCAATGATTTTATTATTGTGAAAAATCTGACAGGGTTTAATATAATCGCAATACTCTAAACTCACATTTTGAAATTTTTTATATAAAATAAACAGGATTTTCTAAATATTGCAAAAATTAAATTCACATTTTAGTAGAAAATGACAAAATGGCAATAATAAATACACACAATGATTTCTAAATTTACTGTATCTAAAATACCAAACTTACCATTGTTGAATACTCTAATACAGTAATCCCCTCCTCATGGACAGCTAACCATACATCTTCAGTATTACTGAGAGACGTTTTTGTCTGAAATTAAAAACAGATATATAATACTTGACAATGTAATGGATGATTTTATTTAACAATTGAGATTTATTTCCAAAGTTTATTACTGGATTTTCGGCCACTAACTCAAAGAATAGTCAAATAAGAAAACCAAAGTTTGTTTTATAGATAAATACATAAATAAAATGCAGTTTTTCTATTCAGATCCCAAATAACATCTTGTTTTTTAAATAAGGAAAAAAAGTGATTGATAGATGGTTAAGAACGATTATCAAGAAGAAAAAAAGATTGGTGTACATATTGAGCATGTTTCAAATTGGTGTACAAATAACAAACATTGGCAATTTTCAATAGTATACAGATACTAAAATAACATTTTTTTTATCATTAGCAAGTAGGATGCAGACAAATCAAAGTAAGGTTAAATTACCTTTGTTCTAAATAGTTTAGCACCACAGTTCTGCCATTTTCTGACGACAGCTAAATATACCCGTATACAATCCTGAGCAGATCTACCACGTAAGGATGACCATCTCTCCAACAATTTACTTATCACAGATCTGTAATCATAATTAAGTATGGTTGTTAGGTTATATAATTATCTAGTCTGTAATTCACATCAGGTTGTATGATTTAAAACAACTAAAATTTGTAAAGACTTTTTTTTAAGGTTAACAACTGGTTTAACCCTTTCCTCCATAATGATGCCTTTTGACGCCACCCCCTTTACTCCATAATGACGCCTTTTGACGCCTGTGTAGTACCTCAGTTGAAATGCTTTGACTACAAAATGTCTGCATCAGACTTAAAAAAATTGTATCCAATATGAAAAGGATATTCATGAGAATTATCTGACTTGAATTTCATTGATGAAATATTGGTTTTCACAATGTATTAACACTTTAAAACTGATGATTTTTTTAACTGAAAAAAATCCTATGCGAATCAAGTATATTACACAAAAAAAATCCATGGAGGAAAGGGTTAACTGGTCATAGAAACATTTGTAAAATGCAAACCTGTTTCTGGCAGAGAGACCCAGTAATTTACAAAAAAAAAAAATGAAGCCAACAATGTGTCCAAACTATCCAGCCAATAATATTTTGTCAGAATAGTGATTATTTCAAAAACAGTGATGGGTCACAAATAAGAAGTTTTTTCTTTATTTGTTACCTGCATGAAATATTAGATTATAACTTCACATGAAACCATTTCCTAAAGGTTGTGATAACATTTTCCATGACCTCTAGATTAATGGAAAAATAGTTAAAATGCAAGGCAAAACAATGATTTCACATCAAATTTTGTTTAATTTCTTGAAATTGTGCACCTTTCTAAAATAACAGTATCTGATTACAATTTATTATTCAATGTATGCCTTATAATGTTAGCAAAAAATAAAATTTAGGAATATGATGACGACACCGTACATGAACTCTCACCTTTGTTCTTCTTCTGATATAGAGGTAAACTTTTTAGGATAAAATCTATCTAATACTGTTGATACTTGTTGTGCAACATTTGTCTGGCATATATCTCCATTCTCACTGTAGTCTGAGGTTGAAAGCTTTAGATCACCATATTCTACCTATAATAAATATATATAGTTGTTAGTGTCATGGAACTAGTTTTCAGTAACAGTGAGTACTTTCAGGTTGGCAATTTGTATCTTTAGTGCTTTTGTAGATAGTTTTTTTTTTCTCTTTCAATTTTCAAAAATTGAGCTGTGGGCCTGTAGATTTAGCAGTTCAGCGTGAAGACTGAGTCTTTGTATTGATCTGTTTAGTCAAGCCCTTTCAAATGTTTTTTTCTATTTGTTCTTTTGTTGTGATGTTACACAAAGTCCCAGGTATAGGGAAAGGGTTGAGCGCCAGGTAATATTTGTATCCTGCCAGATTCTTTGTGTGCCTTTCCCAAGTCAAAAGCCTGTAATTTAGAGGTTGTCATTTGTTTCTGTTTGTCATATTTGTTTTGTTTAAAGATCACCAGTAATCAGTCTTCAGATCAGAATATAAAATAATTATATTAAATGAGAAGAAAAGTCAGACTTACCTGAGCTAACAATGAAGTTAATTCTAGAGCCAGGTCTTTATTTAGAGGAAATCTTCCCTGGACAATATCATCGTTGATTTGATAGGCTAAGAGCAACTTTTCTTTATCTGTTTCTGATTTGCATGTTGACTTGAAATACAACCTGAAAGAAATCAGAAAAAAATACTCAATTATTGAAAATTAAAAATGTATGGCTATGATTGAATTCATGTGAATAAATATGAATAAATAGTGTTGCACCAATATAAACACTGACTGGTTCTTTTATTTTCTTGGGGAACTTATGTTCCTAGACTTTGTCGGCATAAGTGAGTCATGAGCTTTAAGAATTGAAAAAAAAATTTCCCTCAGGTTGGATGCAGAATTGGTAAAAACCACCAAACCTTCCAGGAAGACATAACTATTCCTAGATCCATGAAAATTGGTTCCAAAAGGAGATCTTGCAGAGATGATGTCTTTCACACAACATGGAGCATCAGATTTATACAGTGTCTGTAAATTCAGATTTTTTTTATGTATTATTATTACCAAAATTGCGACAGGAAAGGTTTCGAAAAGTTAAAACTCCCATTTTAAAAGAGGGACGAAAGATACCAAAGGGACAGTCAAACTCATAAATCTAAAACAAACTGACAACGCCATGGCTAAAAATGAAAAGGACAAACAGAAAAACAACAGCACACATGACACAACATAGAAAACTAAAGAATAAACAACACGAACCCCACCAAAAACTAGGGTGATCTCAGGTGCTCTGGAAGGGTAAGCAGATCCTGCTCCACATGTGGCACCCGTCGTGTTGCTTATGTGATTACAAATCCGGTAAATAGTCTAATTCGGTAGGTCACATTCATGAAAGGGATTAACTATTTTTAGAATAATGTGAATGCAGCATTTCATGAAATACCAATACTTAATCTGGCTATTATTGTCTATTGTTTAACAATCACAATAATATGTGAATGAAAATATTTCTGAATTGACAGTTCCATTCCAACCGTACAGGGCTGTACATTTAATACATCCTAAATAGTCAAAGGGCATCCTTTCATCAGGAGTCATACTGTCAGTGGTATCTTCTATCTCAGTCATAAATTAGGTCACACTTACCTATTTTTGTACAGAAACTTTATGGTCCTGCTGCTGTCTAATTTCCCTGAGTTATTCTCTTTGGATATATGTTCCCACTTGGATATGACATCACAAACCTATATTATATGTAATAGAAGAAGTATTTAGCTGAAGTTGGACACATTAATAATATGACACACATTTGTGATACAAGTGTTTCACTAATTGTTCATATGTGTATGTGTTATTTACAGCAATGCATACATGTCTCATGTGTGATTCCTTACATATGTTACATGTGTGTCTTACATGTATCAATTGTGTGCTATTCAATTAAATTATGTAATGGAATTTATCTTACCTTGATATGTGACTGTAAGAAATGTTCCCCTTCAATAATACATGGGTCATCACTAAAAAGGGCAAACCCAGACTGATTAGAATCCCTCATGGATAATTTCTTTGTGAGTGAATGTAACAGCTCTTCTACGGTTGTAGACCCATCAAAACTAACAACCTGAAATATTATAAAATTTAATAGAATCATGTATGTGTCAAACAATTATATTCTTATTGTTAAATTCATTTTCATAGTCATAATTTATTAGGTGTTACAACAAGGGTGGTCTTGGTGAACACAGGAAACAAGTATGGTTACAGAGAAATTTCAATAAATTTCAATACAAAGGGGTTTATAAGTTGCTGATACAAAACAATAAGTCACTCCAATACCCTTTACACTATCTGATGTACCTGACAAGTATTATTTGAGGAAATATGCTGTAATTCAGACTAGTTGAAAATAGTGATATCTATAATACTAAAATTACGAGGTCCAATTTGTCAGCCGTCATCACGTAAAAACGATGAATCAAAGAATTCAACTTTATATTTAACTAATATAGTACAATGGTGTTGATTAAAAATTACACCACTCCAGGCCCATTTGTTTTCCACGTAATTAATATTGCCAATAATTAAGAAGTTCCGGATCGAGTCCGACATCGATACCAATAGTATATTCACCTGTTACCTATTACCTTATCTGTACGTTCCGCATCTGACAGGCGCACCACCAAAACAGTGTATTTAGAATTTTGCTGTATACTGTTGAGTAAAAAATACTCCATTCCAGGCCCTTTTGTTTTCCATATTATTAATATTACCAATAATTGATAGGTTCCAGGTCGACGTGTTCAAACAGAAAGATTTTGAAAGCAGAGAAAACTGTGCACCTTATACATGTTATAATCGGCATGACTTTATCAGATGACAATACCAATACTAAAATAAGGCATACGCATAGTTATATATCAGTCACGGACCTTCGATATCACGGGTGTGTTCTAGTGGATTATAAAATGAACCAGAATGTGTCCCTAATACACAGCTGCCCCATCTATCGTTTTCTATGTTCAGTTGACCGTGAAATTGGGATCGAAACTCTAATTTGGCATTAAAATTAGAAAGATCATAGGGAACATGTGTACAAAGTTTCAATTTGATTAGACTTCAACTTCATCAAAAAATACATTGATCAAAATCTTTAACCTGGAGCAGGAGGGACGAACAAACAAACGAACAGACCAGAAAACACACTACATTACCCCTCAAACTATTTACTGTACCTGGTATGTATTATTGAGGAAATGTACAGGAATACTGATTGGTTGAGAATGATGATATGGATTACGTAACAAGATGGACAACACTTCCATACGTGATGGTCTCACTTCACGAATCCCTTTCAGAATGGTTCTTTCTAGAGCTCTCTGACAAAATATGGCATACTTCCCAATATCAGACCTACAAACACACAATATTAGAAGCTATAAAAATTGAAAAAAAAGAAAATGTAATTTATTTCACAGATCAATATTTAAACATCAACTCTTTATTTTTTCATTAGTAAAAAACAAGTGAAACTGTGAGCTACTGCTCACTGATGATACCCCCGCCACAAGTGGATAATTTTAGAAGTGTAAAAATATGTAATTGTTCGGTAAACAGGAAGTTGTTGAGGGATGAATCTGAAAACACATCACAGGGTATTGCTGACTTGTATAAACCCTGAAACCAAATTTCAGAAATCCTTGTATTGTAGTTCCTGAGAAAAATGTGACGAAATTTTCAACTAGGCTACCATGTGTAAAATGATACAAGTGTTCGGTAAACAGGAAGTTGTCGAGTGATGAATCAAAAAATGCATCACACAGTATAGCTGACATATATAAACCCTGAAACCAAATTTCAGAAATCCTTGTATTGTAGTTCCTAAGAAAAATATGATGAAAATTTTCTACTTGGCTATCAGGTGTAAAATGATACATGTGTTCGGTAAACAGGAAGTTGTTGAGTGATGAATCTGAAAACGCATCACACGGTATAGCTGACTTATATCAAGCCTGAAACCAAATTTCAGAAATCCTTGTAATGTAGTTTCTGAGAAAAATGTGACGAAAAATATTCATGGAACGGACGGACTGATGGACTGATGGACTGACGGAAGGATGGATAGATGGATGGAAGGACAGACAGAAGTAAAACAGTATACCCCCTTTTCTTCACAGCAGGGGTATAAAAAACAGCATACCCCCTTTTTTCAAAGTGGGGGTATAATCATCTACACAGATTTCATTTACTATAATTTAATCAATGATTACTGTGAATAAAATGCATGGAATTTTTATATTTTTTGATTACTACTGTTGGTAGAATTACCTTTGGTCAGCATGTCTCTGTAGATGTACTCTTAAATGCCACATAATGCTCTGTTTAGGAAGGAATAATGAGACACACATAGACAACAGCTGCCACCCCTGTAATATGACATTAGCTGCAGGGTTTAATCTAGAGTCGGACAAGTCCATTATTGATCCAGTGGGTGAGGTAGGTGTAGCATGGCATAAATACCAGGAATGTTTTCCACATAATAATAAATTCTGAAAAAATTAAAAAACTCTATTAAGGCAAATCCATTTAAACATTTATATTATCTTGAAATGGATACACATTCAAATGAGGGTTACTAATATTTTCTATAAATGTTTGTTCTATTCAAATTAGATATGCAACTTTTGCTTTAGTGTTAAGCGCCTATAACATGGAAACAGCTTTAATAGAGAAAGAGAAAAATGTTAACTGAAAGGATGATATATTCCTTTTTTACTAAAAGAACTTAAATTTTGATCATTTTGTTGAAATCTAAAACTTTAAAGAAATAAATTGCGAATGTGTCCATGGGACAAAGATGATGCCCACTAAATTGTTTATAACATCTGGTTGAGGCAAACTTAATTCAGAGAAAGGAAATGAAAATTAAGCACTTTTTTCATTTGTAAAGGGGCATAACTCTAGAAAGGTGAAAGTGATGCCACCAAAATCCAAACTTGATCTGTATTTTGTGGTTATAAGCATTGTGTACCAGTTTCATAATTACATTTGATTGAGGAATACTAAAGTTAGAGAACAGATACCAACTTTGGGAGGTATGAAACGTTATGCCCTCTCTACTACAGCGGGGGTATAAAAACAATAACAACTTTAATGTATACATTCATAATAATCAGCAAATTTAGCTACCTACCTGTACAGCTGTTTTCTGTTGGACTGGATGACTAGATGTTTGTTTAATAAGTTGACAAAAAAGTTCATTTTGTAGTTCTGGAAATGCCAGACAGATATCTAACAACTTCTGAGACAAATTGGTATGGTATTCTAAGTTTGTTGATTCTATTAGTGTATAGGTAAACTGGAGTATTAACTGAAACAGAATTAATTTTTTATCCATATTCATGTGTTACATTCAATTCAAAACATTTCATAGCAGTCATTTTATGCCTAAATATAAAGATAATTTCATAGATAATAATAATGAGATAGGGGTTACACTTCAATGAGGAAATAATATTTCACCATGAAAACATGTTAAACTTTGGCTATATTCAGAGAAATATTTCAAGCAATGACTATTCAATTAGTTTTTGTATACTTCCATTGTAAGCTACATGCTGTTATCCAAAGTTTTGGATGGTCTTAAAAATGACCAACATTTTGTTCAGTTTTTTTAAATATTTTTAAAAATGTGAATCAACTTTTCTATTGATAAAATTAGTTGATAACATTTGATATTGTTAATTTTTATAAACATTCCCCTTTTTGTTATTCATTTTGTAGTTCAGAATTTTTTATTTGCTTTTTTTCTCCATGTCTATTTGGCTTAAGCTTACCTTAAATATTTCCAGAGCCTTTAACTCCAGCTCAGCAGAGGGGAGAGTGGTAAGAGGTTTATTGATAGGGTCCTTACTGTGTAATAATAATGGGTGTTTCCAATACACAGAATCTGAAATAGAAGGGTAGTCATAACATTAAATAAACTAAATAAACTGTTGACACAGATATATGTCTCTGCTGTATGCAATTTTGTAGTATAGTGCCAAAGTTGAAATTAATATGACAATACTTTGTACATATAAACAATTTAAAATGAATAAACCATGACTGTAGGTGCTGTTCCAATCAATTAATGTGAAAATGAGAACTAACAGTGCAAATACCAAATATGATTTAACTTATCGTCAGTAGTTCCAGTTAAAGTGATCTAAGCACAGACAATGCATATAGATAAAACTGTGGTCTACTGTCACTGATGATACCCCACTCAAATATTTGACTGTAAACAGGAAGCTATTAAGGGATGAATCTGAAAACACATTACACAGTATAGCTTACTAATATAAACCCTGAAACCAAATTTCAGTAATCCTTGTAATGTAGTTCCTACGGAAAATGTGACGAAACTTTTCATGTGTAAAATGATGTAAGTGTTCAGTTAACAGAAAGTTGTTGAGTGGTGAATCTGAAAACACATCACACAGTATAGCTTACTAATATAAACCCTGAAACCGAATTTCAGAAATCCTGGTAATGTCGTTCCAGAGAAAGATGCGATGAAAAATATTCATGTCACTCCCCTCCCCTTCCTCTATCTGTCTCTAATAAGTTAAATACAAAGGCTTACTAGAATCTGCATTACACTCCATCACTTTAGATATGATCTGTTCATATTCTGTCCCCACATTGCCTGTCCCTCCCCCTGCAGCCACTGTTAAATGGTACAACCAGGAATCCTGCAAAAAACATCCACAATTAATCTAATTGATAATTCAAAATTCTCCAACTAATTGTTGTTGGTAATGATGTCTTTACATCAATCCTTAGTTATCTTTTATGAATGAGTTATACAGGTTGACCTGAGGTCAAATGGCATAAACAATGTCATCCAAAAATCAGTTCATACTGTAATGTATTATAACATAAGCATTAATTGTGACATATAGGAAATTTACAAAAAAAAGCAGAATTCAAAAGTTGTCCATCCACTCAAGATAATCAATAACCATATGAAAAGTAAGTTTATATATTTCAGATCTCGAGAAAGGTACACAGCCTTTATATTACAGCAGAATTAACAACATTTTGTTTCAATTTACAGTGGTTTGAGTTTCAATCATATGCTTACAACTTAAATTGAGGTACACTGGTCAATTATGAGTTGATCTCAATCATTCTTCTAAAATCATCAGATATCTTGCTTGATACTTGGAGTAATGGTTAATGGTCATTACTCGATCATGATTTTGATATGTTTACTAGTATAAATCTTTTAATAATGACACGCTAGCAGAAGACTGTAAGCAATTATCAGTGATAACCACATAGCTAAGATATGTATGGCAACAGGATAAACACCTTTTAATATTGACTGAAAAACATACAGTATATGCTGGACCTTGTAATGTTGTCTATAGAATAAGTATCAAACATTTTGTTGCTGAAATAACATAGACCAAACCTTTTTATATTAACAAAAAAACTCTCAGAGGTCATATTACTTTGAATTGTTGGGTTGCCTTAATTTTATAAGACAAAGTAAACAATAGAGCTGTACCATTGTTTAGTCTCCTCAGTAACACCATACATAAAACTGTTCATACATTCTTAGTACCATGCAAGATGGCAATTGTGGCCATTTTCTTCGTTGTTTTCAGCCACCTATGTGGCATCATACAAACCTTTTCATGTTGACTGGGTAACATGAGATAAGTTGGTCCTTGGAATGGCGGCCATATTGCTATGGCATGTTTGGTTTCCTTAGTAACATCAGCTTCATCATCAGAATCGTTACTATTATCAATGTCTTCTATCCTTGCATCTCTTAAATGAACCTGACCTAATGGTGTCTAGAAAAATAAAGTAAAAATAGGGCATGTCAATTTGTGTTCACAACTTTAAATTGTTTGCTTAGAGAAACAACTCTTATGAAGGACAAAATCTGATTCCTGCCTTTATACAAAGCAAGTGGCTAGGACATATTGCATTACCCTCCACTTGCAAATAATCATGAATTACATGTTTATCTCATATTTATAATAAGTGGGATGGCAAACTAAGTGATAAAGAAATAAATATTTGAACAGCTTACATTATGAACATCAAAACATGCTGAAGTTTGCATTGACAGGGTACACAGTATGTTTGTTTGACCCATGAATTATGTCTCATTGCTAAAAAAAATTAAAGCAGGAATAGAGTAAGAAATTTGAAAATTGAGCTTTAAGATTTTAAGGTTTTAATATCAATGATTCCTATTACTTCACTAAATCACTAACAAATTGCTAAATACACCCTAGGAGTAATAACATATATAGTAATATATTATTTTTCATCTTTCTTGCAAATTGAAGTTTAAAACAAGCTGTTAAATTTCTCACATATCCATTTCCATTTTTTGCCACGAAAGATGAAATGACACCATCAGGACAGAATAATAAAAATGTTTACCTTGTCAGATGGGTTCCTATGATATATAAGATATCTACCAACTAAAACACACCAACATTTCCTTGTGACTCCATTCCTCACCTGAAAATAAAAAAAATAATTTCTTTCTTATAAATTCCTTATTACCTGTAAATAATAACAAGATAGATGTCTTTCTCATAACATATTCTTTATTAGAAAATAAACCATGGATTCCCCTAAATTTATTTATATCACCTTTCAAAATACCTATGTCTGTGTCAAACCATGATTAACTTACTTTTTTCTATGATAACGATGCAAAGGTAAGGGTTATACTTCTTATTTACACAAAAAAAGAATATTTGCTCTCAGGACACCATGTCTTGCTCACACTTTTAAATTTCCATTATCAGTATACAAATGATTCTAGATTTAAACCCCAAATTTGGCATATATAT
The DNA here is from genome assembly GCA_019925275.1 of Mytilus edulis. Taxonomy (NCBI): domain Eukaryota; kingdom Metazoa; phylum Mollusca; class Bivalvia; order Mytilida; family Mytilidae; genus Mytilus; species Mytilus edulis. The sequence goes on along the minus strand of CM034350.1, from coordinate 108,757,846 downwards.
TAAAATAGTCACTTCATTATAAAAATGTATATAATATTTTAAGTTGTGACCAAAAACAAACATGTTCACAAGATATGGGATGGACAGACCAACAGAAAACTTGCTTAATACTGTAACAGAAAGGTCATAAAATTTGGAAATTTTTATTTTATTAAAAATGATTTTAAAATTACTGAGAAAGAAATTTATAGTTTTGCTAGAATTTATTATTTTTCTGTTCCTAAGAATTTTTTTTTTATTTAAATGCTACATTCTTTTCGTCATACTGATTTTGTCATAACTTTTTTTATTGGTTTGTTAGTTGAATTCTACTCACTTTCGTTTATCTGTTAAATTACATACCTTTATACTTCACTCCAAGATTTGTTTTCACACGGTAAAAACTTAGTTCTTATCTATATTATTTTTGAAATTTGAGTTGAAGCGTCGATCAACACATTTTGGTAGTTTTGAGAACATTTTTTAACACAATTACTATTAGAAATGTGCGAAGGTTAATTATATGCCAGTTTGTAAGTCTTTCTATGACAGATTTCATAGACCTATGTTTCCTTTATTTCAAAAAACAGACCTGTTGCATTTGAATCATGCTGGAATTCAAAAATTTGTTCATTTCATAGCCAATACTTTGGCTCATCGGAGTTGAGGGAACACTCTTTACCAGAAAGGCTTCATTTATTTCTGACTCCTTTCGAGGGGGAGTTTTTGAAGCAGATTTCTCTCATTTAATTCTTCAGAAGGCTGACTTTAGCTTATCTCTAACTTGGTCCTTTTTAGGGCGCTAGGGAGGCTTATTTGTTAGCAGATTCCGTCTATATCATAATTAAGAGTGTACTTTCGGTTCAATTTTCTTTTAACACCGACTGTTTTTGGCTGACCTTCGGTATGGTGGGTTAATTCTTATGTATTAACAATTTTTGAATTTCTATATTGGATATTCTTAAATTTGTTTATTGAATAGTATTGAACTATTGTGTTGTGTGAATCCATTTCATTAGCCTAATAAATGTTTTTATTGTATTGGTTGTTTCATGTTTTTGATAGTAATTTCAAGCGTAATAAATATTTACATGATAATTTTTTAATTATTTACATAGAAAAGTCCTATTACAAATTTAATAAATACAATTATTTGTATTTGAGCTTTGTTAAAACAGCTTAAAAAATAACACAACACTTACTTTATGCAATGTTCCTTTCAGTACAGCTTTTGTGTCCATGTGATCTAACAGAAAACTTGTAGCTTGTCTTTTAAACACCTTCTGTAGTACTGAAATAATTAAAGTAAAACTTTTATTAGCTCAGATTCCAATCTCCTTTGATAAAACCAGAGGCTCCTTTAATACGAATCACTCCCCTATCAAAAATATGCATCATTCAAACCTTCAACAGTGGCAGCCATTTTAATTTTAAAGTTTTATCTTATTGAAATAAATGAATATTTAAAAACTTGTCCAAAGTAATGGAATAGAACAATTATTAGCCCTGTTTATTTGTTACTAAAAATAATGCAGTAAACTTACAGAATTTCTAAAAAAAAAATTGACAAATAATAGTGAATATACTGTAAAATCAAAAAATATTTCATGCATTTATCAATAATTTAAATTTGGATGTAACTCGTCTTCTGATTGGCTGACGTTATTTTGTTATCAGCCCATAGACATAATTTAGTCATGTGACCGTGATGTCATCAACGTTTTTTCATGGTTTTCTACGGTTTAAAATGGATTTAGAATTAAATTATAAGAAAAGACTTTAATATTTTTTCTGTCTATTTGAAATAACATAAAAAATGTGGTGCACACTGTTAAATAACCCGCTACGCGCGTTATTCAGTGTGCACCAAATTTTTTATGCTATTTCTTCATAGACAGAAAAAATATGACAGTCATTCCTTAAATGTGCAGTTTAAAATATTGACAAAAATGTGAGATTGATCTTTGCGTTTGAGCAAAATCTGAATACAGATTTTTATTATTGGGATACTCACTCAGTCACATTATTCACATTAAAAAAAAAAAGACGAAATTTCAGTACTTAATATAACTCTCTTCATTTTATATAAATGTATAACTATGTTCTGTAATATTTACATCTAATCCATTTCTCTGTGTCAGACACAGTATCTGCTGTAAAATAATAAGTCTTCTTTCCTGAGGTAATCTGAAAATAAATCAAAATTATGAAGGATAAATATGAATGAAACGAGATGTGAGGGCATACTTCAATGATACAGCAACCCATGTACACCATTTTGATTTACACTCTGTAATCTATTTAGCACACCTCAGTAGAAATAAACACAAAAAATTTGAAAACATTAAATTTATTGTGTATGTAAAATATTTTTACTTTTTTTTTATGTGGTACTATAAAGAACCATTTTTTTTTCATGTTAAAACATTATGAAAAGGACAAAAAAAGAGAACTTTCTCACCCTTACTAGAATGGTCAAGACTTAACTTTAATAATGCATACATTTTCCCCAGTTACAATGCAAACACTCAATATTTACCTGAAATGCCATTTCCCCTTTAGTATGCACAACTCTAGACTGGTCATCTAGTTTAATTGATCCCTGAGGTTTTCTTAATACATCATGCTGAAAATAAATTAAAAAACATCAATGAACTTTTCTTTCCATGATAATTTTTTATATAAAAACTGTAAATTCAGAGATAATTGAATGCATTTTTAATAATAATTGTTGATAAACCTACAAAGGTGTGCTTGTTCCACTCAAGTGAAATATCCCGCGACATACAATGTTACCTTAATTTTACATTTTTCTTTTTGGTTGAAAGCAATCATGTGACTAAATAGTTATATATGATTTTCCTGATATTTTGTACTCATTATGCCATAAGATTGCTGAAATCGTGTGTAATGTCTGTAAAATTCACCCTCTAAAAATGGATAAACAACTTCATATTGTCTCCAAATTTAACATACAAGACTGACCTGAGATTTATAATAAAACAACTCTCCATTCCTGAGAACAAACCATCTTCTTTTCCACATTTTTACTTTGCCACCAAGCTTTGACAGGTAACCAAATTTCTCCAATGTGTCCTACAATAATAAAACTTTGAATGCTTATAACTGCAATAAATTGCAATCCCTTGGGCAAGTTCACTTAAGATGGATAGGGTGTCTTCCTCCATCTTGGATTTGGAAATACCAGAAAACAAGGTATAGATCTTTAATAGAATGTTCAAATTTTTAGAGAAGTAGGTAATGCATGTGTAAGAACATCCACTTCGATATAGAAAATGACATGTTTTATCATTTTTATGGTTGTATTTTACAAAAAAACAGAAAACTTTTGTTTGATCAATTTTTTTCCAACTTTGCCACATAAGGGAGGCAACTCAAATGCAAGGGCAGATAATTCAGATTGAGGTTCTTTTACAATAGAATGTGTTACGAATTTCTCTATTTTATTATGTAGCAAGAAAATGGGTCTGATGACCCCATTTTTTTCTTTTTCTTAACTGAAAGTATACTATTAAAGCTATCTTCTCATATGTTATCTCAAAATTCTATGGTGTAGTTTACGCTTTATTGCAGAAAGTGGGTTTTCCATGCATAATCTATACCAAATTTGTCAACTTTTAACACCGTGTAACATGAAAATATGATCGGTGACCTATTCCTTTTATTACATTTTTTTAAAAAGCATAATATAAACTACATTTTGGCAAATTATTAAAAAAATCTATGGATTATAATTTAGACCTTAAATTCCTTTAATACCTTAAAGTATTTTAAAGTTGATAGAGATCTATTCAAAGAATAGTTTGATGTGAAATGTCAAAAGCAGTAATATTTAATATTGTTACTTCTCTACTCGTCTTTAATTAAAAAATAAAATTCTGTGGGTTTATTTTTTTCATGTTTATTGTGGGTCCATTTTTCCTGGGTTGAGGGAAAATTGTATTATTGTGGAAATGTGCTTTCATGGTTTTGCAAAAGTCTGTGTATTAACCTTTAGATAGTTTGTACTTCATTAAACATCTAAAATTTTGGTTTACCTACACCCACAAAAATCTTATATCAAACAAACTAATATGAATTCACTGTTATTTTTGAAATAAACTTTTGTTTTAGGGAATTATCCTTAAAAGTACATGAAACCCTTTTCTAATCAGCAAAGCTAAGCAGGTAACAATAAATCAATGTTTAGTTAATACAGAATGATTTAGACAATTCCCTTGTTGTTTTGTTCAGTCAATGTTCAGAATGATAAAAACAACAATATGTGAAATTGTCTGAAAAGCTACTTAACATGAATTGATTGACTGCAAGCTAAATGTCTGAACAGATATTGATACTAGATACCTTGGTGACTTGAGTATTGGTGACTTACATGTTTACAGTTATCTGCAGCGTACTTGAGTAGTTTCTGTTCAGGTTCAGATGTATCAGAATCACTTTTCCCTGAGTTCTCCTCTGGTGGATCAACATAGTCACATGATACTTCAGATGATGCTGAATAACTTGATACACCTGGAAAACAGAATAAAATGCTAAAATAATACAACGAGTACACATAATCAAAATTCTTAGCAACATGAAATACTTGAATCACAAAATAATGTAGATGTGTAGACAAAAAAATAGCCAAGTTTGCAAAAAAGCTAAAAGCCTTTTTTAGGAGTGGAAATTTGAGAATGAAAGTCTGTATAACTGTTATTTTCACCAAATTGAAGAATGACAAAATGACCAATAACAGAATGAAGGAATGAGGGAATGACAAATAGGTTCATAATAAAATTTTGTTATAAGTGGCTTTCAGTGATGTCACAATGGCTGTAAAGTTCAAAGTTCAATAGGATAGATTGGATCAACATACTTACCAAACTTATTTAGTTGGAAGACATCAATAAAAGTCCAAAGTGCACAATCGTTTCAATGAATCATCAATTTCAATTTAAAATACTTTTAACCTACCGGGTACATTCTGCTTTAATCATATAAAGATCTTTCATCCTTCATCAAATATTTTTCTATGGGCTGTAAAGAAATAAATAATAACAAATCTCTTCTCAACATACCCCTTTTGATGGCCCCTGAGCTGCTCTGTTGCACTTTATTTGTTTTGGAAGGTTCTGCCTGAGTTATAAGAAGTGAACAATCTTCCTCAGAAGAATCTGTAGAGGAATCCTCAGTGAAAGGAGTACTCCTGATCTGTGCTGCCTTCTACAATTACAATGCGCACACATTCAGATTAAAGCATATATATATTCAGCTGAGTATCAATTTTTATCTATTTTCTTTCAATAAAGTAATTTAGATAAGCAATTGAATAAAAAAAATAAGTTTTTCATGAAGTACAATTTTGGATAACTGAATTAACTAATGCAGCGGTGGTAAAACATATATTACTATGAAAATGAAAATATAATGGCTGCAATCATCACTTTTAAAATTATTCGGGCAAAATTTATTTTATTCTCATAATTTTTTCTCTCTACTTCCCTTCATATTTTCATAATTTTTTCAAGGCTTTATATTTGGTCTAGTGTCTAGGAAAAGTTAATCCTAATGTGATGGTTTTAAACAAGGTAGCAGCACATTTTTCAGACTCCGAGCACCATTTTCTCTTAACAGTAAAAGAAGCACACATAAATTGAAATATTTTGAGATTTATTTTACCCCAAAACTCTGATCTTCAGGATCCATGCTACACAATTCTAAATGTATAAAGTCTTGTATAAGTATTGAGAACCACACATCTGTCCAGTGGTGAAACTTGTCATTTACAGGTGCTTAGTTTTTTTATTTTTATTTTGTTAAATATATTCAACAAAAGTGCACACACTGAAATGTCTCGCCTCCTTTACTTATCATTGATATTATGTTGATAGTCCAAAATATAAAGCTTTATTACAACTGTCACATAAACTTTACATTAACCAAGAAAACTGAACATTGACCTTTGAACCATGAAAATGAGGTCAAGGTCAGATAAACCATGCCAGGTAGGCATCATGAGGCATGTACAGTTAACAATTTTTCCATACAACAAATATAGTTGACCTACGGCTTATTGTCTAAGAAAAACAGACCAAAACACAAATAATTACCGCTAAGCAATAAACCGTGACATTGAGGTCAAGGTCAAATAAAACCTATGCGACTGACATATAGATGATAAAATATTTCCATACACCAAATATAATTGACCTACTGTATATATGGTATTAGAAAAAAAGACCAAAACTCAAAAAAATAACTTTGACCACTGAACCATGAAAATGAGGTCAAGGTCAGATGACACCTGCCAGCTAGACATGTACACCTTACAATCATTCCATACACCAAATAAAGTAGACCTATTGCATACAGTATAAGAAAAACAGACCAAAACACAAAAACTTAACCATAAAAATGAGGTCAAGGTTAGATGACACTTGCCAGTTGGACATGTACACCTTACAGCGCTTTCATACACCAAATATACTAGACCTATTGCTTATAGTATCTCAGATATGGACTTGACCACCAAAACTTAACCTTGTTCACTGATCCATGAAATGAGGTCGAGGTCAAGTGAAATCTGTCTGACAGGCATGAGGCAAGGAACGCACATGCCAAATATAGTTATCCTATTACTTATAATAAGAGAGAATTTAACATTACAAAAGATCTTAACTTTTTTTTCAAGTAGTCACTGAACCATGAAAATGAGGTCAAGGACATTGGACATGTGACTGACAAAACTTCGTAACATGAGGCATCCATATACAAAGTATGAAGCATCCAGGTCTTCCACCTTCTAAAATATGAAGCTTTTAAGAAGTTAGCTAACGCCATCACTGACGCCGCCGGATCACTATCCCTATGTTTAGCTTTCTGCTACAAAAGTTGCAGGCTCGACAAAAAGTACCTACCCCTTTTAGAGTTGCATAAACAGGAACATCAAACTCTTTATACAGTTTACCAATTACTGTTTGTGGTAATGATGGCTTAGATGTGGCTGAATAGAAAAACATTAAAAAGGTAACTAAAACTAAAAGCATATTGTGATTTGCTTGATTAAACTGATGATAAAAGATATGTAATATGCTATTATAAAACAACAAAAATTCACTAGGGTAGTTTATTGAACACCAAATATTTTTTCCATATGAGATCAATTGTATTTAAATTGAAGTAGGTTTTGTTGAGTAAAATACCTTTTTAAAGAAAGACAATTTAACCATGACATATTTGTTAAATTTTGTAATTTTTATCTGTGGCTACTAACATACCCGTAGCTAGGGGGTTCGGGGGTTTGTAAAAAGGCCCCTTGAAAACATATAAGCCCCTTTGAAATTCCTGGCTACGGCCTGACTAACATGGGCAGCAAAACTTAAAAACATATAAACTTACAGGTATGTTGTTGACTAGTGTCTTTAACTTTCTTAGGTATGGCATAAGTTCTGCTATCCTGAAATATATATATATATATATATCAGGTGTTGATTAGATGTCTTTTTTTAGTTTTGCACAAGAAGATTTTAAATTGTTTCACTTTAAAATTTATAAATTTTATAGATAAAAGATAATATGTTGAAATGTCCCCAACATCCCACTCAACTGATCATACTGAATTATATTTTGAAAGTCTTAGAGGTCAAGGTCTTTCTTAATGTATAATCAAATCTTGATATTGCTCACTGAACCCTGAAAATGAGGTTCATTTATGATCCCTTTTTTTTACCAAATCTATATCATTCCTGTAAAACTGTCATTAGTTAATTTACCTAATCAAATAAATTTAATGTTGACAATTGAACCGTTAAATTAAGGTCAAGATCAATATCTTTATATATTCTGTATAACATATTTTCTCAAGGTCAAGGACAAAACAAAAGGCTTTTAAATATTTCCTTTCCCAATGAATATAAAAAAAAATCAAAGTTGATATTAAAGTAATTCAACAAATATAAAAAAAAAATAGTGAACTAGATGAGTAGCAGGATTCATGTCCATTTCTTTGTCAAGGTCAAGGCTTATATAATTTAAAGGCAAAGCAAATTTTTTCTTATCCAAAATTTAGTTTGATGGTTTTTGAATTTGAATCATGATTTCTGACAGTGATTCATTGTAAAAGATTGTAACATGTTATATCATGTCTTTGGCACTACATAAAACTCTTTAAGAAGGGTGGAGACAAAATGAAGAGTGCAGAAATCACAATAGTCTACTGTAAAGAGGATCTAATCTAAGAAATTAAAGCTGAATCAGAAGATATATATTATAACTTACTGAAATATTAATAACACCTTTCAATTCTAAAAGACTCTATACATTATAATGTAATTAGTATACTCCATCAAGTAACACTTCAAAGGATCATATTTGTCAAAATTATATCAACTGTTAACCCTAAAATACTTATACATGTGTTTTTGATTTGCGATCATCATGAAACACCTTTATTCTATTTACACAGTGAACGTGTGTTGAAACATGTATCAAAATCTTGTGACTTGTGAATTTGATATGTAGCAACTGCTGTGATTTGTATCCTAATATTGTACCATGGTTTAGTCTACATGTATACTCTTTATTTTGCATGTCTTTTATACATATTTTAATAAGTGATGTTTTCACTTTCAAGTGAATAATTCATCAGCGATGTTTCTTAGCTTATTTTGACAAAATTCAACTTAACTGGCTGCTAAAAGCCAATTATTATTTCATTTTTTCACTTTCATTAATGATTAAAAAAAAAAAAAAATTGTTTTCATATTTCGTGGCTTTTAAATGCCCCATTAAATATGTTTTACAAGAGAAACTTAAAATACTTCACACAAAATAATCCTACCCAAAATGAAGATATTTTTCCAGTGACTATATGAGGCTCCAAGACAGGAGGTGGTTTGTCATGTGATACTATCCCCTCTGGTACCCCTCCAGCACTATACATCAATTGTAATGGAGAAGATTTGTCATGTCTCTTTTTCACACGAGGTAATGTTGCAATGGCCGACACATTATTTGAACTATGTTTATATACATTACTTGGAGATTCTGAAGGTGTGCTTGGAAAGAAAGGTGAAATTGGTGTCCTTGATGACATAGGGGTCAAGGTCACAACAGGAGAACTCTCAGTTTTGATAATTATATCTTCAATGATAATATCCTCCTCATCAACGAAGTCATTATCTTCCCCATTATTTAACAAAAAACTGTTATTATTTTTCCCGTCATTTTATCATCATCATCATTACTAGAACTAACAAGAGAATCAAGAAGTCTATTTTCACCGCTAAACACTTTACGTCCAATCACAACTTGAGGAGGTAGACATTTTTTCAGTTCGTATGTACTTTCGTGATTCTGATCCACTTCATGATAAAGTGGAATAGTTTCTATATCAGGCATACTATCATCACTGTTGCTGTCTAATGCTGTATCTTTGTCACTTTTCATACTGGCCGAGCTTTTCGTATCTGACGGAGGGCTGATACTGTTTTCTCGTTTATCTTCTAATTCCTGTTCAATAGCTTGTAATACTGAAGGGGAAGGACGTTTAGGAATAGCTGGTGGAATAGAATCTTCTGACATATCCTGAGAACTCGAACTGACATCTGACCTTGACCTTGATTCAGCATAATCTGAAGAAGGTCGTGTCCGAGACAAAGGTCGTAGTTGAATAACTTCAGACCTAGCTTCAGACCAGCCACCTTCTGATACAGGTCTACATTTAGTGTCTGTTAGGTCAATAGGGCTAAATGTTTCTGACTGAGGTCGTGAACTTGACCTAGATATTGCATTTTCTACTAGATGAGAGATGTCTGTGAAGACAGAATTAGGTCGTGAATCAGCACAATAAGATGACTCTTCCTCCTCTATATAAGATGAAGCTCTAGATACAGAACTCTAAAAATAGAAAATTTACAGGGTGAAAAGCAATTTCACAAGTTAAACCTTATCCTGAATCCAGCATTATATATAATTTAGTACCTAATTATGACATTTTTGATACATGCAATATTTGTAACAAGTTTAAAATACTCAGTTTTGAATCTCAAGTAAAATAAGTAAACATTATCAACGTAGGAAAAATAGATTTAAATTATTAAACACAATCAAACATTGTTTTTGCCAATGAAAAACACATCATTTTTCATTTGTGATATATACTATATAAAAATTAAAAGTGGAATATAATAGTCAATAAGACAACTAATTACTAAAAACCAAAGGATAAAGATTAAAACAACTACATGTCACCTTAGCTTGCAGACTTCAACAATGAGCAAATTCAATTCTGTAAAGTAAGCTATAAAAGGCCCCACCATAACAAAATTTGTATAAATTCAAAAGAGAAACCAACTGTTTAAATATTTTTTTCTGACATCATAATCTTTGAATTGCAATTAATTCAATTAACTATGGAATTTTCTAATACTTTTTGGTTCCAAAATTTGAAATATTTATAGTACCATTAACTTTGCCCCAAAAAAATCATTAATTAAAACCAAATCAAGTATAAGTGCAACCAGATTAGAATTAAATAAATGTTAGCTCAATAGCTGCTTTCCACCTCAATTATACAAATGGCACAGTAAAATTAAAATATAATTGATCTTAACATGAAGTATAAATTACTTTGGAGAAGATGCTTTATGGGAAAACAAATGCACCATTCAAGTGTGTAACAGTAATCTACTCAAAATGATATGAAAACTTCTGCATAATTGTATGGTGTAGATTTTATGCATTTTTCATCTGTTATTACATAATATTATTACAATGTGAGTAATTTCCTAATAATTTAAACAACTCAAATGAATAAAAGATGAATGACCTTCCTTTTGTGGTATCGAACATTCTTGTAAACTTTCATAGAGATCCATTCACTTAAACTAAAGTTATTAGATATAGGAAGATGTGGTGTGAGTGCCAATGAGACAACCCTCCATCCAAATAACAATTTAAAAAAAAGTAAACCATTATAGGTCAATGTACGGCCTTTAACACGAAGCCAAATTGGCTCACACTGAACAACAAGCTATAAAGGGCCCCAAAATTACTAGTGTTAAACCATTCAAACGGGAAAACCAACGGTCTAATCTATATAAAAAAAAACGAGAAACGAGAAACATGTATAAATTACATAAACAAACGACTACTACTGTACATCAGATTTCTGACTTAGGACAGGTGCAAACATATTGTCCAGAAACCAAATGTGTATTCAGACGACAATGACGACGACACAGACAACAACGACAACATCAACGCAGTACACAAAGCCCAAATTTTGTTTCGGTCGTATAAAAATTACCTGTTGACTTAATCTATAAATTTCTTTAGCAGCAAAAGCTGGCAAAGCTTGGAGACGTTCCCGTAAAATTTCTACTTGATCTTGAAGAGATTCATTTTCTTGTTGTAATTCTTGATTCTTTGTTTCTATCTGAAAATAAAAATTGACACATGGATATATAAGTTCTAATGAACTTGGTTTGCAAGATCAGTTCTGATTGGATAATGCACAATATTACATGACATCAATACATAGAATACACCACCTTTTTGATAGCATTTTAGTTATTATGAAAATTGAAAATGCTGTTTTACTATTTGCACAGCTCAAAGAAAATAGAAATAAAATATTGTAATTAAATTTGGCAATAGTGATTAAATTTGGAAAAAGTGATTTAATTTGGCAAAAGTGATTAAATTTGTCAATAGTGATTTAATTTGACAATAGTGATTTTAATACCTTACACATGTTTAAATATGCAAAGGAAGATTTCAAATTTGATAGACAAGTTACAAGTAAATATGGAACAGTTGTATAAGTTAGGGTATAACAAAGATATGGTTAAAATCCAGTTGAGGTGCTTTCTTCGTGCTAAATAATAACATAAGATGAACCCATTTAACTGAGCCATGAGTTGTGCATTTTGACAATACTGGAAAATCCCAAACTTTTTAAAATTTTCAAATCAATTTTAAATTAATTTGTGTCATCATTTTAACATTTGCATTTAAAATTCCCAAAACTCTTTCTACTTCATGTCATGTTTGATATTTGTGAGATGCTTTTATCTTCTACATTTGAAAATGCCTGTACCAAGTCAGGAATATGACAGTTCTTGTCCATTCGTTTTTGATGCATTTTGTTATTTGATTTTGCCATGTGATTATGGACTTTCCGAATTGATTTTCCTCTAAGTTCAGTATTTTTGTGATTTTACTTTTTATCAATATTACATTAATCCAGTTAAAAGAATGTCAAAGATGTTACATATTTGTGTTTGACATTTAAAGTACTGCATTTCCATTTAAGCTTAAATCCACTTTATGATTTTAAACAAAGAACAAAGACCAACAATAGTTACAAATCAGATAACTATATTTACTTTGATGACATCTCTATTGCATAATATCAGTATAAATTATTTAGTCTCTCAAATGCATTCTGTCAAGAAAGGACAGCATGTACTACAATAATTGTCATCTATTTTATATAAGAAGAGGTGTAATGCTTTACATCAAACACTGCATCTACATAAGAGGCAACCAAAAGACTTTATATTGAAAGTATGTTAAATGTTGTAGGAAGAATTTTGTAAAAGATTGAGTGACTGAAAAATTTCAGGAAAGGTATCAAAAGTCATAGGTGCTTCTTTCCTCCTCCTCCCCCTCCCCCCCCCCCCTCCTACTTTTTTTTTAAATTTTTCAAATTTGTTGTTTTCTATTAATTTCAATATGAACATACGTTTAGTATATTATGAACATTCATTACTATAAATAAAGAGTATTTACTCTTTACTATCAATTCTCAGATTATCAATCAAGGAATTTTTGTAAAAGATTTTATGACTGGAGAACTTCAGAAAAGGTATCAAAAGTCAAAGGCATTTTGGGACCGGACGATTGTTTTTCTTGCCCGGCTCCTCTATTAATTTTAATAACACAGGAATAATTTTAGCTCTCATCTGTATATTGTGTTCATTCATTCCTATAAAGGGGGTTTCATTGGGGGTTGAGATTCTGCATCCCTTTTACTGTTTTACCAGATTCCCGTATCCCGCACAATAATTTGACATTCACGTGTTACGCTTACAAAAAATTCGCAATCCCGCGTCACGCTTAGACCCCAATGAGACCCACTATAAATTGTATAAATTTGCTTTTAACTATCAATTCTCAGTTTACTAATCCATTCACGGCGGTCATTGATGTATTATACTGACTCTCTCTATTTTAGTATTTAATAAACTCTGTAACCGCTGTGGATAGTAAACTTGAAAATGAAAGCAGATAGCAAATACACTTTATTAGTAGTATATGTATATTCACTGTATACATACAGAAAAACGCAAACAGGAAGTCTAGTCTGACTTAAAATTTCGACCAATGACTGAAACAATATCCGGATGCCTTTTTTTCTCGTTTTTCTCCCAAAATAGCTCAATCTGAATAATCTTGAGAATGGATGACAAATGTGACTATGCACTGTACCTATAGGACACAGAGGCAGGATGATTAATTTATTGTGGAAGGAAGAGAAGCGACACACAAAATGAGGTCTTCTCGTTTAATAGTATCGATATATACATTGAAACATCAGACATTCCAGCTAAAGAGCAAAAATAGATAATTATATACTTCAACCACAGAATTATAAATTAAAGTACAGTACCAATTTATGTAAACTGTAAATATAAAGCAAAAAAAAATCTTGTCATAAAAATCTGCTTTTGAAGTGAACAAATCTGTTGGTTGCCACAAAATAGCAATATCCAGAGAACAAAAGCATACAAAGAAACAAGAACAGGCAGGGAACAAGAACATTCAAAGTATCAGAACATAAAGAAACAAGAACATATAGAGAACTAGGACATACAGGGAACAAGAACATCCAGGGAACAAGAACATACAGAGAACCAGGACATACAGGGAACAAGAACATATAGGAAACAAGAACTTTCAGGGAACAAGAACATACAGGGAATTATAACTTTTCAGGGAACAGGAAAATACTGGGAACCAGATGCAGGGAACTAAAATATTTTGAAACTAGACTAAGAATCCCTCCATAAACTTTGTTTTAATCCTTTGACTTTTTGATTTGCAAGTGTCACTTGTGAAGCAGGAACTGCTGACCCTTCTGGGTTTCTATCGCCTACTGGGATATGTTATTTTGCAAAATTATATTATACAAATAATTTTAGATTTACATAATGTTGTGTTCAAGTAGTCATCTTTAGCTGTTTTCAACTTGTAGAATCTTTCTTTATTCAACTCGTTTTTCAATTTACACCAGTTATGATCAGGCCAGAGTGTGTATACTTGATTGATTTTTCTATTATGCTAGTGTTTTTATCTGTTAAAATCCAGTGCTTAAAATTTCATACTGTTATTCGTAGCTTATTTGTTTAGCCATTGATCTAAATAGCTGACCCATTCATTTATTTTGACAGTATTTTTACCTGTTGTAACTTACAGGTGACCCATTCATTTATTTTGACAGTATTTTTACCTGTTGTAACTTACAGGTGACCCATTCATTTATTTTGACAGTATTTTTACCTGTTGTAACTTAGAGGTGACCCATTCCTTTATTTTACCAGCTTTTTCTTCCACCATCTTAGCATCATGTTGTCTTTGTAGTTTCTAAAGTATACACAATATAATATAACATATTTATAATAAAATATCAAATATTTCAAATGTTTTAAGTAGATTTCTAATATTAAAATAAAAATGCAATGTTTGTCGATGGTGGAAAATGGCAGTCTGCACCAAAAACTTTTTCAACTAATAGTCCGAAGATCAATATTCTGACATTTTTCTTATTGGGCCAAACAAAGTTTCGCAAAAACTTACTATAGTCCTAATGAAATTTTACTAGTCTGGGGCATCGGACTAGTGGCTAACCGTGCTGACTGATTAATGGTCATTGCTCCTTTATCACAGGCACTTGAGCTGCAGGAATTTAACAAAGTCTCTTCTAATGTACCGAAATATTTGGTACTAAAAAAACAAATGATTATTACACTAATATTGAGAAAAATTAGTGTAATAATCTTGTACTTTAATTTAGGGCAAGGAAAAAGACAATCTGCAAATCCTAGGTGTTCTGCTTTTTATATTTAACCTTTTAGAACCAAAATAATTCCTTGACTCACAACTTACAAAATTTTGACTTCAGAATAAGGAATAATCAGGTGTTTATATATACCTGTTCTTCTAGATAGAGCTGTAAAGATCTGATTTTCTCCTCTTTTTCTACACACTGTTTTTCCAAGATATGAATTCTGTCATCCAATTCATCTGGCTGCATGTTAATTGCTGCTAACTGTTGTTCCATGATCTGTATCTGAAAAGCAAACAAGAATGTGTCCTCAGTACACGAATGCCCCACTCGCACTATCATTTTCTATGTTCAGTGGACCGTGAAATTGGGGTAAAATCTCTAATTTGGCATTAAAATTAGAAAGATCATATCATAGGGAACAAGTGTACCAAGTTTGAAGTCGATTGGACTTCAACTTCATCAAAAACTACCTCGACCAAAAACTTTAACCTGAAGCGGGACGAACGGACGAACGGACGAACGGACGAACGAACGGACGGACGAACGGACGCACAGACCAGAAAACATAATGCCCCTCTACTATCGTAGGTGGGGCATAAAAACACAATTGAGTCACTATTTCCTTTAGGTTGTACTAAGTTGAGTTTAAGCAATTTGTGTCAGTCAGATGTTATAACTCCTTGTTTTCTTTTCCTACTGTAAAATATTTTGCCTCATAACCTCCATTGTTCTTTTCATATACGACTTGAAAAGCTCATAAAAGGTCAATTACCAAAATTTAGATTCTAGATTTTTTTGAACCCAAATAATACCAATGATAATCCGAATCAGCCTTTTCCAGCCATTTTTTAAAACTCAAATATCTCAAAAAGAGCTTCATAACCATGATAATCTAATAATATCTTCAGCTTAAATTCTGATCCTTAACTAATACATGTTTTGTAATACTCTTTCAACATGTTCAACTTATAGTAATTATTCTAAATTCTTATTTTTTTCAATTTTACCTAAAGTACATCCTTAAGTTCAATTATCCTATAAAATATCCCCCTTTGAAAACAATTAATTCTATCTTATGTACCATAACACAGAAGGCACTTGATCAAGAAAGTAATTTAGGTCACTGTGAGTGAGTGACCCATATGTTGCAGACAAGCATTGTTCTGTAAAATGGTGAACTCAAATGTTCAAAATGAATAAGAAGTTTCCATGAGCTCCTTGTGGCACTCATTCTTTGCCTCACAGCAAATAATGATATCAGAGGAACATATAATGCTGTCATAAGCCAGGATCATCATGGAGTGCAAAAAGTCAACGTGTCATTGCTTCATGAAGGAATAGCATTACAATAGGTCTGACCAACAATTGTCGTACCTTGATTTTTGTTGTTCACGAATATAGTCCCTAGTGTTGACAGTGGGTTACTTGCCAATGTTTTTTATACCCCTTCCAAATTTATTTCTTCATGTGTTATGCCTCAAATTGCAAGTAGGGGGTGAAATTACATTGTAAAAAAATTTGGGTCCAGAATTTTAAAGGAAAGTAGTGATTTGGTCCAGCTGAAAAAGGTTAAAAATTAGCACTTCGGAAGCTATCAAAAGATTTCAAAACGCCCTAAACATGAAATTGTCCATATTTTGAGTTAGAGCCGATGAAGTTTTCTATAATTTTGATATAATTTGTCCCAAAAGTAGTACAACACACTGTAAAAATTTAATTGAGAAAACGCAGGTAGGATTTTTTTAATTTAAATTTATGTTCTAAAAGAAATGCACTACGAAATAATTGTAGTCTCGGACCAATACTTAAAACAAAAGTGATACAATTTTGTACAGAGAGGTTCTCGAGAAATACACCCAGTATGTTTGTCTTAAGGAAGAAGTGATATTTTGTTTTGCCTAGTAACTTTATGGCTACTAAAATCTATCAAAATTAACATCATGATGAAATTCAATAACCTGCATTTATCATGCTTTTCAATATAAAATTGAGAATGGAAATGGGGAATGTGCCAAAGAGTAAACAACCCGACCATAGAAAAAAACAACAGCAGAAGGTCACCAACAGGTCTTCAATGTAGCGAGAAATTCCCGTACCCGGAGGCGTCCTTCAGCTGGCCCCTAAACAAATATATACTAGTGCAGTGATAATGAACACCATACTAATTTCCAAATTGTACACAAGAAACTAAAATTAAAATAATACAAGACTAACAAAGGCCAGAGGCTCCTGACTTGGGACAGGCGCAAAAATGCGGCGGGGTTAAACATGTTTGTGAGATCTCAACCCTCCCCCTATACCTCTAGCCAATGTAGAAAAGTAAACGCATAACAATTAAAATTCAGTCCAAGAGAAGTCCGAGTCTGATGTTAGAAGATGTAACCAAAGAAAATAAACAAAATGACAATAATACATAAATAACAACAGACTACTAGCAGGTAAATGACATGCCAGCTCCAGACTTCAATCAAACTGACTGAAAGATTATGATTTCATCATATGAACATCAGGCGCAATCCTTCCCGTTAGGGGTTTAGTATCATACCATCATAACATATATGAGAAGAACATAACTGGTTTTTGAATAAATGTGTTTAGTTCTGATGCAAAGACCCTATAAGTGAATCAATATTAACGCCAAAATATGCAATCTTTAATGACCTGACAACAGTATCGTAACTATATCCCTTCTTAATAAGTCTATTCAAAGGTTTTGTTAGTTTTTGAGGTGAATACTGACACCTTTGTGCTTTATAAAGAATATTTCCATAAAAAATTGGATGTGAAATACCTGAACGTTTAAGAAGTCTGCATGTTGAGCTATATTTACGAATGATGTCCTTGTACCAATGATAAAATTTAGTAAATGTTTTGACTAGTTTGTGATATCGAAAACCCTGGTGTAATAATTTTTCAGTAATACATAAATTTCTCTCGTTAAAATCTAAAACATTGTTACATACACGAGCGAATCGTACAAGTTGAGATATATAAACACCGTAAGATGGTGACAAGGGAACGTCACCATCTAAAAATGGATAATTAACGATAGGAAATGAAAAATCATCTCTTTTATCATAAATTTAAGTATTCAGCTTTCCGTTAGTGATATAGATATCAAGATCGAGGAAAGGACAGTGGTCATTGTTAGTATTAGCTTTATTTAAAGTAGGTTCAGCAGGATAAATTTCTTTAATATACATACTGAAGTCGTCATTATTGAGAGCCAAAATATCATCCAAATATCTAAAAGTATTATTAAATTTGTTTATCAGATGTTGTTTCGATGAGTCTTTGCTTATTTTTGTCATAAATTGTAACTCATAGCAATACAAAAACAGGTCCGCAATAAGTGGTGCACAGTTAGTCCCCATTGGAATTCCGATAATCTAACGATATACGGAATTCCCAAAGCGAACAAAAATGTTATCTAGTAAAAAATTCAAGGGCATATATAGTATCAAAGCATGTCCAATTGACATAGTTTTTTTGTTTATTGCTACTAAAAAATGACCTAAAAGAGTTTGAACATATATATTCACATTCTGACTTTTTAAATGCCCATTTAATTAGGTGTGTGAATTTTTTCTTAATGAGAATGTGAGGCAATGTGGTATACTAGGTAGAAAAATCAAAACTTTGAACAGATTCAAAATCACCAATATAAGCATGCAATTTATCAAGTACTTCCACCGAGTTCTTGACACTCCAAAAGTAATTAATTCCACTATTTTCGAGTTCTTGACACTCCAAAAGTAATTAATTCCACTATTTTCGAAGGCCTTATTTGAACAATTTATTATCAGATTTTTAATTGTACCATGTGTGCTGGTAAGAAGAATAGACAATTTAGTAGTGGAACAATAGCTTGAAGATGAAATAAATCTATATTTGTAAGGTGTTTTGTGTAGCTTCGGAAGCCAGTACATAGTTGGGACTTTCATTGTATTTGGCTCTGCTTGTAAAGCGGTAGCTAAAAGTTTATGTTTGTTACAGATGTCATTTTCTGAAAATGGAGTCAGTTGGAATGTTGGCGAATTGGTGATTTCTTTTTTCAGAACCTCAATGTAAAATTTACGTCAAACAATAATAATGTTATAAGCAGCTTTATCGGCCAGGACAAAAACAAATTTCATGGTTAGTTCTTTTAGTTTATGTTTGATACGAGAAATAGGTTTTTTGTGGTTATTGTTTATAGTAAAATGTTCTTTAAAATGTTGAATACGTATATCAACTATCTTCATTACTGAATTAAAACAAGAATGTGTCCTCAGTACAGGAATGCCCCACTCGCACTATCATTTTCCATGTTCAGTGGACCGTGAAATTGGGGTAAAAACTCTAATTTGGCATTAAAATTAGAAAGATCATATCATAGGGGACATGTGTACTAAGTTTGAAGTCGATTGGACTTAAACTTCATCAAAAACTACCTTGACCAAAAACTTTAACCTGAAGCGGGACGGACAGACGGACGGACGGACGAACGAACGGACAGACGGACGGACGCACAGACCAGAAAACATAATGCCCCTCTACTATCGTAGGTGGGGCATAAAAAGAGTCCAAAGATTTTTTGTCAGCTTTTTCCCGTTTTATCCATTTCATACAGTAAGCATGGAGTGAGTCGTGGATGATATTACGACACTCATTCCAATTAATAATTGACGGGGGACGATATTTAGGTCCTTTACTGAGGAATGATTTTAACTCTCGGTCTTGAACGATGTTAAGATCTCCTGTTATAACATGGGAAATGAGTCCATAAATATATTCGGAGGTACTACAATTACATGAAGTAGGTGTATTTTCACTAATATTAACATCTTTACACAGTTGACTATAATTAAACACATATTTCCGGGTAGATTTCTTGTAAATATAACAAATAAGAGGTAGCTCAGTATTGTCAAAATATCCAGGAATTTGTTCTTTAACAGAATGGTCGTTAAATATACCGGCAATATTTACAAAATCAAAACCTTTATTGACATACTTTATTTTAATAAAAGGTTTTTTTATGATCTTCAGGGCGATCAATTTTGGGAAATAGTTTAGAATAACAATATGCCATAATAATTTGAACATATGCATATATATGTATATGATGAATTCGCTGAAAGACCACCTCCTAAATCATTGAAAATTATCATGATAAATAAATATATGCAATTGACAATAATATATCTTTATGTAAACAAGATAACACCCATTTGAGCTAACACTATCAACAAACATCCTCAACGTGTAACCATCTAACTATGGTGTAACTTATACATAGTCATATAAACTAACTTACATATCTGCAAAACTTATCTAATCCTGAGTTTTCATTTTGTGAAGACAGTCCTAATACTTCTTCACAAATTATTATTACAACATCATCTATTAAGATGAAGTTAGCCATCTGGTACATTCATTTTACACCAGCTTTGACAGGTAAATTACATAACAATAATAAGACATCAGGTTTACAATAAATCTGAAATACTTAAAGTCACTGTTCTCTTACATCATCCCCCTGACTATTAATCAATGGTAGAGATATGTCCTCACATTTGATTTTTTTACTCTTACATCACCCCTGATTTGATTTAATGATAGGAATATGACACATTTTCATTTTTTGTCATATTTCTTTAAAACTTCAAATTCTGTACATATAAATTGCTTGAGGAATTTGGATGCGAATTGACAGTTTGGTACTTGGAATTATTTACTCTTACATCACCCCCTGATTTGAATCAATGGAATGTCCTCACATTTGAATTATTAACTCTTACATTTACCCCCTCCCTGATTTGACTCAATGATAGGAATATATATGTTTCCTCACATACTCTTTCATCAACCCTCGTCTCTATTAATCAACAATAGTGTTATGTCCTCCCATTAGAATTATTTTACTCTCACATCACCCCCTCCTGATTTGAATCAATAATTGGATTATATTTCCTCATAATTGAATTAATCCCTCTTAGATAGAATCAATGATAGGAATGTGTCCTCATTTTTTAATTATTTTTTTCTAACATCTCCACCCCCCCTGTTTTCAATCAAGGATAGCAATTTATGTTCTCTCATTTGAATTATATACTCTTACATCTGGGACAATATCCCTAATCGCCTTGAAATGAGGAACTCAAAAGTCATGTGTAAACAAAAAATCTCTGTGTAGTGATAGTTGACACATTTCTATGATAAACAAGTGACTGAGCTTAACCATGTGTGTTAATTTAGAAAGTACAGGAACACAGAATAAATGTGTAAAAACTATGAAGCTATTAAATGTGTAAATTTTGAACTATGGAGCTATTAAATGTGTTCAAAGTATTAAATTTTCAAAGAACTTATTGTGTTAAGGCAACAACCATTTACTTATCTGGGGGGGGCCTGGGATTTTTTTTAAAAAAATATTTTGATGGCCTAGCTGACCGAAAAAAAAATTATATTTTGCACTGAAGCTGAAAAAAATTTTATGCTGTCACCTGCTTTTTTTTTTTTTGCACTGCTGAATTTGAGAATGGTGAAACTAACAACAGACCAGTGAAACAGCAGATTATAAACATCTGTCCAGTATACAAATTAAGCTAAGATTTCTATTTATAGATCTTTATACCTTATCACTTTTTGTATGTTCCTATAATAGTGTTTGATCCAGAAATATTTATAAGAATTCCAAATCTCCCGCATATATATGTTACTACTGTAAGACCATACTTAAAACTGCAACTATTATAAACATGAAATGGTCATTTTATAACAGGAATAGATATTGTATCATAAGCTGTCTTTTAAGATAGCCCTGATTGTGTATGACACAGACTTGTATACTGGTAGTATTTTCCGTTTGTATCATTCTTAATACCACTTTTTTCAATGGAATGTCAATTATCATAGTTGGAAACAGTGGATTTTATAAGTTGGAGCTACTCACTATTTGCCATTACATATGGCAATGGTGGCCACTTCAATTGCAGTATTAAAATTTAAGGATACCTGTATGACGGACTCCGAGAATATCATAATGTAGAAAGTGGGCTAAAAAAACCAACTGAGACAACAGCCAATGCCAGGATATAGACAGAGCCATGCACTTTACATTTTACATCAATTAAAAAATTAAAATGAATCTTATGTTAATTTTATGGTTTTGTGAAAAAAAATTGTATTTCTGTTCCACATTTTAGGAAAAAAAATTTTGCTTTCCTTCTCATAAAAAAAAAATATTTTGTCGGAGGAGGGTTCTGAAAAAAAAATTATGAACACAATAAAAATCCCAGGCCCCCCCCCCCCCCCCCCCCCCCCCCCCCGATAAGAAAATGGTTGTTGCCTAAAAATGGGATTTTTTATCACGAGAAGCTGCAGCACAAAAAGATACTACCCCGAAAATTTAACCGCATATGTGAAAATGTCTCAGCTGGGAAACAAGCCATCATACATATATCCAAGTTAACAATATGGACTTAGCAACAGAAGAAAACGTTACCATTACAGCCTATGGAGAAACTAATGCGCATCTTGACCCATCTACCCCTCCCCCATTATGAATCAATGATAGGAATATATAAATGTCCTCACATTTGAATAATTCTACTCTACAACACCCCCAGCCCCACTCTCCCCCCCCCCCCCCCCCCCCTTGATCCTCCGATTTAAACCATAAGTATTTGAGGAGAATTAACAGTTTGGTACAGACGGTCTGTATTATTATTTACAATCTATCCTAAGGGACAACATCAAAAGATCAATGTTACGGATAAAAAACTTAAATCAAATAGTTTGGGGGAGGTCAAAATTGCTACAAGTTTTGTTTAAACAACATGGATTTTACATATATCCGTATAGGTCAATCAATTTTTCCCCAAATTAAATTAAGAGGGGGGGGATCAGTGAAACAGCTTTGTGAATACAGTTTTTTATCCTACATTGAACTTGTAATGTCCTCCCTTATCAGGAATCAATCAAATTTTGAGCTGTTGACATCAAACTATATGTTACAAACTTATTGAGTTATGAAAGAAAAAATGGCTGAATGTGGTAGCAGGTATATTAATGAATATAATAATGATGTGGCAGAATCAAATGTAAAGTTCAAATTTTGCTCCTGTTTGTTGTAAGTTTAGAAATTTGAGGATATACTACAGCTCGGATGGATTTTGCCATGGGAGTGGGCACAGAGTGGGCAAAATTTCTATATTGTCCACTCTGCCCACCTGTAGGAGTGGGCATTCAATTTCTTTTGTTTCATCTGTAGACTTGCAAGTACAATCACTTGAAAAAAACAGATAAGAATTTGTAATCAATATTTTTACAAAAAAGAGATTATAGCTAGAGTGCGCACGAGTGGACTGTCCATGGTGGTCCGGTGGAAAAAGCAAAATCCACATGGGCTGTTGTGTACTTCACAAATGTCAGATAATTGCAGTTCTCGGTGAAATGCAGCCACTGTCTGTTAAGCATGCATCAATATTTCAATCAGTGAATTGTGTTAGCATATAAACCCTCAAGTTCCTTAACCCATTTCAATGGGGCAAAAACCCAATTGTATTGAAATTGTATTGAAATTTTTCAAAGATAAGCACTTTTCTCAAAGGTAACTTTCAAAGCATGACAGTTTTTTACATTTTTATTTCTCCTGCCTGTGACATTTCAAAATTATTAAACCACAAAAGATTTTATTTTCTACCTTTTGAACAATTCATTGCACACATTTCATTCATGTGGTGAATGATAAAAAAAAAGGTTCATATTAGTAAAAATAAATTACAGCTGGTTTTATACATAATAACAGGTTATTAAACTTTACAATTGTATTGTGCTAAAGAGACAGGTGTTTATTTGCTGGATCAGCATTACATAGTAATAGGTAACTTCTGTTTAAAAAAATGTAAATTTGAAACTTCGCAATAATACTACATTTATCATTTTAACGATTTATATAAAAGTGTGGTTTTCATAAAATTGACAAATATGGTGTCACAATGTTAATATTAAATAATATTTCTGTCTCTGTTAAATATTACATTACACGATTTCTAAAAACTATC
Source organism: Mytilus edulis (assembly GCA_019925275.1). NCBI lineage: Eukaryota > Metazoa > Mollusca > Bivalvia > Mytilida > Mytilidae > Mytilus > Mytilus edulis. The sequence goes on along the minus strand of CM034350.1, from coordinate 108,733,741 downwards.
CCTTTTAACTGTTGCAAGTTGTAACAGTATTGAATTTTTTATTGTAAAACATTTAAATTGTTTATAGATTTTCCTTGTTCATATTTTCAAAATAGTTAAAAATGTATTTCCTTAAATATAAGATACTTCCTTCTCTTATGTTATTGCCAGGAAAATAAATGTTTGGTTTTCTTAATGAACACCTTCCTTGTTTTTCAAATTTCTTTTTATTCCTAAAATTTTAATTTTTGGCAATTTTTATGAAAGCCATCAAAACAAATTAACTTCACTGCATTATGGGCTTAGAAATTCTTGAAAATACGGCACTGTATGGGAATCTGCAGACATTTAATTAACCCTAATTGTAATTTTCTCATTTTTTATATAGATTAGACCGATGGTTTTCCCGTTAGAATGGTTTTACACTAGTAATTTTTGGGGCTCTTAAAAGCTTGCTGTTCGGTGTGAGCCTAAGCTCCGTGTTGAAAACCATACCTAAAATTGACAATGGTTTACTTTTATAAATTGTGACTTGGATGGAGAGTTGTCTCATTGGCACTCATACCACAGCTTCCTATATCAATATATTTTATTTTTTATGTTTGGTGAATACATTATACCAACTAACTCATGTAATGGTTCCTTCTTCTTGCTTAGACAGAGGATGGAGAACACAAATCAGAGGCAGATTTAAAGGAGGGGGAGGGGGTATGGGGGGTGGAACCCCCTTTTTATGTTATGGACAATCAATGCATTTGAATGGGGAAATATGGTTGAAACCCCCTTTATCCTGAGTTGGGATCCCCCCTTTTTGAAAATGGCTGGATCAGCCCTTGCAAATAATAATAATGACATCCACTAAGCAATAATTTTTCATACACAATATTCATATGAAATAAAGTACCCATATTTGTGACTCAAAAGTTCTTAATATATCATTTTACAATTTTTGGTTTAAACGCTTGGAGGAAGGGGGCAGGACCTTTTTCGGGACGTCCGGATTGGGTGTTTTTAAGCTCAGGACTATAGGATTTATACTTTCTGGATCTAGGAATTTTTTTTAGAATTTCGGGATGTCAGGATTTAAATTTCTTTAAATAAGGGACCTCAGGATTTCATGTTTTTAAGCCCCCTCAGACCCTCCTCTTGGAGGGTACCAATTTTTGTGGATGGGGGGGGGGGGGATCATATTTTTTTGCTAATTAAAGGCTCCGTACAATAGACATTTTTGAACACATTTAAATTCATGGTTCATCTTCATTCATAAAAGTGTACCCTACGATTAATAATGACTTTGCTTACATAAAACTAACTACTCCAAAAAATCCTTTGGTTTAAAAAAAACTCTTATTTAACAAAACCTCATTCTACACTTTAGTACAATAAATTTTACAAGCTGACCTAAACTTAAAAATGTTTGGTAAAAAAAAAATTTTGGTGACAACCAAAACTAAAAATATATTCAATTAATAAATCATTATAAAAACAATAAAATGTAAATTTTAACCACAGCCACCAGCTGACAATTGTTCTTATTAAGAATTCAATCAAAAAGAATATTACCTTATTAATTCTGTAAAAGAAAGCACTCCTATCTTGTGGACTGAACATTTTTGTGTAACTTCCTGACAAAACATCGCAAACGGACCCGGTTTGTAAAACGATAGCTGTAGATGTGTTATTTTAATAAATGAAAAATTACACATCGATAGTCTAGACCCCTATACAATAACAGTACGATTACATAACAAAAGTCAACTGCAAGAAAAAAATATGGTAATTAATGAAAGAAGGGGCTCATTAAATTAGGAAAAAATTAAACAAAGACCTGTATGTTTACAGTCGAGAGATTCAAGGTCAAAGGTTGCATATTTGTATTTAATTGTAAATTTTTGCTGTGATCTTAGGGTGACATCCCACTTTGTAGTATACCTCCAGAGACTTATAATTAACAATGTGACATTGTTCTATAATTATAGGGCTTCAAGGACAGGTTTTATTCAGTAGGTGCACTTTAATGCACTTCGTTACTTATTCATTCCGCATTTACTGAATTTATTTATGTCAGTTGACAGACATAATAACTGAATTTTATAAATTACATATTTCTCTTCAAGCAATATGTGTTTTTAAACTTAATTTTTAAATTTCTAATTCATTTGAAACAAATGTATCACTGACATAAATTTGTAATCTATGATAAAAATGTGCTGCCTCATCAGACCACAGTGGTTGGCAAATAAATAAATAAATTTAAAAAAATCGTCTTCATTCAGAGGAAAATTATTAATGCTTTTCATAACAAATTAATTGCCCATTTCTGGTAATGGTAAAAAAAATAATTATAGTTCGGCCATCAACAATGAGCAAAGCCCATACTTAAACTTATTATCAAGGAGGACCTTTCATACATAGACCCTACTAACTTGTTTCTTTAAATGAAAAGTTAACTTTTGGCAGCATGACGATATGGTCTTGAATTTCAACTTTATTAATAATAATTAGGCCACTTTTTTTTTTTTTTTTTTTTTTTTTTTTATATCTAAAATGGATCTTTTTAAAAAGTCTTATTGCTACGTAAAACAAATCTCTATATTACAGTACAGTCAGAATTTTTGGGAGAAATAGTCAAAATACAATGATTGTGTTCATTTTTCACACCTAACAGCTTTTGGAAAACCTTGACCACAACCTACGATCCATAATAATCTGCAACCAAAGGATGCCAAGATTTATATTAACCAGTGTATATACATAATTTTCTGGTTCAGGGGCTGGCATATTTTTTATCCAATCAGAATAAAAGTCTAAATCTTTTTTTAAACCTAACTCATCTAAGGCTTCAATGACAATAAAATGTTCCAATTTAAAAGATATATCTAGAAACAAATGGTTTTCCCGAAATGACAATTCACGTACTGACAAAAAGAGATTTGAATAAGAAGACAATGGAAATGTAACATTTGGTTTGCAATATCAACAATAGACTCTAACTTCTTTTAAACTGAGTTTTACTGTATATAGTGTTGTATGTTTCTTTATTCAACATTGGCTTATAAGGTTAATGGGCTTATGTTAAACCCCATCTCATTTTTGTGCCTGTCCAGAGTACGGAGCTTCTGGCCTTTGTTCATAAGTCTTGTATGCTTATTTTCATTTCAGTTCATTTATTAGTTTCTGACTTAAGTGTGGTATCTTTTTTAACTGAACAAGTACACATTTTTGTTCAGGGGCCAGCTGAAGCCCATCTCTGGCATTGACTTGGTTTAAGATTTACTCCTTGTACCGAAGACCCATCATTGCCATGAGCTGTTTTCTGGTCTTTGGTCAAGTAGTTTTTCTCTTTGACACATTCCCCATTTCCATTCTCAATTTTATGAATTGATTAGGACATACTTTATGTCACTTTTTTCACATTAAGATTTGATGACAACACATACAATTCTCCTTTGAAAATACAATGTCAATTGAAACCAAACTTAATGCTGCAAATGTAATAATTAGTGTAAGGAACCTTGAAAACTGTGTTATTTTATGTAAATGCCAAGTCTTATAAACCAATGAAGTGTAAACTGCTGAGGACATGTTTAAATCAATAACAACTTTCTTCAAAAGGCACCTAATACAAATTTCAACTTTTTCATTTGTTAATTTTCCTTTTTTTCCAATGTCATATAATAGCTGTTGGATTCAATATTATTGGTGGAGCACCAATTTTGTTGATTTCATGAGTAACCAAACAATTTAAACGCACAAAAATGAAATAATTTTTACATAGACTTTGGCGAAATCATATATCTGCAAAGATACAATATTGAATACAATTTCTATATGTTTATACAGACTTTGGCAAACGTACCAAGTCAAATATAAGCACCGATACAATTTTTCTTCAATCCAAAATAATAAATAAATCCAAAGTAGTTTTTATCCTTACCTTATCTGCTGCTGTCTTTGCTTCATATTCTGCTTCTAATTTCTTTCCCTCCAAATCTTTTACCTGAAAAAAAGAGAAAATTCATACACTAGTTTCAAATTTTGTTTCTTATTATAATTTGGATATAGAAAACTTACATGTTTTAGTGTGAAAACAAAAAACATTTGTAATTTATCCAAGTTATAAAGGGACATTAAACTCTAGAATGGTAAGAGACTCACTACCAAACTTCAAACAATATCTGCAAGTTTTGGTTCTTTAATCACTGTGTTTGCTCCTCTATTTTTTTTATTTTTTGACAGATTTTCGGAATCCTCTGGTTTTATCCATGTATTGCCATTAACAAATTTTGCCCACTAACCCCTATTTTTCTTTTCATAATTTCAAAAAGCCATATTTCAAAATCTTATAAAATCCTTGTTATTTTTTCATAGTTTTTGAACTGAAAAAGGTGTCAATGTTAAATGTATGAAAAATCTAGAGAAAATTATTTCCCGCCAAATTTTCAATGGCTCATATCTCGAAAACAAGCACATGTACCCTCCATTTTTTTCTGCTTTTATAGTTTCTTTATTTGTATACTATCAATTCATAACAGTCTTTTAAAAAGCTTGTTATTTTTAAACAGAGTAGCGAACATCCTTAATCAAATTTGCATGAGGCAAACCTTTAGTTAGAACACAGAAACGAAAATTGGATGGACAGAAAGACAGACAAACTGACAGCAGGCTGGACAGAAGGATTGAAAAAGGGAGATAGCACTTTGTGCCCTTTTATGTCTATGGAAAGCATAATAAAAATTAAGGGATTTGATGTCATGTGTTAACCATATAATCCTTATTCTCGGTTAGATAATATTACCAAAAAAATAAACATCTCTCTCATCCCAAACAGAATAAACTAGTCTAATAACATGTATAATAGGTATGTCTATTAAGCCTATAAAGTCAAAGAAATTATTGATGTATAAAAAACAATGTAGTTAATCAGACTTGTAACATGATTTATGGCTCTTTCATTGAGAAACTAAAGACACTGTTTGACTTTGGAATGGGTCAATATTTGTCTTATCTAACTACAAGATCAATGGGGGAATAGGTCAATAGTTTGTCTATCTATCAATGGTTGATGTCAGAAAACATGGACTTCAATAATCATTCCACAGCTTCTTATATATCTATTTGCACTAAAAATGTTTAAAATAAAATAAGATATTATCTATATTGAAAAGAATTTTTGTACTAGCTTTTATGTTCTTGAGAAATCCTACTTTTTTATATGATCTATGCTATAAAATAACTTATCTAATATCTTGGGTATTTTTCTGTTGATTGTTTTTTTAAAATAAGCTATTTTTTCATGATGTATTACATGTAGTAATTAATGATTAATTACTGTAAAAACAAGCTACATGTTGAATCTATTGCAATGATACCCCACTGTAACAGTAAAGTATTTGGTAAACAGGAATTTGATGAGTGATAGATGTCAAAACTCATCACACAGAATAGCATGCTCAAATGAAAGTTGAATCCTAATAATTAAGAAAAAAACGTCATGACTTAAATTTTATACAAAGCCACTTTGTGTAGGAATTCAAAGTATTTGAAACAGAAAGTAGACAAGCTATGAATCTGGCAATACAACATCAATATGAGCATGCTCACAACATTGTAACTAAATGCCAAATTTCAGGTTGCTCTGATTTGAAGTTGAAGAAAAAATTGCCACCAAAATTATAAGACAGAACCATATTGAGGGAAAATCGGAAGGAGGCTAGGGGCAAATGTAAACCAGTGAACCCACTCCTTTCAAGTCAGTTATAAAAAGAAAAGAAGTAGTGATACAAATTAAAAACTGGTATACCAATCAACGAAAATGAGGACACAAGCTTCTATACCAGCAGGTAGTTCTAAGGTCTTTTCACATGTGAGCACAATCATAACTTACAAAGATTGCTTCAAAGCACTGGTAACTCGCCCAGGAATATAGATCAATATCCTTGCCCTTCATTAAATCAGAATTAAAATCAGAATTAAATTCAGTCAACACCCACTGATTATTTCCTTGTAAATTCTAACATATGATTTTTATCAGCATAAAAACATAAATCTTATCTAATTCTTAGATATAGACTGTATATCGTAACCCCAACAGAAATGCAGGCTTTACAATTTAGAATATTTTCCCACGATTTTAACTGGAATATTTCCAAAAAGTGGGTATTTCATCTGCTACATAGCTTAATGAAGAACAATTAAGCATTGCCGATATGATGAAGAATGCATAAACAATATTTTAAGTAGTTTTCACATGAGTTTTCAATCAAGCTTTGATTGTCAACCATTTATCTGGCATTCCAATACACAATAGCTTCTTGGCAGATAAAAGAAATATGGTGCTCATATAAAAAAGCTTTGAACTTTTAATGAGGTAACAACTTTTTCATCTGTTATCTGTTTAAAAAATTAATACTATTTATATCTGAGAAATTTTTGGGATAAAAAGATAGCACTAAAGCACTGTAAGACAGCTGGCTGAGTTTCAGATGGTATCAATGACTTTTGGGAATAATAGGTTGTATTAGTCATCTATTATTATGCAATAATCTCCCTAGTTTTAAATGAATTGGGAGGTATACTGCAAAACTCAATACTTTTGCTAAAGAAAGAGTGCATTCATTTTGCAAAGTTGATATACAGATTCTTTACACAATACTTTATTAAAGAACCCTTAATTGCTTGAAAATTTATCACATGACAAATATAAATACATTGAACAGATTGAAAATATATTATTGATATTGAATAAATACAACATCAAATGCAGTTTTGTGAGTTGATACATGTTTTAATCTACTTAGAAATTTTTTTTTATGTCCCATTTATATATGGGCATTATTTTTTCTTGTCTGTGTGTCTGTTCATCTGTCCATTTGTTTGCCCTCCTTGTCTGTCTGTATGTTCCATTTTTAGGTTAAAATTTTTGTTTGAAGTAGTATTTGATGATGTGGATGTCCATTGTCCAATCAATTTGAAACTTAATACACATGTTCCCTATGACATGATCTTTCTAATTTAAATGCCAAATTAGAGATTTTACCCCATTTTACTGAATAAAGGATACTACAGAATAAAGGATACTACAGATACAGTTACGTCGGCCTCATATCTTGACTCACATCTAGAAATTGACAATGAGGGTCGGTTGAAAACAAAACTTTACGACAAAAGAGATGATTTCAGTTTTCCAATTGTGAACTTTCCATTTCTAAGTAGCAACATTCCAGCAGCACCTGCATACGGGGTATATATCTCCCAGTTGATACGATATTCCCGTGTTTGCATTTCCTATCATGATTTTCTTGATAGAGGGTTGCTGCTCACAAGGAAGCTATCAAACCAAGAGTTCCAAATGGTGAAGTTGAAATCATCCCTTCGTAAATTTTAAGGACGCCATCACGAGTTGGTTGACCGTTATGGAATAACCGTTTCACAAATGATATCGGATATGTTCCTTATACATCGTAACTACAATCCCCTTCCCTTTCATGAATGTGACCTACCGAATTAGACCATTTACCGGATTTGTTATCACATAAGCAACACGACGGGTGCCGCATGTGGAGCAGGATCTGCCTACCCTTCCGGAGCACCTGAGATCACCCCTAGTTTTTTGGTGGGGTTCGTGTTGTTTATTCTTTAGTTTTCTATGTTGTGTCGTGTGTGCTGTTGTTTGTTTGTCTTTTTCATTTTTAGCCATGGCGTTGTCAGTTTGTTTTAGATTTATGAGTTTGACTGTCCCTTTGGTATCTTTCGTCCCTCTTTTACTGAACATAGATAATGATGGTGCAGATGGAGCATCCATGTACTTAGGACACATTCTGGTTTATTTATGTAAAGTAACCAGTGAGTGATGAAACACAAGAACTCTATTATCCGCAAGCAGTCAATATATTTTTGTTTTATCTTTAAGTATTAAAAGACTTATGGACAATAAGATTGTTGATGAATTTGTCTCAGACATATAACTGGCAGCTAGGTGTTATTTTAGTACTACTTTCTATCACTACAAAAATCAGTCCAGCTTAAAGGTGGATTGCTCCCTGAACAATAAGAAGTATGTCCAATAAAAGTTTGATTGGTTTTCTAATCACATAGATGTGAGGATATTTGCTCAAGCATAACAATTAAAACTGATGGAAGACAGTGACACAGACAAAGTACATAGATTCTTTTTATTCAATACTTTAGATTTGATAAGACAAGATTAAAAGTCAATATGTCAATTTTAATTGCAGCGCATGAAGTAAAATCCTAACCAAGTTTGCAGGAAACTGAATATTATGGAATAAAATTTCTGGGATGATCAGGGTAAACTTTTAACATGGAAACCAATTGTGTCTGCATAAAAAGACTTCATCAGATAAGACCATCGGTTTCCCTTTTTTAATAATGTTAATGGTTTACACAAGTCCTTTTTTGAGGCCCTTTCAAGCTTGATTTTAGGTGTAAGGCAAGGCTCAGTGTTGAAGGCCAATTTTGATCTATGATGGTTTATTTTACAAATTGTGACTTGGATGGAGAGTTGTCTCATTGGCACTCATGAATACCACATCTTCTTATATATATCTATCAACAATGGAAGCACCCCAGTATTTTAAGTTTTGATACATCCTCATTGTGCACTTGAACATCTTTTTTCAAGTGATTGTACTTGTAAGTCTTTAGATTAAACAAAGGAAATTACATGCCCACTCCTATGGGACGGGCAGAGTGGACAAGGTAGAAATTTTGCCCTACCGGTGCCCACTCCCATGGTGGGCTGGTGGACAAAGCAAAATCTACCTGAGCTGTAATTTTGACTGTAGTTTTATAAATTTTGTGAAATGTCATATGCATTTAGAAAAATAGAGCCGTGGTGTAGTGGTTAGTGCATCGGACTACTAACACAAAAGATTCTGGTTTGATTCCCGTCTGGGATGAAAAGGAGTAGGTCCGGTAAGGACCGATTTTGGCCTCAAATTTCAGGTTTATCTGACGAAAGATTTTGACCACTTTTTAAACACTTAAGTGTCTATTTTATTTGAATTAATTAGTTTATGTGAAAGATTTGAACAGATTTAGTCATTAAAAACGATCCGATTCAAGCTCAAATATGAAAAATCTACCTAATATGTCGAAAAATGTCACTTTTCAGATGGTTTTTGGTAAAAATGAAAGTGGCCGCATCCGTGTTCATCCTCAACCTTTATATATGTTATGTATTATCATAAAATACAACTTACATTTCAATATTAAGGATGAACACGAAAAGCGGCCACTTTCGTTTTACACGAAAACCGTCTAAAATTTAACTAAAATGCTAGAATTATGAGGATTTCAGTAATTTAGCATGACTTAATGGTGCTAGTACCAGATATATGTGCATTGTATTGTCAAAATCAGCACATATTTATGTAGCAGAAGCATTCTTCTGTCCAATAAATAACTAAAGGTTTACATTTTAACAATTTTGTAAAACTGCTATATTTTGGGGGCAAAAAGGGGTCTTACTGAACCTACTCCTTTCAGGGACTTACTTTTCGGCTCTCCCTTGACACCATTTGCAAGTATGGTCTTGAGGAAACGATGATAGTCTGTCGGACGGGGACAATAAATGGCTGACCTGTGTTAAGAGAGAGCCATATCTCTTGCACGTTAAAGACACCCTTGTAGATTTCGAAAAAGAGCAGTCTAATGCCGATACAAGGCAGCACTCGCACCCGCAAAGTGGAAAGGGATTAATATAAGTTGCAAAACTTGTTTCCCAATCCACTATAAATAAATATGTTTAAACTAATTTAGAAAAATAAGAAGAGGCAAAAGATACCAAGGGAACTTTCAAAATCACAACTCCATAGAAAAAACAAAAAAACATCTGAAAAAGGCACAAAAAAAATTTCATCTCACTTTTTATATAATAAACCAAATTTTCATTGATTTCATGGGCATAGATAACCACAAATTTTATGTTAAACACAGTACATATTAATTTTATCAAGGCTTTTATAAAAAAATTAGGTAAATCCACAAAATCAAACATGAAAAAATGTCATTTTCTCTTAACATGTGAATATTGGTATGCCCAATTTTGCACAAAAACATATGTATCCACTGTATATAGCTTACCTTGAATCCAAGTGTTTCTCTGATCTTGGTCACTTGTTCCCTAAATTTCTGTAGTGACGTCTCTAATATCAAGCATCTTTCTTTCCAATTAATGTCTTCTTCCTCCATTTTGTCACTGAATTATTCTGTCTTTCACTTCATCTATCATAAAAATAACATACTGGTTAATTGAAGAATAATTCCTATCTATGACTTAGTGAAGAAGAAAACTGTATTAAAAACAAGAGGCTTATACGAGCCTGAATTGCTCACCTGATATTTGGGAGTATTTACAGATTGAAGGTAGATAAATCTTGATATTTTTTAATTTGCTTGTCCCTATCAGATTTTTGAATCCATTATGCTGAACAAGATAGTAGACTTTTACTTGCATTAGGGACGACATCAAAAGATCGATGTAGGATAAAAAACTTAAATCAAATAGTTTGGGGGGTGGGGGGGGGGGGGGGGTCAACATTGCTGCAAGTTTTGTTATCCAAAATCGATTTTACCTATATCCATATAGGTAAATCAATTTTTCCCAAATTAAGTTAAGAGGGGAGGGGGGTCAGTGAAAAAACTATGTAAATTAAGTTTTTTATCCTACATTGAACTTTTAATGTTGTCCCTTATATTCTTAGGTTCTATTTAAAGCTATTTATAGCAGCATGTTGGTTGATTTTCAGAAACCAAAAAAAACAAATTTTATACTAGAAATCCCATAAAACTTTGTTTGAAATTAGTCCTGTAATTTCTAGGGAGATTTTCTGATTTAATTTACCATAACTAAGACAGACAAAAAGTAATGGCAATACCCCACATTTAAATATCTTCTTATCTTGTTACGATGTATAATATCCTAAAATCAGCTGTCAAAATGTGTATGACAGAATGGTAAAAAGACATTCTTGATCCATTTATCATGATTTTTCTTTGAATTTAGAAATTTATTTAATTCGTTATCAATGATAAAACTGTATCTGTCATTACTTTAAGTGCATCATAAATAATTTAATGCAGTAAACTTTCAATTTTGAATCTTTTTGCCAAAGGCAATCAATTACCAGTGACATGATATACATTTTTGTGCCTTCTCTCCCCTGGTTGATATTTTAAAAGTGTAGGAGTCTTGCAGTTCCAAATGGAAACAATATTCTGGAATATTATTTCCACTGGAATAAATATTGCAGTAAATGTTCCTTACGGAACAAATGGTATAGAATAAAGTTTCCATTGGAACTTCTGTTAGGTGGAACAAATATACGTTGACAGAGGGTTCTAGTCCAAAAGTCCAAGAGCATGGCAAATAACTTAATTTGTTTATAATGGTTTATTTCAAAAAACAACACTACAAAAAGTTTCCTCTATGTACATTATGTAGGTCAAGGACAAATTAACCCTGTCAGACAATCATGTACACTTGACTTTTCTGCAAACAGGTTGGTAAACCACTACTACCAGTACTTTAAATTCTGTTCCCTTTGATCATTTTAAAATCCTAGGTGAAAGGGGGTGATATGGTAAGTTTATCTAAGGTCCAACCTCTTAAAGATATCCCCAAATTATTGGAGCAGCATGCCATTGACAAATTCCTTGAGTTCCAGTGAGGTTAAATTGGAATTCTAAATCACCTTAAAATATATCAAAACTAGGCTGGTCCTCAACCCCCTTCCCCTTCTTTAAAAAAAAAAATCATGATACATTTCTATCACATTATTTTTTTCACTTCATTATAATTTTCCCTAAACCTAAAAATTCAAATCAAATAAAAATCTAGCAAAGTTCCAATAGAATTTTACAGAACAAGCCATGCATCTTCCCTCAATCTGTAATTTTAACCTCAATGCATTGTTGGTTACAAAAATGATTACAAAACCCTAAGAGATATAAAGCATGGCTGATGTAAACAAAGAAAGTTACTATTCATGATTAATTGAACTTCAGCATTACAGATCTATAAATGAAATAAGTTAACACGTTTTGTTACTAAAAATAGACTAAATATTTATATTCTGGAATTTTAAAGTGTTTTATTTATAACTCCTATAGACCTCCATGGAGAATTCTCTTTAAAACTAATTAACTTAATTATCTTAATGAACTTCTGATGGCTATGTTACTATATGATGTTAGAAAGTTTGGCAGCATCAATGTAACACCACTAATGATACAGTTAGAAATAAAACCAGAGGCCCATCCATTTCTTATGATAGTGCTATATGATCCTAAAAAAAAAATTTGAAATATTAATAACTAGAGGCTCTAAGGAGCCTGTGTCGCTCATCTGATATTTCTATTTACAATTGATATGCATGAAATAATGCAGCCATTATACTTTTGCTTTTATAAGTTTTAAAATCAATACAAAACAAAAACTCAGTCTGCACGGTTAGCCACTAGTCCGATGCCCCAGACTAGTAAAATTTCATTCGGACTAGTAAGTTTTTGCAAAATTTTGTTTGGATCAATAAGAAAAATGTCAGGATATTGGTCTTTGGACTAGTAGTTGAAAAAGTTTTTGGTGCAGACTGAAAACTGCATTTTTTCACATGTTCTATTTGTAGCCATGTCTGCAATGTTGGTTGGCAGGCTGGGTCATTGGACACCTTTTAAAACTAGATACCCTAATAATGATTGAGACCAAGTTTGATTAAATTTGTCTCGGTAGTTCGAGGAGAGTATTTTTGTAAATGTTAACAGACGAAGACATACCCAAAGTAATAAAAAAAGCTCACTTGGTCCAGTGTGCCATGTGTGCTGAATAGTTAATACCCTCCATAATTTATGGAATGATTACATGTGGTGTACAATTCACAAGAGATTGGAGCTCAAAGGTCATCTTCAGAAAAACAAGATGAGCCTTTTCCATGCTTGCCTCACTTAAAAATTACAGTTACAGTTAAAGGTCTCATTAATACCATATAGATAATCATTAATCATAAATTCGACTTGACCAAAATCAATGGAGACGATTTGAACAATACTATTAACATTCTACTTTAATGCTATGAGTTAACCATAAGTTTGTTATTAAAGGAAAACTAAAGCTAATTATTCCCTCTTCAATTCTCTTTCAAAGGTAACAGGCAATTTGATCTTTTATATATAAGAACTGGATTAATGCCTTGCAAAATTTTTCATACAACATGATATTGATTTCAAGCTATCAAATGAAGCTCTTTTACTCTGTATGACTATACACGTGTTCAGGTTACCGTCCTTTACTTCCATTTTTATTTTCCCTATTAAAGAGAGCCGAAAGATATCAAAGGACAGTTAAATACCATGGCAAAAAAAACAAAAAATCTAAAGACAAACAACAGATTAAAAAACATAACATAGAAATATGAAGATAGAGAAACACAAACCCTACCACAAAAAAGGTGTAATTACATGTAATGTGGCAGGAAAAGCAGATCCTGCTCCAGATGTGGCACCTGTCAGTGGCAGATCCAGAAAGGGGGGGGTGTTCCAGGGTTTGGAACCCCCCTTTTTTTGGACAATCAATGCATTTGAATGGGGACATATAGTTGGAACCCCCCCCCTTTTTAAAATGGCTAGATCCGCTCCTGCCTGTTGTGTTACTCATGCAAGTATCAAACAAAAACTGAAAAACAGAGAATAGAAAAACCATTTTACAAATATATGAAAAAATTGCTAACATCAAACTCTATAAATAAGTTTAGAGCTGATTAAGATTATGGATTAGCAGGAAGAGATAATTGATCTGCACCACACAGGTTAGAGAGTATGTTTACTGTTAATTAAGTACTGATTGTATCTCTGATTACAGATAATTGACATGTGATGATAGGTCTTGTTGTACTCAAACCCCCTTCTAACTATGTAAGATGTGCACATGTGTGTTGCATAGACAATCATGGGTCAAAAATGTCAAAAAATTCTTGTGTTTCATTTTAATTAACTATTTCTGCAAAACAGTCTGATATCTATCTAACGTTTTACATTAGAATTATCTATCTATTTTCCAAGTTAAAAATTCTCTCAATTTTTATATAACAAGATTTGGGTCAAAGGTGGCTAGCAACTGAATTTGTTTTCCAAACAAGATTGCAATACAATGCCATTACGCCACTTGTTCTTCAAAGTATCAAAATCTCAGCGTCTACCAGATTTTAACAAATGTAAAGTAATTCTGTTCAGTGGTACTTGAGAAATTCTGTTCAGAAGAACTTTTAAGATAAGTGTGACAAAAAATTTAAAACATTCATCCTGACTAAAAAATCCCATGTCAATATTTATAGCAGCTGACAGAATATATAATGATTCTGCTCATGATCAGTATTACCTAAGAAAAAATGTGAACAAAATATTTGCTGTACGAACAGAGGAATAGAAGGACAAGGTGAATGCATAAATTCAAATTTTTGGGGACTCTCACTAATTTCTAAAACTTGACGGTTGACAGAGAAAAACTTCGGTGATCCAAAACTGCTATAATTCTATGTATATATGTCACTAAAAACAAAGATTCCTTCATAGTATTTGTACTGTTACTGGAATAATAAACAATTTTTTTTTAACTCTATAACTAATAATAAGGAAGTCATGACACACTAAATATTGTATACATCTTATGATACTGTAAATTCCAAGGTTTTGATTAAGTTGCGAAAAATGAGACAGAGTTGTAAACGCAATAATTAAAACTCGCATTTTGAAATATTTTATATGAATTAAACAGGATTTTTCTCATAATCATAAAAATAAAAATCACATTTAAGTCCAAAATGGCAAAATCACAATAATAAATGCACGCAATAATTTCTGAATTTACAGACTTTATATGTATAGACTGTTATAAATGAAAAAGGTGATATAATTGAGTAGAAAAATAGATTCCTCCTTTCTTGCTCAAGTTTTAGAGGCTTATAGTGAGTTTATGGTACTGTAAATTAAGATATTATTGCGATGTTTTTATTATTGCGGAAAATGTAACAGGGTTACAATCGCATTAATTTAAACTCGCATTTTGAATTTTTATATGAATTTACTAGGATTTTTCTTAATATCGCAAAAATTAAAATCGCATTTTAGTCTAAAATGTCAAAATTGCAATAATAAATGCATGCACTAATTTCTAAATTTACAGAATAGTAAAATATCCATTTTAACTTCTAAGTTCTTACACTTTATAATCATTACATAAAAGTCATTGAAAGTCAACTTGTTGGTGTACTTTGGTACTAAAAGTATGTCCTAGACCTATCAATCTGGAAAGAAAAAAATAAAGAGGAAAGAATTCCATGAACATGATGAAAAAAGGTCTGTCAGGGGTCATCCAATTTACTGTTTAGTTAAAATTGCTGGATTGGACACTGTTTAACTTTAACAAACAGTGGCAAATATTACAATCATGATTATAGTCATAAACATGCTAATGTGATATAAATAAATATTACTGAACCAGCTAGTTTAGAAGTTATAGATTTGATTTGCATGTATTGAAACATTAATTTTAAATGCAAAAAGAACTTCAAAAGTACATATTTGAACGTGGTAAAGCTACAATTCAAAATTTAAAGACTTTTTTGGGAGAGAAAGCAAATTTAGAAAATAATTGAAAATTAGTCCTACCTTTTTCACTAAGATTTTACATTCGTTGATGTCCAGTATAGATATAAATTTATTATAAAGGGATTTAATATTCCTCCTCTCTGTGGGTCAAGAAATGGACAGTAAAATCAATATCTGATGAAGATCTTTCATGATCAAGTGCTAATTAATTGTTAACATGGTAACAATCCAATACTTTGTTTATCAGACTGGAAAATCTTCCTTCACATAAATCTTCATATCAATGCTATAAACATTAAAAATATATAAATCTATTTACTTACTCCAAAAACAGAAACCTTTAAAAATACTTCAAAAAAGCTTTAAAACTTAAAAAGTTACTATGACTTGGAGTATATTCATTGCATTCAATTACAACGGTTTTGATTGTAAACTATCAAAAATTTTTTTTTAGATTTCTGATCACATGTGTAATAACAAAATGTATGCAAGAAAGTATAAGTAATATAGAAGTGACCTTACCTTACAGATTGACCATCAATAGATCAGCATCAATTCCACACCTATCATTACCAATACACATCCCAAGGAGGGCATGCTGTAAAATAAAGATATGGATTATTGCTAAAGATAAAATGTTCTATTGATAGAAGTGCTAGTCATTGATGTTTATCAAGTAATCTATTGTACATACATACAGTACATATGGTTAAAACAATGGCAGATCTGTAGTTTGACCACAACACTGACAATGACTGTGATAGTTTGACCAGAACTGCCATTGACAATGACAAGATAGTTTGACCAGGACTGACAACTGACCAGGACTGACAACTCACTAGGACTGACAACTGACCAGGACTGCCACAGACTAGGACTGCCACTGACAATAAAAGCCATAATTTGACCAGGACTGCCACTGACAATGACTGTGATAGTTTGACCAGGACTGCCACTGACAATAAGTGCCATAGGTTGACCAGGACTGCAACTGACAATGACTGTTATAGTTTGACTAGAACTGTCACTGACAATAAGTGCCATAGTTTGACCAGGTCTTCCACAGACAACTGACTAGGATTGCCACTGACAATGACTATGATAGTTTGACCAGAAATGACACTGACAATACCTGCCATAAGTTTGACCAGGAATGTTACTGACAACTGATTAGGACTGCCACTGACAAGAACTGCCATAGTTCAACCAGGACTGCCACTGACAATAACTGCCATAGTTTGACCAGAACTGCTACAGACAAATAATGGTGGATACTTAATATTGTGGTTTAGCAAAAATCTGAATACAAACAAGCCTACAACAAAATTGTACTTTGTTAAACATTAAAATTGGTAGTTAGCAAATGCAAGTACCATGAAAATTGGTATCCAGCAAATAATGATGAACTTACAATAGAATATAATAATGCCCTCATTGCTGTTAGTCTCCCACTTTTCTAACAATATGATGTTTTTAATTCAAACACATATTTACTTACACCATGCATGCTTTAGCAACATTCTTCAAATTTAATAAATTCTTTGTTAAATACTGAGTTCTTTCTTTAATTGCACTTTTGATTGTTTTATTTACTAAATCATATTTCATTTCATTTATGACTGTAATAAATAAAAGTTTTTGTTTACCAATTTATGAACAAGATATTATTTATGAGTCATGATTTTCAATGTATTTTTATTTATATATACAAATGGATTTTTTATGATGAATGATAATAATTCAGACCTCCCTGAGTTTATTTAGTATTATAGTTCTCCCAAATAGCAAGCTGCATATTATTGTTATTGAACCCTCAATAAAAGGTCACACAATCATTGACATAGAAACTGACGATAAAATACTATATTCCCTGGTCCTTTTTCTTCTTCTCTTTTCTTTTCTTATACTTAAAGTTACTTCTAACAAAAATATTCTTAAGAATATCAATTTGTGCTTTATGGGTCCCTAGTGAATAACTTTATCTTCAAATTATTATTCATAATATCTAACTTTTGGGAAATTCTTGACTAATTGTGTTGAAATTATTCAAATCAATGAAAGTCAAGTCAATACTACAACATGTTAAACAACCACTGTTTTCTCCGATAACTATCCGATATTGACAAATAAGGATACAATTACTTTTGCTTTCACCTCTGTCAATGATAAAGTGGTCCATTACATGGAGAGAGATACGATGTAGTTAGCTTAATACGATAATGTACTCTATCATTAAAGTGTTCCATTATATGGAGAGAGATACGTTGAAATTAGCTTAATACGATAATGTACTCTATCATTAGAACTCACCCATAACAGGCAATTCAATTTATTCTAAATGTACTTCAGTGATAATCTTCAGTGTAAAACTGCATTTACGATAAAGTGAAGATCAGATCATTAACTAAAGTAAAGTAAACTTTTACATTCTAATATTTACATAGATCATCAGATTCATTCGTTACAATTAGGTCCGGAATGTATAGGTCAGAATAGTCAATATCATATTAATCACATATCCAATATAATTTCCTGCAAGGGTGAACTGGGTGAGGGAGAAAAGGGGGAGGGGTAATTAAGAAGGATAATTAAGTACTTATAAAAAAATTGTTTGCCATTTGGTAAAAATATTGGCAATATAATTTTGACCAAACTAAAATTTGTCATACATGCCAGGCCATAAAGTTACAAAATGTAGATATATGTAAAAAACCAAGAGGTTTTTAAAACGTTTAATGTTAATGAATGTTAACATAAATTCCACTTGTCCATTTAAAATAATCTGGACATGTTGTGAAAAAATACATCTTGAATCTGAATTTCATATACAGTGAAACCTGTTTTAAAAGACCTCTCAAGGGAGAGCAAAAAAATTGGTCTCTTGTTAAGACAGGTGGTCTTTTAATTCAGGTTCAATCTTTATGAAATGCACTTAAGAGGGATCTTAAATCAATGGTCTTATAACACAGGTTTTCACTTAATACAGTTGGTCTCTTACGCAGGTTTGACTGTAACTTGCCAACAGATTTTTTTTTAAAACAGCAATTCTAAGTCAAGGATAATATAAGAATAAAATTCTTCTTGAATTACTGAGAACACCTGACTATTTACTAATTAGCTTAGTTAGTTCACAAAGGAACTTAACAAAAGTCAGATAGCCTCTTAGTCTAAGTATAGCATTATGATACACCAGATGGCATATTACCGTATTATCTGATTTACTACAACGTTAGCTTTGAAAAACAGAATACAAGTAATTATATAAACTCGTACAATTTTCTTACTAACTTGGTTTTTTTTTTTGTCTATTTTTTGTTCATTAATTTAATGATTAAACTAAATACATGCACATGGAATAATTAGGAATGTCTTCGTTATAAGAAATAACTGATATTTCAGAGCCGTAACAATTAGATGGAACTATATACAGAATAACTATTGATTCACAATGAAGTTTTATCTAACATGTCTAAATTTTCTTGTATCTGATAGTTTTGGGAACTATAATTTTGGTAAATTGCAATAGAAATGATAGTAAGGACCTGCATTTTTTTCTTCAAGGACCATCAGGCAGAAAAAATGTAGAGAACTCTGTATTGCTCACCTATCTAAAAAGCAGTCTACCCAAAACTTTTTATGATTTTTTTTTAATTACATGTAAGATATTTTCCTGCTCTTTCATCCTCTTCTTGTCTTTAGCTTGTAATTTATGTTGCTGAAAAAAATATCATTGCATACCTACCAACCCTACAAGACATGGTTAGGCAACATCTAACAAGGATTTTATAAAGGTGGCTTTTAATATGGTATACATTGTCAGTGTTCCAGCTAGGATTTCAAAAGGGCAGGGTGCCAATCCTGAAAAAGGGCATTTAACGTGTGATATGATAATATGAAAAGGGCATGTTTTAATAAAGATATTAATCAAACATTGTGTTTATTCGTTGAATCACTGGTTTAATATACAAGAACAACATCATTAGCCCATATAAAACTCTATCTACTTTTTAGGCTGAAAAACTTGTCAAGCAGCTTGTCACACACGTTTTCAGATCATTGTTAGGCACAGTTGAGCTTTATATGCAGTAAATTTTGAAAGGTGACCTACTTCATTCTGATTCTATGGTCTGATACACTTTACCAGTTTCACCTTTCTTCCTCTGCTGTGCTAAATGGCAATACAGCACAAAACAGCTGTGCTCAGTAAATGCAGAATGTTAGGATATAGCAACAATGAAAAATTGTATTCAAAATAAAGAATACAGAAAAAGATGACCAAGGCATCCTACCAACACTGCTACTAAGACCCTCTTTTACTTTTCCCATAACTCAAAATACCTTAACATATATATATTCTTAAGCAAGAAGTATGTAGACATATTTTAGAATATGTTAAGTGGGTTACTCAATGCTAGGAAAAAATCAGATTGAGTTTTCTTTCTTTATTCGGGTGTGCTCCTTCTTTGGAGGATTATAAACAGTACGTAGAAGATCGATGTAACTATGCCCAAGTTGTCGTATGCACATTTCTTCAAAGATAATTGCCGACTGACCGATTCTATTAGAATGAATTAATGTTGATGATCATTAATTACCCATCCGATAAACTGATTACCTATAACCAGTCAGGGGACTTACTGAAATAAGTGATTTTTAAATCACTTATTTGAGTAGCAAATTCGAGGGTTTGTCACAAATTGGGATTTTGTAGTTTTTTCAAAATTTTAAACACATAGGTTTAAATAACATCTTTTAAATAGTAAAATTAAAAAAATATGAACTTTTTGCTTCTTTTAAGTAGCAAGGTTTATGCCTTTGATGCTATCATTTACCGGAAAATTCTATTTTAGTTGAAAAAAATGCTACAATAATGGCTTTACATAATGAACTGATACTTTCTTAAAAGATTTTTCACAGCAGTGGGAGTATTTTTCCTGTGAAGTTCAAGGTTTCATCTTTCAGATTATGTAATAAAATTCTACTGTTCGTGAAGAAAATTTCACTGTTCAGGGGTGTTGAAATTAGTAGGGGTTATTAAAAGAATGATACTTAAAGAAGTGATTTTTTGGAAGGAAATTGAGGTCTGATACTTAAACAAGTGATTTTTATGTCATTATCCTAGATTCAGTACAAGGTCATCACCTGAAATGACCTGGTCATCCTAGACAACACAGATGTTGGTTCTGATAAGTTTAGAAACATAATTAGCATATTAGTCCCTGGATCATTAGTATTCTATATTTAAAGCTACACTAATATTAAATCACTTCTTCTAGTGATTAATATGTACTACTTAAATGGGTGATTATTAAAGAAAGACAACTCTAACTTCCAACCTTTATGGAAGTAATGTTACTTGAATCAGTGATTTAGAAAATCACTTGTTTAAGTAAGTCCCCTGACTGATAACAACAGATTATGACACCAGTTGTAACCGTTGATTAGCTTGGGGTCATAATCAAAGTTATAAACTTTTCGCCAGGTAAAATTTAGTAATTAGCGGATTATATCAATACGAACCAAAAAATATACAATTGATCTTCAAAAAAGGCAGGGCGCCCTGGAAACTGTATAAAGGACACAGGGTGGCACTCGGAAAGGGCGGGCGCTGCACCCTCTGAAAACAACCTAGCTGGAACACTGATTGTATTATACATTGTAATTTGTCATAACATATAATGCGGCACTTTAATTGGTCAATATTAGTTGATCTGGGTTGATCTTAAGTTTGCAACTTTTATCATGTTTAAATGAAGTAACAAACTTATTTTGCTGCAGAAAGTTAGATTGATGTACGTTTTCTTGTAACAAGCACCAGAAGTGCATGAAGTGATAAAAAGTTGTCTTTTCATAAAAAAAACCTACTAAAGACAATGCTTTAGAAAATGAATCGTTCATTTCTGAATTTCTTTAATTATCAATAAAAACTTGTTTTCGCTTTTGGGGATCTGGTAAGGCGAAGTGACGGTCGGGAAAGCAACTTCTTTGACATGGTAGCCCGGTAGCGTGAGCCCTGTACTTAAGATTTTGTCAGGAAACAAGATGTTGTTAGACGATACGGACACTGATAATGACACCAATATATTAACACAATTTTTTTAGCGGTCGTATAAAAAATTAAGACTTAGTCTGAGATTACTCTGACGTCCAACGGCTAATTTGCCAGACAAGCTGGGGCCCCAGCTTGTCTGGCAAAACAGCCGTTAGACGTCAGAGTAATCTCGGACTAATTAAGACTAAGCAACACAAACCCTATCAAAAACTGAGGGTGATACAGGTGCACAAGGGTAAGCAAATGTTGCTCGTGACAACGTCATGTGGCCCCCATTATGTTGCTTATGTTAGTACAAACCCGGCTTCTTAGTCTTTAGTCTTTAGTATGCATCATCTTGACACTGATTGTCTCATATGTACTTTGCTTCTTTATATTATATATATGGACACTATTTTCTTCCAATTGCCAATATTTTTATACTATTGACAGAACGTCTAGTGCCTGTGAATTAATACTATAAAAAAAATCTTCATGTCCTCACATATACGTAACACCTACCTCATTATCATATCAAGATATTGTAACTTACCCAGAAGGATTTCGTTGTTTTAAATCTCCTGAGGCTGTGAAATAGAAATGTTGCAGACGAAAAATTAACTTACCGGAAACAAAATATTTAAAATGGAGGTAACGGGGTTAATGTTTTGGTCAAGGACATTTTTAAATTATATAAAATGACCAGTAAGAAATACAATTATAAATCAAAAGATGCTGTAGACATAAGGAAATATATAGAATGCCTAAAGTATCGCTAAATAAATATTTTTATGGATTAAAGTATATTTTCTGCGGAATAAAAAGATGTCTGCGCCCATGTTTTCAAATGCGACCAAAAACAAAGTTGTGTTTATCGTGTTTTTGGTTAATTAAGGAAGAATTAAATAGCATGTTTTTTACCTGAATTAAATAGAAAAATGGGTGTGTATCGTAATTTAAGACTGTCACAAAACCGTTTTTGGATCGTAGAGATATACAATATAATATGAGGCAGGCATAACCTGTGAATGGGGACGAAGTCTGTATGTATTATTTTCTTAATTCAATCATGTTGATAAAAGAAACCGAAATACCGTACGTAACGTTCCCGATTTTGGTTCTGTTGTTAGGGAATTAGCTGTGACGTTCTTTAAGTTATGACGTCATGTTCGATGTAAACAAAAGAAACGCTTTCATCAGGTAACGTAACGTTTTTTTTCAAATCAAACAATTATTAAAATTGAATTTGTATTGAGATCCAATCTTATGTTTTACTAGACTGATAAATTAAAAAAAAATTCAAAGTCTCATGCAAACAAGACAGATTTCTGCGCAAATGCGGGAAACCCGGAACAGGAACTAGATCTGAAAAAAAACGTTAACGATTTTGAGTTCATTAGTACAATGAAAAATTCGGGAAATTTTCCCAGATTTTTTTTTTTTTTTTTTTTTCATTGATTTTTCTACCGTAATTGGGGACTTCGTCCCCATACTAGATACGGAAAGTGATTTTTTTTAAATCAACTGATCTAAGAAAACTTTATCTCATTTTAAAGGCATTGTGAAGACATTTTCAAAACAGTTTCACTTTTATCAATACACATAATAATAACGAAGAAATAGCAAATTTTCAAAATGGAAATTTTTTACTATTCTGGAAAAACTGTTTCCTCCCTTTAAAAAATAATAAAATTTATTTTTTTAATCATTTGGGTTATAGTTTTGTTTATATTGCTTCTTTTACATCTTGTTAGTCAATTTCAATCCTCCATATTAAGTTTTTTGGTCAAAATAGAAGCATAAAGCATGAAAATGTCAACCACTCTCATGAAATTCTATCGTCCAAAGTCACATAACATGACAATTTTTACATATTCCTTTTTTCAGAGCATCAGTTGGTATATTGTAAATGTAAAGTAGAACTTTATAAACATTTGAATGCAAAGAAACAAAATATAAATATGAATATTACTCTTTATATACAAATGTATATGTTTAACTGTGGGTGTATAAAAAAGAAGATGTGGTATGATTGCCAATGAGACAACTCTCCACAAGAGACCAAATGACACAGAAATTAATAACTATGAGTCACCGTATGGCCTTCAACAATGAGCAAAGCCCAAACCGCATAGTCAGCTATAAAAGGCCCCGAAAGACAAATGTAAAACAATTCAAACGAGAAAACTAACGGCCCAGCTAATTTATGTACAAAAAATGAAAGAAAAACAAATATTTAACTTATCAACATTGACAACCACATAATTACAGGCTCCTGACTTTGGACAGGCACATACATACAGAATGCGGTGGGGTTAAACATGTTAGCGGGTGCCCAATCCTTCCCCTGACCTGTCACAGTACAACATAAGAATGAACTATGAAAATCAGTTGTACCATGAGAGACAAGAATTGTTTTGAAATATTTCATCTGTCTTTATATAGTCATCAGTGCTCTAGCTAGAAATCAAAAGGGGCAGGGCACTTTTTATGATAAGAAAAGGCACTGCTCATTTTTTTGTCTACGTTTCTTTGTGTATCACGAGTTAACGAATCTCTTTTTTTTTTTTACTGTATATGTTTTTTTTTTTAAATAAAGATGCTTTTCATCTATAGTTTTATTTCATTGTTTGTGTAGTTATGAATGATATAGTACATCTTCATCAACATATTATGTTTTTACAGTTTAACTTCACTCTACCCATTATCAAAGAATATGTGTTTTTTGTTTTTTGTTTTTTTTTTATCTATATAGGATACATCATATGATCTGAAACTGAGAGCATTACTAATTTAGCAATGTTTAGAACATGGATTGCTAAAAGTATAATTATCAAGTAGAAATTGCAATATATATTTTTTAATATGTTCAAAGACAGTTAATATCTTTAAGGTAACATTATTATGTTATTATATGTTCAATTAGTAATTTAATCCTTTTTTTGATACTAGATAATATTTTTAGAGCACAAATTTGTAATAAGCTAAAACAGGGGAAGTAACTCCAAAATCAATTTCCACCACGTTTGGGTTAATTAAAAACTGTGCTTGTCGCTAACAAGTTGAGATGGGAGGCATTTCTGTAAAGGCATAGTTTTATTTTGATGACTTAAATTCAATTCTAAAGTCATAAAAGTCTTTATTTATATACGCTCTTCCATTGTGACTTGGAGATCGAAAATGCCGACCCAAGCTAAACACACTCGCTGACACATTCATCAAAAGTATGACAAAAAGATACATTGTCCTAATTAAATTACCTAGTTATTAACACCTTTGAAGTCTTTATCATTGTAATTGATTGTAATGACATGATTAACCTGGGGGCAATCACACAGGTGTCATATATGTAATTAACTTGGAGATCAGAAATCGATGAAACAAAATTTTACCAAAACGGCACAAGATAATTTTGGAAAAAGACGTCAGGGCAGAAGGGCGCGGATGAAGGCACCCAGGGCGCGGCTGAGGGCACTCAGGGCGCGGCGCCCTTCTATTTTGGGCTAGCGAGACCACTGGTCATGATAGTTTTAGAATGTTCCTTTTTCATTAACATTCTATTTAATGAAATTCTTACTCTTATATAGCATGTATAGTAAATGCTTATAAATAAAAATAAACAACAAGCGTTTAACAATTATTCTACAAG
Organism: Mytilus edulis; assembly: GCA_019925275.1. Lineage (NCBI taxonomy): Eukaryota > Metazoa > Mollusca > Bivalvia > Mytilida > Mytilidae > Mytilus > Mytilus edulis. Next base: position 108,708,458 of record CM034350.1, on the reverse strand, counting down.
ACTAAAATACCTGTTGCACTGAATAACAATGAAAATAATATAACATTATTTTTTTCGAGAAATTTTAAACAAAATATTTATGTCAGATCACTGTCAATACTTGTATGTATAAAAGTAAAGTAAATTCATATCTGTATATCAGTTACAATATTTATACAGTGAAATCTGTAAACCAATCTCATTCAGGACTGAAGTTCAAAAATGCATTGAATGTGACTGAAGTTCAAAAATGCATTGAATGTGAATAGCATTCGAAGTTAACCGCCGCTACTGCATGGATTCCTATGTATGTTTTTAGTTGAACATGTTGAAAATACATATATTGATTGTTGTTAAACCACATTATTCAGTATCCTTACTATCTAGTGTGCAATAGCAAGTGTTCGAACTATCTTTAAATCGCAATAAACTGGCTGTATAATGCAACAAAAAAACGATCACCGCTGATTTCCAATCAAAACTAAACCAAAAGTTGTCCATGCAAGGGAAATAACTCTGTATACACAAAAAGGAGGGTTATTTATAAAAATTAATTTTGATATGAACACAGCTATCTAGATTTATTTATTGGACCTAATTATTTAATTAATATATTAAACTTAATAAAAAATTACATTTTATGGCTGTATAAAGTTCCCTTGTATTTTTTTGAAGCGAATGTAACTTTCAAACCCTTGTTTGTACCTCAAATATTTCATCGTATTCCCGAAAATTATAATATACTAAATCATGTATATTCATATAATATCTATCATAAGCAATCAGAACCTTCTGAGACTTAACAAGTTAATAGAAGGCCGTAATCGGAGGTCACCCAAAGATTATATTTTAGCACACATCTGGGAACAATTATTTAGGGTAATTTGGAGTTATCTCCCATTGGTTTGCCATACCTAAATATACATTATTTTCCAGGCACTTGTTCCTATCCATGAAAAGATCCACTAGTTGATATTGAATAGAAAGGTTGTAACTATACATTGATAGTGTTTCTTTTAATGCTGTGCAATGGATAATATGAGGCAGGCATAACCTGTGAATGGGGACGAAGTCTGTATGTATTATTTTCTTACCTCAAACATGTTAATAAAGGAAACGGAAATACCGTAACGTTCCCGGTTTCGGTTCTGTGGTTAGGGATTTAGCTGTGACGTTGTTTAAATTATGACGTCATATTCAATGTAAACAAAATAAACGCTTCCATCAGGTAACGTTTTTTTTTCCAATCAAACATTTATTAAAAATGAAATTGTATTGAGTTCCAATCTTATATTTGATCCCGGATCCCACATCCTGCTTACTGTTTTGTCAGATTCCTGTATCCCGCTTACACTATGTATGTAAGAAATTCTTATTTTTTGTAATTTCACATGTTCAGCTAGACTTCATTTCCATTTTCACGGCACAATAATTTTACTTTCATGTGTCACCCAATGAGACCCACCTACCAGGTGTACATTTGTCCACACATCTCTCTGTCCGCTATAGTTCACTCTCCTATATTCGAATCAAGCCAGATTTATATGAAACTTATATCAGGATTATATGACATTTATGAGATCAGCAATGTCATAGACGAGTTCGAAAATTAGTTCTGATCAATTAATTTGGAGTTATGCCCCTTGAAAACATTTATTACATGGAAATTAGCATTGTTAAATGTACAATTCTTGTCAGATTGTTATGAAATTTATATTTTTTAAAAGTGTTCAAAAATCAGTGCTGAACAATTATTTTTCGAAGAGTTATGCCCCTTGGAAATATTGACTTGATATACATGTACGGAAAATTTTATTTTTAGTTCTCTAACAAGTTTAATTCTTGAAAACATTATGAAACTTAAATCATTGGTTGATATAAGCAATGTCTTTGACACTTTTAAAATAAGTTTGAATAAGTATTTTAAATAAGTACTGTAATGCCCCTTGGAAATATTTTGAATTATAATGGAAATCCCATTGCATTTGCTCTGAAGCCTTCGTTACTCAAAAGATATTAATAAAAAGTCTTTCAGAACAGGAAAGAAATTATATAGCCCTTGAACCTTGGAATGATAAAATGTGTGCAATGTAGGGGACTTTGGAACTCTGTTCTTTTATTTTAATTGCAACATAGACGTTTAACAGAATAGATGTCTGGCCTATGGTCAAGTCCTAATGGTCACATACATTTCAAGGCCATTAGGACAGAAAATAATAAAAATTCAAAAAGAACCTCAGGTACAGAGATCTTTTGGCCACACAACCTTGTTAACCGCACGTTGCTTCAGCCACAGTACCAGTTCGGCAATAGTAGATTCTTCTTATCATATATACAGTTTCCTATCAACATGAAAAAGGCTTACATCCACTTCATTTGAATTCTGGTGGATAGATGTCTCATAAACAATCATACATGTACCACAACTCCTTAATTTTATACAAATATAAGAAACATGAACACTAACATGACTAATGACTTTAAAAAAAATTGAAAAACAATTAAAACCATTATATTGCTAGCTGATTGACTGTTTGAAAATGATTTATTTTTATTTTTTATTTAATCATGCATTTTTGGGTTCCATTTTTTTGCAAGGTTTTTACTTCAAAAGGCTTCTCAAAGGGATGAAAACAATGATCAACTTGTTTAATATGTAGATGTATATTAAAAATTACTTTTCTTGTTAAAATTAATAATCAACATTAAAAGAATATGAAGCTGGAAGTAAAACTCAGAAAAATATATTTGCAGAGAAACAAACAGAAAAGCTTGAGGGTTTGAAAGATTTACAAAATGTTAAAGACCAGATAGCTGTTGTTAAAGAGGTAAAGCTTTTAATCCAATAACAGCGTACATGTATAAGTAAATTATCTTTGTGGTTTAAGGAACCAAAAACTATAAATATGAGACACTCTTGATCTTCTTATTTGTTATGCAAGTGTATTTGAAATATGACTCACAATTAAAAATTAAAAATTATATATCAGAGCTTTTTAGAAAATCCCCATTCAACTAATTGTGCCTTTAAAAATGTTGCCAAGGAGACTTTGTTGATGTATTATCAAATTTATTTAAGAATTGATTTTGGTAGGTGGATATAAGAAGACGTGGTATGAGTGCCAATGAGACAACTCTTCATCCAAGTCACAATTTGTAAAAGTAAACCATTATAGGACAAAGTACAGTCTTCATCACAGAGCCTTGGCTCACACCAAACAGCAAGCTATGAAGGGTACCCAAAATGACTAGTGTAAAACCTTTCAGACAGTAATTTTAATACCTGTAATTGAACAGGGACCTCCTCGTTTATACATTGTATATATTTGTTTTCACATGTGTTATAGTAGTCTCAGTTTACACTATTAAAGCATTTTTAGGGCTAGAATTTTGTCTTCAGAAACACTCATCACACACAATTTTTATGATATAAAATTTGATTCTACTACTATTACATGTATTAATATTATGTACTTTGTAATTATCAACTTTTTCAAGGCATCCTTAATTCAAAAACATTTTCCTTCTTTTTGAATGTCCTTTTGGTATCTTTCACCTCTCTTGAATATAAAATTTCAGGCCCCTTTATGTTAATTAATTTACAATCAATCATTTAAAAAAATAAATGTTCATTATCACTGAACTAGTATATATTTGTTTAGGGGCCAGCTGAAGGACGCCTCCGGGTGCGGGAATTTCTCGTTGCATTGAAGACCTGTTGGTGACCTTCTGCTGTTGTCTGCTCTATGGTCGGGTTGTTGTCTCTTTGGCACATTCCCCATTTCCATTCTCAATTTTATATGATGCTGCAGAATCTAGATTTGTGTAATTACATAAGTATAACAGGTTTACATTCACATGTATTTATTATTATTTTGAAGGTATGCAAAGGATTAAAATCCAATGAAGGGGAGATAACAAATGTTTTACAGAAGCTTGTTCTGATTTACATTACATTTCCTGCCAAACATCAAGTCAAAAGAGTGTTGATCAGGTAACTAACAGAGATCAATATATAATTACTGGAGGTCCTTCATTAATCTTAACTATTAACTCCATATGAATTTATTTTAGCCCCATCTTTGAATTAAAAAAAATACACCAAATGGAAAGACCATCAGAGGTAATGATTAATTTTGTAAATTCCAAATTTTAAAATTTGGTCTGTTCAAAGTTACATTTAGTCTAGTGCATTTCTTGTACTGGAAGTTCTACAACCCAGAATGAAAGTATGCATACAAAATCACCTTGTTACACTTTGTAGGATTTCTTTATATTTATGCATTGTATGTTTTTAAAAATCAAGGCAAATCATTCTTTCAAAAATCTAAAACTTTTCTCAATATTTGCAGTGCCTTCCAGAGTTTACCTTCACAGTCCAGTGATTATGTTGTCACAGAATTAAGCAGACAGCTGGAATGTATCCATACAGAATGTCTAGTCTCAGGGGATCTCAGGAGTTATATAGATTCGGTGGCTGGATTGATGGACAATTTTCCGTTAGGTAATGATTAAAATTGAGAATGGAAACTGTGAATTGTCAGAGTCAACTACCCAAATCTTATTGTAACAAATTTTGATAAAAGCAGATGTGGGGTATACTACAAATAGACAGCAACCTCATAACACAAATATCACATGACATTGAGGACATCTAAAGACCAATGATTTGTCTTCGTTTGGTTCTTGTAATGCCACTTTCATTTGAAAACTGCAAAAGGTTAGAAAATTTGTCAAAGATAACGTTAAAAAATGTACAACCAAAGACCAATGCAAGTTTTAATTTAGACAAATACATCATATTATGTTGCAACTTTTGAGTTGATGTTTTTCATACATTGACAAAAACATAAACACATACACTGTCTTCCTTTTATGTTATTATAAAGAATATTAGATACATTACTTCATTTTTTAATGTGTACATCATCAACTTTTGAGTGCGACAAGACTAGTGGTTTTTTTTATTGGCTGTGTCTACCCATGAGGGTCTTGCATGGTTTGGTAAACCTTTGAGTTGACGTTCTTCATATATTAACTCTTTCATTATTGTAAAGAATATTGAGCTATAGTATCTTGTCATATTTTACACACACTTGATACATATACATACACATACTACTATACACACACATGAGACATTTACACAACACATAGTACTAGACACACATATGAGACATATACACACTGATACACTATACACACACATGATACATATACATACACATAATACTATACACACACATGAGACATTTACACAACACATAGTACTAGACACACATATGAGACATATACACACTGATACTACTATACACACACATGATACATATACACACTGATACTACTATACACACACATGAGATATTTACATTTTTATTTGAATATGTTACAGGTCAGAAATGTATAGACAACCAGTGCTTAGAAATTCTGCAAAATGTATCCTCTATTCTATCAAAGTTTCTGGCTGAAAACAGGTAACCATTATCAATCATTATTTTTTTTAATATATTTCATAATTTCTATGTGGTATCTTCGTCTTATGGGTTTTCGTACTTTTAAGAATGCATTGTGACGTCATAGTTTCCATTGAAAAAGCATGCAGAGTACAAATTCATATGCATACTTATGATCTGACCATATTGTACATACAAAATGCCAATTACATTTACCCCAAATTTTTTTATTTGACAATTAATCATGATGAGGCATGGCATATTATTTAGTCTGATTTATCTTTCAGTATGCATTACAATATTGTTTTCTACCATTCATATAGTAAGCATATTTATTAGAGTTGTTATGCTACTATTCATCTGTCACCAAGAGATTCTTTTGGCTGCTAAAATAGGAAAATATTATCTCTTTAAAAATATCAGAAACTTTATCACCATTTACAGACATTTTCAGTTCTGCTTATTTCTTGTTAACTATGATTTGTTATTAAGAACCCCTTTTATTCTCCAAAAATCTTTGAAAAACAATTTTTATGAAGAACAGAGGATGTAAGACAAATGTCAATGTGACAGCAACCTAGCAACATTATTATAGTTTCCTTTTCTTTATAGTTCAACACAGTCCTCAGTTAGACAAAATGAGTTGATGCATAGCTGTCTAGCTTGCATCCAGGCAGGGAACAAAATTTTACAGAAAAGCCACTCCATACTGTCCTGCAAAGAATCAGAAGAAATCAGTAGTGTAACAACATCATTAATAAAACACAATATCGACATCTTACACATAGGTAATGTAATGCTAAATAGAACCAAGATCAAGATCTTGTGAGATGTATTTTTTAGTATGCTCGAAAACTGGCAATCCTATCAGGACATTGACCACAAAAAAATCAGACATGTCTGCCAATTTTGAGCCTGGTGGTGGTCTTGATTACGAACTAAAAGTTTGGGGTGGTTTTATTCTTTTATGGGTATTTAGTGTAGCACTTGATCACAGGGTATATTAAATATATATATATATATATTAAGTCTGATCTAATTTTAGTCATCATAATAATTGATAACAAAAAATTTAACTGCAAAATCAATATCACCAAATTTTCATAAGACAAACCGATTTTGCATTAGTGGTGAACCTATTGACACCAGGTTTTAAACAGATTTCAAGAGCTATGAATTTTTTATTATACAGTTAAAAGGGTGGAAACATTTTTGTTTGTAATTAAACAGTAATACAGTCATGTGTAAACCTTAGACATGTACAAGTTATTTTTACTTATTGAAACATGTAAATTATTTTGGAGTTAGAGTTATGTCCCTTAGACATTAAGAATTTTTTTGTATACTAATATATATAAGTTATGACTGATGGAACCACAAAGTCTAAGATTGGAAGTTTCACATAAATAAAAGTTTTTTTTTTTTAAATATTGATATATTGAATTTACATATTGGTTTATACTAATTAGCAGCAACTCTGGGATTTTATGCCAATTACATTCTTGAATTTATATCTAAAAGATAAAGTTTTTTCAATAGCTTACAATACACACTAATAATTTGCTATATATGTTATCACTAATTTATAAAAGATGAGATAAATGGTATTATTTAAGGTGGTACCCAACATCTTGACTAATATTGATTTGGCTCGTTTAATTTTCATAAAATTTTTACAAAATGATTACTTTGAGCCTTTGACAAAAACATAAAAATTTCAAAAAATTTGAACCACCATTTAATTAAAAAATTCATTGGTTATACGAAGTTTGACGAACACAAATTTTGATCATTGAGAGGCTTTAAAATATTTCCTCAACAAAACAAATTGATAAAAACATTTAACAGAGTTATCTCCCTGTAGTGTTAAGTACCACCTTAACCATTTGCTTTCCATAACTAACTAGTTTTGTTTTCTGCACCGTTTTGTACTCCATTTCCTCCTATTGTTTTCCACCTACCTTGATGGTTATTTTAGTGTGCTTGCCTTAAGTTTAGAAGGTTGGTTTGGTCAGGAGAGAGTGGGGCCTCATTGACGTGTGTCACCTGGTCTTAGTAGTCAAACTATTGTATAACTAGCCTGTCAATACTGATGTTGTGAGTTCCGATCCCCACTTGGCAGGAGCATTCAACTCCAATCTTTCGTACCCAAGGTCATGGTTCTCTCCAAGAACTCTAGCAGCCCCTACCAATAAAAACTGGCTGCCACGAAATAGCACAATAGTGTTGAAGTAGTGTTAGACCAATCAATCAATCAAATCAGTTTGAAGAGATAAAGTGCTATCTATTATAATAAAAAAGGTGACTTTAGTGGATGAGTGGTTTAAGTCATTCATCTTCTGTATCACTAGCCTGTCTATCAGATGTCCCTCTGACAATAAACTGTTTATGTCATTTTTAAATGTTTATTTATTTGCTCTGGATTCATTGATATTCGTTGGATACCAATTTTCGTGGGTTTCGTGGGTACAGGTGAACCACGAACTCAAATGTTCAACGAATAACATATTTTGAAAAGGCTTTGTATACAGAGATTGGAAAAACCATGAAATCAAATATTCATGAATATGGAAGTTCTCATCAATCCACAAAAATTGATACCCACGAAAGTAAATGAATCCACAGTAATTTATAAAATATGGATACAGCCTCTTAACTTTAAGATTTCAGATTTCTTTGAGGTAAAATTCTAAAAAATGAATAGTGGTAACAAAATATCTATATTAACTTGACAATAAACTATTAGTGCTTTTATTACTGTTCTACATCTGGAAAGTCATGGATTTAGCTGTGATTTATGAAATTCAGCAAACTTCTAAAACTTCCAAATTTTTTTCATTTAGATTGAACATTTTTTATTTTTTTTCAGATGAGTTTTTGATGGATTGTAAAACAACATGTGCAATAAATGTGATCTTACTGATCAGGCTGAAATTTCCTAGGAGTAGTGTAATAAAGGTATGTTATTTGCAAAAAAAACAAATATTTGACAGCATTCTGTCATAGCATCCTCAGCATGTGGTCTCTGGTGAATAGTTGATAGTTGTCTAATTGGAAATCATACTGTCATTGTGTCTCCTTATATTCAGTTTATAAACATAAAAGGGAGAAATATGAAGCAGGCCCCAAATATTTGAATCAAATATGGAATCATCTATAGATAAAAAAAAATTCTCTAGTAAAAATCTAAAATCATTGACACTATAAGGAATTGGAACCCTAGGATTTTTTTTATCTGATACCTTTTTAATGCACCTTCTTATCATGCTGGCACATCATCCATTACAGAAATAATTCAGTTTGCTTGAAAGCTTATATACAACAAGTTTTCATTAAAATACATGTATTAACAATAATAGATAATCATGCCTTTAACACTTTGGTAGTATAAAACTGTATCAAATCATTTCTTAACACAATTTTATACCTTCACAGTAATACACATCTATTTTCACAGGTTGTGGAGTACATATTTCAGGGTCCAAACAAAGCTGGTGCTGATAAGTCAGATTTTCAAACATTGGCCAAGGGAGACAACTTGTCTTGTCAGCTGAGTTTACTTTATGGCATAATGTCAATAATGGAACTGTCAGAACTTGTAGAAGTGCATGATGGGAAATGTTTGCTATTAGATTATATATTTCCATCCCTGACAAAAATATCAGAAAAAGGGTAAGCTTTGATAATAATCAATGAATTTATAAATGCTGTTGCATTATGGGATTCGATTTTGAATGATTACTTTGGGAAAAAATAACAGCCAGATTCGTATGTACAAAACAATGAACAAAAAAAATGATATACAACAACAAATGACATCCACTGAACTACAGGCTCCTAACTTGTAACAGGCACATGCAGATTATTGTGGGGTTAAACATGCTTACATGTTGCCAAACACTCCCTGTACATGGGACATGTTGTAAAGTACAGCATAAAAATCCATTAGAAAGGGATGTACTTATCAGATTGATACAAAGCAGAAGAACAACTAACAAAAACACAGACCTGACGTGCCAGGGTATTTATACATCCCCCTCCAACAAAAACACAGACCTGACGTGCCAGGGTATTTATACATCCCCTTCCAACAACAAAAAACTATTTACATATATGAGAGTACTCTGAGTTACTGACAGCTAGTTCAGAGCCAACAAAAAATATATTTTTGAATTGTGAAGATGTGGTATGATGGCCAATGAGACAACTCTCCACAGGTGACCAAATGACACAGATTTACAACTTAAGTTCATTGTACAGCTTTCAACAATGAACAAACACATTATCGTCATAGATTATTTCATTTTTGTCGAGCCTGCAACTTTTGTTGCAGAAAGCTCGACATAGGGATAGTGATCCGGCGGCGGAAGCGGTGTTAGCTAACTTCTTAAAAGCTTTATATTTTAGAAGGTGGAAGACCTGGATGCTTCATACTTTGTATATAGATGCCTCATGTTACGAAGTTTCCGTCAGTCACATGTCCAATGTCCTTGACCTCATTTTCATGGTTCAGTGACCACTTGAAAAAAAAGTTCAATTTTTTTGTAATGTTGAATTCTCTCTTATTATAAGTAATAGGATAACTATATTTCATATGTGCGTACCTTGCAAGGTCCTCATGTCTGTCAGACAGTTTTCACTTGACCTCGACCTCATTTCATGGATCAGTGAACAAGGTTAAGTTTTGGTGGTCAAGTCCATATCTCAGATACTATAAGCAATAGGGCTAGTATATTCGGTGTATGGAAGGACTGTAAGGTGTACATGTCCAACTGGCAGGTGTCATCTGACCTTGACCTCATTTTCATGGTTCAGTGGTTATAGTTAAATTTTTGTGTTTTGGTCTGTTTTTCTCATACTACATGCAATAGGTCTACCATATTTGTTGTATGGAATGATTGTAAGGTGTACATGTCCAGCGGGCAGATGTCATGTGACCTTGACCTCATTTTCATGGTTCAGTGGTCAATGTTAAGTTTTTTAGTTTTGGTCTTTTTATCTAATACTATATGCTATAGGTCAACTATATTTGGTGTATGGAAATATTTTATGATCTTTATGTCAGTCGCGCAGGTTTGATTTGACCGTGACCTCATTTTCACGGTTCATTGCACAGTGTTAAGTTTTTGTGTTTTGGTCTATTTTTCTTAAACTAAGTAATAGGTCAACTATATATGTTGTATAGAAGCATTGTTAGCTGTACATGTCTGCCTGGCATGGTTCATCTGACCTTGACCTCATTTTCAAGGTTCATCAGTCTTTGTTTAGTTTTCTTGGTTAATGTTAAGTTTATGTGACAGTTGTTATAAAGCTTAACTTTATACTTAGGACTATCAACATAATATCAATGGTTGGTATAGAAGGCGAGACATTTCAGCGTGTGCACTCTTGTTTTTATATGCTGTCAAAATTTTGACGGGACGTATTATGGTATACAAATGTCCAGTGTCCGTCCGTCTGTCCGTCCGTCTGTCCAGCGTAAACATGTCGCACCGTAACTAGATAACGACTTATCCAAATTTCATGAAACTTAATATAGTTGTTTCTAATGATGGTCAAATGATCTGTATACTTTTTGGTGAAAATAAGATTTAAACTTTTTGAGTTACGGCACTTTATAACTAAAACAGGGTTGTGTTTTTTTCACATGTCGCACTGTATCTCAAAAACGATTCTTGATTATGACTTAAAACTTAAACACTTCTTATTTATATTAATCTCAATATCTGTATACTTTTTGGTGATGATTCAAAATTTTATTTTTGAGTTATTGAGTATTTTGTAAAAAAGGGGGAGGGTTTTATTACATGTCGCGCCATATCTCAAAAACTATTTATGATTATTGCTTAAAACTTTACACATGTCTTTGTTATATTAATCTCAATATCTGTATACTTTTTAGTGATGATTCAAAATTCATTTTTGAGTTATTAGTATTTTGTAAAAAAGGGGGAGGTTTTTTTTTTACATGTTGTACCGTATCTCAAAAACGATTTATGATTATTGCTTAAAACTTTACTCACTTCTTTGTTATATTAATCTAAAGATCTGTATACTTTTTGATGATTATTCAAAATTTTATTTTTGAGTTATTGAGTATTTTGTAAAATAGGGGAGGGTTTTTTACATGTCGCGCCGTATCTCAAAAATAAGTTATGATTATTGCTTAAAACTTTACACACTTCTTTGATATATATTAATCTAAAGATCTGTATACTTTTTGGTGTTGATTCAAAATTTTATTTTGGTAATATTTAGTTTTTGTAAAAAAAAACAGGGTGGGGGGTTTCACATGTCCCGCCATGTCTCTAAAACAATATATGGTTATTGCTTAAAACTTTCTCATAAACTATTTATGATTATTGCATAAGACTTCCACATAAGATGTCGGGCGTATCATGCGCTCATGGCGCAGCTGTTTATTCAGTTATGGCATATTAGTCTTTTAGATATTTTTAAAACTGATTTTGTAAAATATATATTGATTCACTATCTTTTTTTCTCTTTTATACCATTAACACTTAATGTACATAGTTGCTCTAGATATAGAACTATTAAACTATTACATATTGTCAGATCTTATGTTTTCATACGTCATATGAATTCCTACTATGCAAACTTTTTCAATGGGAATTGTGACGTCATAAATAACAAGAAAACCCATAATACAAGGATACATTATTATGATTTTTTTTTCTAGATATCCAAATTCCATCAGTAAATTGTTAACTGTAAAGTGCTACAATATGTGGACATCTAAAACTTGGTATGTATAGATAAAGGAATTGCATGTAAAAAAGTAATGATAATTATCTTCAATTTTATGTATGCAACTAGATCCAAACTCTGATTTATGCATTCATGTAGTTAAGATAAGACTAATTTGTAAATATATTTTGGTAAGGCTGAGAAATTTATGTTGAGATTATTCCCAGAATTTACAAGAGTTTGTGATGCCATTTTTTTTCTTTCAGTTCATGTTTAAAATGTGAAGTAGTATCAGATAAACAGAGGTCGTTGCTATGTGGTGGAGGTCAGATTATAGAGGCTATCATGTCATGTGTTTGGACAGTTTGGGAAGACACTACTGATGTAGGTACATGTATATATAAAGTAAAAAGACACAGGAAACGTTCTCCTTATCAAATATACATAGTTGGTAAATAGAAGATTTTTAGAAAAAAATGGACCATCATCCAAGCATCCATAGGATGTGATGGATGATGGACATTCTGTAAGGAAGCCGAAGGCTTCGCGGGTTAAAGATGAATATCTTATTCTACAGGCTAGTAACGACCTTGTTTTACAGTTGAGTGATTTTAAATCATAATCACCTGTACAAATCCACTCATGGGTGCATATATAAACCCGTGCACACCTGTATTCTGTCTCATTTTAAAGTATCCCGAAAAAGGATGTGAGCGAAAAAACTCATTTAATTGTATATAAAATGGGTGGGCCATAAATCAAGGGAGGGTCTTTAACCCGTGAAGCCTTCGGCTTCCTTACAGAATGTCCATCATCCATCACATCCTATGGATGCTTGGATGATGGTCCATTCTATTACAGAAGCCTACAGCTTCTTGGTTAAAGATGAATCTTTAAAGCAAAAAGAATCAATTAAATGAGATAAAAATGGCCACAAATATAAGATTTGAAACATCCACATTTAATGCTGTCATAAAATATTTCAATAATACAAAACTTTCTATAATTGTCTTTATCATAATCACTAAAATGAAAGTTCATCTTTCCATCAACATTATCAAATTCTTCACATTTCCATCATGACACAAAGTCCATAAAGTTCATTCATATATCCAACACAACACTATCCTGGAAAAATCGACAGCTCTGGTCAATCCACAATGTTACCGGTTTCTGTAAAGAATGGAACTCCTGTAAAATATTATTTAGGTTGTCATTAAACAGACAAAACAGCATTAATATATTTCTTTTTACATGTCTTAACACCTCTTTTAGCTTCAACCTCTCTTAGATAAAATTTCTTAAATGTTTTTGCAGATTTCCAATTTGCTGTTTTCATAATTGTATCTAGAGTGATACCAGCACTAAAAGCTGCAGATGTAGAGGCGCCTCTGAAAGAATGCGCCTGAAATTTTGTAACATCAATACCAGATGAAGTCAAGACAATTTTTAACCATCGAGCTAATGTTGAGGTTGATATTTTACGCCATGTTCTAAAAGACACCAGGAGATAATCATCCTTGCGCAATTTTTTGGTAGCCTTCAAATAATATTTTAATGTGTATACTGGGCAAAGTTCTTTTTTCTTGTATGCATCCAGAGTTATGTTCTGGTTAATCCTACCAATTCTGTCTGTTTTTTGTAAACAGTTCATAGTAAAAACGACAGTTTTACTAGATGTTTCCATGTAATTCAAATTCAAATTTGTCAATGTTTGAGCTCTTTGAGCAGTAGTTAAAGCTAATAAGGTTGCAATTTTTAAAGTTAACATCTTGAGACTTAAACTTTCCAGTGGAAATAAAGTTTCTAAATAACGAACAACTTTACCAACATCCCATGTGATGGAATATTTAGGCAAAGGTGGTCTTGTATTAAAAATTCCTTTCATAAATCTGGAAATGAGATTACTATTGATTACTGTATTACAGCCAATTGATGCCAGAGTCTGGCCAATAGAACATTTATTCATATTAATGCAACTATAAGATTTGCCATCATCATAGAGTCTAGCGAGAAAATTTAATACTTGTACTTCATTTGGTGAAGTGGTATTGATTTTTTGTGTATTACACCAAAAATACCATTTCCGCCAACTATATTCATATTGTCGCGAGGTAGAGACTCTCCATGACTGAGTGATGATGTTTCTAGCTGATTTTGAAATTCCCTTCTTTTTGAGGGAATGCCTGATACTACACAAGCGACTAGGAATAACTTTCTCATGTTTAGCGGGTGCTTTTGATTGTTGTGTACAAGTCTTAAAAGATCTTGACAAAAAGGGAGAATAACAGGATAATCGACCAAACAATTCAATAACCTTGGAAACCAAGGTTGGGATGGCCATGTTGGAACTATCATTAAAACCATTCTCACCTGTTCCTCTTCTACCTTGTTCAAAATTCTTGCTATGATACTGAAAGGAGGAAAAACATATGGTAAATAATTTTTCCAAGAAAAAGAAAAAGCATCAGAAGCCATAGCATCTGGATCTGGAAACCATGAGACATATTTACTTAACTGTTTATTAAGTCTAGAAGCAAATAAATCAATATTTGGTTGAAAGAAATGCCCACAAATATTTCTAAATATATTTTCTTTCAACTTCCATTCAGAAGAGTCACTAAAATTTCTTGACAATTGATCAGGAGTAATATTATCTTTCCCTGCAATATGGACTGCTGTAATAAAATTGTTTTTATCAGCAGCCCAGAACCATATTTCTCTTACTACTTCCAACAGTGCTACAACACTACCTCCCATGTTATTTATATATTGAACTGCTGTAGAGCTATCAGATTTAATGCAAATATGAGAATTTGAAATGTTTTTTCCTAATGAAAAAAATGCATATTTTATAGCTAAAAGTTCTAATATATTAATGTGTGAAATGCTTTCAGATTTCATCCATCTTCCTTGAGTCTTATTTTTTCCATAAACGGCTCCCCATCCAATTTTAGAAGCGTCAGTTTCAATATACTCAGTAGGAGTACCAAAGCTTATACTTTTCCCTTCATTCCTATCTACATTTTTAATCCACCATAAAATTTCATTTCTTGAATTCTCGGAGAGACTCATGATACCATCATAATTGTCATTGTTTTTGCTCAGAGCTAAAGTTTTCTCAATATCTAAATACATGTATCTATGAAAAATTGGTGCTAATAAAACTGCACATGAAGCTGAAGTAAATAAACCTATTAAAGAACTTACTTCCCTGATAACAGGATTATATAAACTATAGATTTTGTTTGCACTTTTCAAAATCTTTTGTATTTTTTCTTCTGTCAGAAATACTTTAAATTGCACAGAATCAATCAAATATCCTAGAAAAATTATTCTCTGTGTTGGAATGAATACTGATTTTTCTTTATTTACTAAGAACCCTAGAGAGTGTAACAGATTTCTCAACATGAGTCATGTATAGACACGAGTCGTGTCTGCTGATTCAGCAATTTTATTTTTACTTTACTTTACTCGTTCTAGCCTTAGAATAAAATGAGACAGAATACAGGTGTGCACGGGTTTATATATGCACGCATGAGTGGATTTGTACAGGTGATTATGATTTAAAATCACTCAACTGTAAAACAAGGTCGTTACTAGCCTGTAGAATAAGATATTCATCTTTAACCAAGAAGCTGTAGGCTTCTGTAATAGAATGTTGCTTTAAGAACTATTAAAATGGATATAAAAAGATGTGATATGATGCCAATGAAACAACTCTCCATCCAAGCCACAATTTATAAAAGTAAACCATTATAGGTCAAAGTACAGTCTTCAACACGGAGCCTTGGCTAACACTGAACAACAAGCTATAAAGGGCTTCAAAAATTACTAGTATTAAACCATTCAAACGGAAATCAAAGGTCTAATCTATATAAAAATTGAGAAACAAGAAACACTTATGTACCATATCAACAAACAACAACTCCTGAAAGAATTGTTATCTTTTGTACTAGCTTTATTTACACATCAAGTCTTTTTATACGACCGCAAAAAAAATTTTGGTCGTATATTGGTATCACGTTGGCGTTGTCGTCTGCGTTGTCGTCGTCGTCATCCGAATACTTTTAGTTTTCGCACTCTAACTTTAGTAAAAGTGAATAGAAATCTATGAAGTTTTAACACAAGGTTTATGACCACAAAAGGAAGGTTGGGATTGATTTTGGGAGTTTTGGTCCCATCATTTTAGGAATTAGGGGCAAAAAGGCCCAAATGCATTTTCTTGGTTTTCGCACTATAATTTTAGTTTAAGTAAATAGAAATCTATGAAATTTTGACACAAGGTTTATGACCACAACAGAAAGGTTGGGATTGATTTTTGGAGTTGAGGTCCCAACAGTTTAGGAATAAGGGGCCAAAAAGGGCCCAAATAAGCATTATTCTTGGTTTTCGCATCATAACTTTAGTATAAGTAAATAGAAATCTATGAAATTTAAACACAAGGTTTATGACCATAAAAGGAAGGTTGGGTTTGATTTTGGAAGTTTTGGTCCCAACAGTTTAGGAATAAGGGGCCCAAAGGGTCCAAAATTGAACTTTGTTTGATTTCATCAAAAATTGAATAATTGGGGTTCTTTGGTATGCCGAATCTAACTGTGTATGTAGATTCTTAATTTTTGGTCCAGTTTTCAAATTGGTCTACATTAAGGTCCAAAGGGTCCAAAATTAAACTTAGTTTGATTTTAACAAAAATTGAATCCTTGGGGTTCTTTGATATGCAGAATCTAAAAATGTACTTAGATTTTTATTGATTATTGGCCCAGTTTTCAAGTTGGTCCAAATCGGGGTCCAAAATTAAACTTTGTTTGATTTCATCAAAAATTGAATAATTGGGGTTCTTTGATATGCCAAATCTTACTGTGTATGTAGATTCTTAATTTTTGGTCCAGTTTTCAAATTGGTCTACATTAAAGTCCAAAGGGTCCAAAATTAAACTAAGTTTGATTTTAACAAAAATTGAATTCTTGGGGTCTTTTGATATTGTGACAATTCTGGACTGACAATCGTTATTATTTAATGTGTTATTAATTGTATTTAAACATATATTTATTTGAATATTGCCGGGTGGTCAACTTCTCGGGTGTGCACAAACACTGATAAATGCATTGACTTTCATACTCATGATTTCAACTATTTATACTTTGCAAGCAATAAGGGTCAGTTTTATATGTATATCTTGGTAATGTTTACCTATGAAATACTTTGATTATCCCGTCATATAGTGATTTATTTTGACAAATATTGTCGTGAGATTCAACTTGTTTACATCCGCCATGACACCGTTCTTTACTTTCACTTTGCGATCTCATATTATTATTTGTTTAAGTTAACACTTTATCAATGCAAATAAATTACGTATTTATTATGTTTGTGCCTCCCTTTTCATTAACATTGTCTTTATTTATGATAGAACAGGGTGTTCATTGATCTCATTTAAGCATTATATCTAATGCGTAAGGTTATGTAAATTACACCCAAGTTCATATGCCGTATCGAGAAAGGAATTTACTGTCTGTTTAAAAATAGCATTATGTAGAAATGTCCTTTTAGTTTCATACGCTTTTAAATATAATTCGGACAAGAAGGACAAAGTTAGGACAACTTAATAATGTTTCTTTATCTAAGAATAACGAAATCTGTTTGACTTTCTTAACGTTACTAGCCAAAAGACGTAAGAAACGTTGCTTTTGATTTGATGATTTGATATCTACTCTTACATCATCTTTTGTCCCAAAATACATAAACAGGAGCCTGTAGATAAACATGGCAGTCTGAATCAATCCTTTGAACTGTCAACAAATAAATAGAAAAGTCCAATAATCAAAGTTAAATAAGAAAGGTACAAATGATAATTTAAATACTTCAATCTATATTTAGATTTTGATCTGTTTTAGTGAAACTAGACTTTTGGTGCTAAAACTTATTATTTTTAACGGGATTTGCAAGTCATTTCTATTGTCCTGATAAAGAAACCATTATTTAGGTTATTTTCCGTTGTGTTTCTCCAATGATTATAGGTTATGACTAGTTCAAGTTGTAGGTGACCACCCAGTGCATTGTTGTTATTTGTTGAATGCTGAATGTGTATTTATGGTTGATGAAATAACAAGTCAAAAAAAGTACTGCTTCAATAAAATTTTATTGTTACGTTTATTACATCTGCTTTTTTGCACTTTCGTTGAATGGAACAATTATTCCACTCCTCCTGAATGAGTTTAAACAGTATTTTATGACAACCCCAGGTTTGTTACAATATGCTGAATCTAAACATGTACTTGGATTTTTGATTATGGGCCCAGTTTTCAAGTTGGTTCAAATTAGGATCCATAATTATCATATTAAGTATTGTGCAATAGCAAGAAATTTTCAATTGCACAGTATTCAGCAATAGCAAGAAATCTTCAATTGCACAGTATTGTGCAATAGCAAGAAATTTTCAATTGCACAGTATTGCGCAATAGCAAGAAATCTTCAATTGCACAGTATTGTGCAATAGCAAATATTTTCAATTGCACAGTATTGCGCAATAGCAAGAAATATCTCATTGCAAAATATAGCAAGAAATTTTCAATTGGAGTTATCTTTCTTTGTCTAGAATAGTAGCTAAATCAACTTAAATCATTGTTTTGTACAATATAAATTGAGGATGCATCAATGACTTAATCAGATGGCATTAATTGTGTGTAATTATGTCTTTCAATACTTCCCCTCCCCCTTTTTATGATGTGTACTAAAATATAAAAATGAGAATGGAAATGGAGGATGTGACAAAGAGACAACAACCTGACCAAAGAGCATTGTTTTATTTTTGTCAGGATCTTTTACTTATCTTATAGGTCATTAGAATCATAGCCAGAGAAATCTTGGAGAATGTTCTTAAAATCCACACAATGACCAGCTCATCAGACATAAGTACTGACATCTTCCTACAGAATCTGACAAAGAAACTCATCTTCCATGTCAGCTGGTCAAGCAAAGGAAAATATGGAATGTTAAGTAACCTAGTCCAGATTATAGGGACTGACCTTGTTTTACAGCAGACCTCTGATCTCACCAGCATCATCCTGTCACAGATGAGTGAACATGCATTAGCCTGTCATGTAAGTACTTTTGAATATTGAAATATAATCAGCTCCATATTGAAAAATTTCAAATGCAGCTGCAATGAAATTGAAGTAAAAGACTATTGTGGATTCATTATTATTCGTTGGATACCAATTTTTGTGGCTTTTGTGGGTATAGGTGAACCATGAATTTAAACTTTAAACAAAATACAAGTTTCTATAAAGTTGTTTCAAGACTTTGGCAGAACCATGAATTGGCATATCCATGAAAATGCAAGGTTTCCGAAATCTACGAAAATTGTGGCCATGAAAATAATTGAATCCACAGTATATCTAACACATAACCCACTGACTATGCAGTTGCCTTCATGTAATTAGCATGCAGCTGCATTGACATTGAAGTACAAGACTATGTCTTACAACATACCTCTGAACATGCAGTGGCCTGTTATGCAGGTAGCATGTAGCTGCATGGAAGTTGAAGTACAAGACTATGTCTAACAACCAACTTCCTGAACATGCAGTGGCCTCTCATGCAAGTAGCATGTAGCTACATGGAAATTGAAGTACAAGACTGTCTTACAACCAACCCCTGAACATGCAGAGGCCTCTCATGCAAGTAGCATGTAGCTACATGGAAATTGAAGTACAAGACTGTCTTACAACCAACCCCCTGAACATGCAGTGGCCTGTTATGCAGGTAGCATGTAGCTGCATAGAAATTGAATTATAAGACTATGTCCTACAGCCAACACCCTGAACATGCATTGGCCTGTTGTGTAAGTAACATGGAGCTGAATGTAAAATTGAATAAAAAGACTATATCTAATAACCAACCCCCTGAACATGCAGTGACCTCTCATGCAAGTAGCATGTAGCTACATGGAAATTGAAGTACAAGACTGTCTTACAACCAACCCCTGAACATACATTTGCCTCTCGTGCATGTAGCATGTAGCTGCATAGAAATTGAAGTACAAGACTATGTCTTACAGCCAACCCCCTGAACATACATTGGCCTCTCGTGCATGTAGCATGCAGATACATGGAAGTTGAATTACAAGACTATGTCTTAAAGCCAACCCTCTGAACATACATTGGCCTCTCATGCATTTAGCATTCAACAACATAGAATTGGAATTCAGATCAGGTAATGTAATGGTTTAACATGTTTAAATGTCGTTGATACATCTGTATTGGACAACCATCTTTTGGTATGTATAAAACGCACCCATGCAAAGTACGCAACCCCCTTTTGAAAATGTGGGAAATTTTTTTTATTCTTTTCACGGGGGGACAAAATTCAGGAAAAATCCCAACTTGAAATTCAGTAAAAATGCTTCCATTGAAAATGATTTCTAGGACAAATTGAACTCCAGTCCTGGTTAATTACAGGATAATCAAAACATTTTTCCAGAATAAATAACTAAGCAAACAATGTTTGATTCTTTTTTTGTTTCCATAGATGTGTTTGATTGAGAACAACAGAAAGTGTTTAATTTAATGCAGTTAAAGATAAACTGTTTTTCACTATAATGGAACAATTTATACAGTTATTTATTTTTTTAAACTTAAAGATATACCTTCATTTTTAACTCTCATGGTTCATAAAGCTGTTTCTGTCAATATATGTAGTTTGTCTGTCTACTTTAGTTTGTAGTAGTTTGTCTGTGTATAAATGGATTTTTTTTTAAACATTTTGTAAAAGATTGTTTTTCAATTTTATTCTAATTAGATCTTGTTTCAAGAATATTTGAAACAGGAAACCAGAAAATTTATCATATGGAAAAATATTTAAAACATAACAAACAAAATTTTATAACGAAACCAGAAATTATTATTATGAGGAAAAAACATAGATTTTTTATCATAACATATCTTAAATCAGGAAACCAGAAAATTTGTCAAATGTTATCTATTTGACAGATCACAAATGGGTGTGTTTAATGAAACTAACATAATTTCATGACCAGAAATTTTTTGAGCTAAAAAGGATAAAACAAATGTATCATGAAATCTCTTTCCTTGCAATTAAAAGTGGATATCCCCAAATGTGTGCATGTTCTTGTGTTCAGTCACCTTCTTTATTGAAAATGAATTTCAGTCCCCAAATATGTTGTCCTAATTTCCTACAAAGTTAACTAAATCTTAATATAACTCATACAGTATTAAAGAGCTTGCAACTGCTACTCAGACTTTATAAAACATCAACTGTGTCTGAGCAGAAAGTTAATGAACCAGGGTTATATCAAAGATCTTCTCGTCCTATTTCTAAACAAGTTCACCCGAAGATACAAAGACCTTATTGATAAATATTCTGTAACTTCACAAATTATACATGATGGTCAATTTATATATAGTTTGTCTGCCCACTTTTGTTTGTAGTTGTTTGTCTGTGTATAAAAAATTGTGTTTTTTTTAAAACCATTTTGTATGAGATTGCTTTTCAAACTAATTCTTTTTAGATCTTGTTCCAAAAATGTTTGAAAATGAATTTGAGGTAATCAGCATTAAAAATTACTTTAAATATTCTTTGCAATTGGCCTTCAAAATTTGTCGAAGTTCAAAACCAGAAATCTAACTGATGTAGTAAAATAAACATCAGTAGAAGAAAAATATTTATAAATAAGGTCAAGTATGTATCTCAGATACTCTTAAGCAATAGGTAAATTATATTTAGTGTATAAAATGATTGTTAGGTGTACATGAAGTATGTCATATGACCTTGACCTCATTTTCATGTTTCGTTGCTCAATGTAACTACTTCAGAATAATTGCGTCCACGATGTCATATTTGTTTTACCAAATCTACCAAGACAAAAATGGTGAAAAAGGTTGATTTTGGTTAAATTATAGTGGTTTTTATTTAAATCAATGAAAACTGGAAATTTTTTTATATCAATGTCGTGATTGGAGGAACATTTTTTACTGCAATGTCTATTTTAAATAACACACACATGGTTTATATAAGATTTTTTATTATGATATCTTTAAAAACAAGAAACTAGAAAATTTGTCATAAAAAATATATAGAACATCACAAACAGGATTGTATAGGGAAATAAGAAATTGGTATTATGAGGTAAAAACTAAGATTTTTATCATAACATAGCTGAATCAGGAAACAAGAAAAATTGTCAAATGTTGTCTATTTGACAGATCTCAAATGGGCTTGTTTATAGAAAATATAGTTATCAAAGGTACCAGGATCATCTGTATTTTCATGACCAGAAATTAGTACTTTGAGCTATTATCAAATAGGAAAGCAGCAAATATGTTAATTGTAATAGAAATTAGTTTGCAGAGATTTCGTCGATTTTACCCAAAATATATGCTGAATGGTGGTAATTTCACTTGCAACCCCCATTGCCTTTGAAATCAAAGTGGTTGTCCTCTAATGTGCAATAAGATTTTGTTGATGGAGAAATTAGCCAGTAAGGTGGGTTTTTGCTCCATGTTAAAGGTATCACTTTGACTTTGTGATGAAACAGCAATAAAAGCACTGATTCAAGAAAACTCATTACATAAGTAGATACTTTTCTACATGTGGCTCCTGTTGTGATGCTTATGTAAGTAAAAATTCTGTAATTTGTCAGAAAAAAAGAATACCAAATATACAAAACTGTCCCATTTGGCAACACTTTTAGGAATTTTGGTCCTCAATGCTCTTCAATTTCGTACTTTTTTTGGCCTTTTTTACTTTTTTGGATTGAACATCACTGATGTGTTCCTTGTAAATGAAATGCACGACTGGCGTAAATACAAAAATTAGTCCTGGTATCTATGATGAGTTTATTTCCCATCTGTGTCCCATTTATTTTTGGTTGGTCTAGCATGGCTCTGAAAATTCAGTGAATAATTTATAAATTGAAAAAACAGTTTAATTTTGTAAATACACAAATATATAGAAGGATGATCAGAATACAGGCAAGGGAAGTAATTAAAATCAGTAAATCAGAATCTAGAAACTTTAACAGTATATATTTTGGCCTCGTCTGGTTCACTGTGGTATGTATTACAGCCTATGTACAGTATTCCTGTATTGTCTATGTCTAAAGAGTGTGGTAACACAATTCCTAACTGATCCTTAGTGTTAATGTAATGAATACACTGTCCTGAGGTGTTAATTAGGATATGAATCATGTGATGCTCATCATCTGTAACTATAATATTGTCTGATTTTGTAGCGACTGAATCTTTAGGTTTTAATGTTTGTTCTTTGTTGATATCTGGATGACCAATGTATATCCATCTCACTCCATTAGTTTTATCTAAAGCCACTATCCTACCAACCAAGTTTTCATTGAGCAGATCAACAACATAAATGTTATTGTCACTGTCTGTTGTAATTCTATAAGGATTGGTAAAGATAGGTTTCCCTTTGTTGTCGTTGTGGTAGACTTTTTCTATTATTCCATCCATATTCATCATGATAACTTGTCTGGTACCACTAACATGATATGGATTTGTTTGGTTCTCTCTTGCACCCACTAAGATTTTATGATCACTTGTTACATGAACAGCAAGGGTTATTAAAGGATTGACACTGTATTTCGTTGGTTCTACTTTACTGCTGCTGCAGGAAATTATTTTAAGGTTTGATTCCTTTGTAGATAGGAGTAGGTCTCCAGATGGTAGTAATGCCATGTTATAAACATCTATTTTAAAAGAATGCATCTTATGTAATGATTCATTGGTCAGTTGCATTTTTTGTAATTTATGGCTTTTTAAACGACTTATCCACATTTGTGCATCACCACACCAGACTAGATTTTCAACCAGTGGAAGCTTTGTTTTATATTGTTTTATCACTTCAAATTCAAGTTGTTTTTTGTTCTCATCAGTTTCAACTAATGACCCACAATAGAAATCTTCAACTACTTGTTTTCCTGGTACAAATATTGGAATCTTTTTAAAAGTACTTTTGACCTGTTCAACCCTTTGATTTCTTGAAGTTTTCTCCTCTGAATATATACTGAAAACTTTATTAGCATTATTGGAATTTAAAGCATGGCTTAAATTCTTCTTTCTGAAGTCTAAATCTTGGTTAATATTCTCTGATCTATTTTCTGCATCATTCACTGATTTCATTAGAATTTCCTTTCTCTGATCAAGTTCTGTCAATAGTTTTTTGGTATGCAATTTAACTTCATCCATTAATATCTTTTCTCGGCTCAGAAGTTTCTGCTTTTCTGATTCATATTTTGAGTCCTCTAAAGATTTTAAAATTCCTAGTTCCAATAACACTTTCACATTTTGTACTAATTTCTGGTCAATATCCGAATAGAAAGTTTTGACATTTTTTATGGTTATTTCATATCCTTTAGCTAACTCAATCATCTTGTGTTTGTCATGTAATTTTATTATACACAAAGGGCAGACAACTACTTCACAAGATTGACAATATAAACAACAGTTTTGGCCTGCATGAATTCCACACCGAATGTTGCTAAAATCTGGTTTATCCTTGATTTGTTTTTGATGAGAGGCTATATCCTTAATGTCTATGATTGTATGTTGGTCTGTAGATTTTACTTTCTCGTGAACTCGCTGACATTTTGTGCACAAAAAAAAGTCACACTGTATACATTTCCACTTAATCTCATTAGATTCCTCACACATCTGACAGGTCATTGGAACTTGTCCCTTCTGAAATGATTTGGATAATGCCATTATGGTGAGTGTAGTTTTACAACTCTCACTCCTGTTTGATAAGAGATGGTATTTATGATCCCTTATCACTTGATTATTTTGGTTGTCAAAATAATACCCTGGTGTTCTTTTACCTGTATTGATCAAGATAAGTGTTATCTGTCAAGGTTATATGTATATGTTTTACAGTTATATTTAGACATTTAAAAAACTTTATACATTTCATGGGTACATTCCACTTACTCAATAGAAGTACAAAAGGTTTAAATTCTCTGTTTGAATTCTTTATATATATTTAGATATAAATGTTATTCATAAAAATCAACCATATTTGTAATATATAATTCTACATTATAAGGTTGGTAGAGTTTGTGTTGCTTAGTCTTTAGTTTTCTATGTTGTGTTTTATGTACTATTGTCTGTCTGTCTGTCTGTCTGTCTGTCTGTCTTTTCTTTTTTTAGCCATGGTGTTGTCAGTTTATTTTCAACTAATGAGTTTGAATCTCCCTCTGGTATCTTTCTCCCCTCTTTTGTATTTTGTACCTTTTCTAGTCAACTTATATATTTTTGCAGTTATCATGCAACACAGGTATATTCACAGAAGAATTTTTTTTAACATATATACTTGAATATTTATATTGGTATGTTTGTCTAACTTGTTGTCAATATAACAGATTCTATGCGAATGTAATACAAGTGAGAGGTTTTAGCTAGCTATTAAACCAGATTTAATACACTGTTTTCTACTTGAGGAAATAAAATTGAGAATGGAAATGGGGAATGTGTCAAAGAGACAACAACCCGACCAAATAAAAAACAACAGCAGAAGGTCACCAACAGGTCTTCAATGTAGCGAGAAATTCCCGCACCTGGAGGCGTCCTTCAGCTGGCCCCTAAACAAATATATACTAGTCCAGTGATAATGAACGCCATACTAATATCCAAATTGTACACAAGAAACTAAAATTAAAATAATACAAGACTAACAAAGGCCAGAGGCTCCTGACTTGGGACAGGCGCAAAAATGTGGCGGGGTTAAACATGTTTGTGCGATCTCAACCCTCCCTCTATACCTCTAACCAATGTAGAAAAGTAAACGCATAACAATACGCACATTAAAATTCAGTTCAAGAGAAGTACGAGACATTTGTTATCTCCCCTTTATTGGATTTTAATCCTTTACATACCTTCAAATAATAATAAATACATGTGAATGTAAACCAGTTATACTTATGTCATTACACACATCTAGATTCTACAGCATCATATACATTTTTTTAAATGATTGATTGTAATAGTAGTACAGTAGACTCCGGCCAATCGGATACCCAAAATGTCGGCTAAAAATATCCGATTGTCCGATATATTCAATTAGCCAATGAACGTATATTCCTCCAAGTTTTTTTTCAAAATTGACCGACACAACCCTAAGATACCAATAGCTATTATAGCTGCTTTATTAATGGAAATTTGTATATAAAAAAATTGCGTGTGACGAGTGATTCTGAAGACAAAATTCTATCCCTAAAAATGCTTTTGTGTAAAGACGCTGTTTTTGACTCATCACAGATTGCAGCTATCATTGTCATGATTGTGAAAAAACTATACACAATGTATTTATAAACAAGAAGGTCCCTGTTCAATTACAGGTATTAAAATTACTGTCTGAATAGTTTTACACTAGTCATTTTGGGGACCCTTTATAGCTTGCTGTTTGGTGTGAGCCAAGCTCTGTGTTGAAGACTGTACTTTGACCTATAATGGTTTACTTTTACAAGTTGTGACTTGGATGAAGAGTTGTCTCATTGGCACTCATACCACATCTTCTTACATCCACCTACCAAAATCAATTCTTAAAAGTATTTTTTTAAATGGAATGCCTTCAATGTTAGCTCTCCTGGTTCATAAAGCTTTTTCTATCAGTATATGTAGTTTGTCTGTCTACTGGTACTTTTGTTTGTAGTTCTTTGTCTCTGTATAAATGAATTTTTTAAAAACCATTTTGTAAAAGATTGTTTTTCAAATTTATTCTATTTTGATCTAGTTTCAACAATATTTGAAACAGGAAACCAGAAAATTTATCATATGGAAAAATATTTAAAACATCACAAACAATATTGTATAACAAAACCAGAAATGATTATTATGAGGAAAAACATAGATTTTTATCATAACATATCTGAAATCAGGAAATCAGAAAATTTGTCAAATGTTATCTATTTGACAGATCACAAATGGGTTTGTTTAATGAAACTAAAATAATTTCATGACCAGAAATTACTTTGAGCTAAAAATAATAAAACAAATGTATCATGAAATCTCTTGAGTCTTCCCTAGCAATATTAAAGGGGATATCCTCAAATGTGTGCATGTTCTTGTGTTCAGTCACCTTCTTTATTGAAAATAGAATTCAGTCTCCAAATTTGTTGTCCTATTTTCCTACAACGTTAACTTAATCTTTATAAAACTCATACAGTATTTAAGAGCTTGCAACTGATACTCAGACTTTATAAAAAGTCAACTGTGTCTGAGCAGAAAGTTTATGAACCAGGGTTATGTCAAAGATCTTCTCATCCTATTACTAAACAAGTTCACCAGAAGATACAAAGACCTTGTTGATAAATCATAAATATTCTGTAACTTCACAAATAATACATGATAACTAAAATAATATATAGTTTGTCTGTCCACAGTTGTTTGTAGTTGTTTGTCTGTGTGAAATGGTGTTTTTTTAAAAACCGTTTTGTAAGAGATTGCTTTTCAAATTAATTTTTTTAGATCTTTTTCCAAAAATGTTTGAACATGAATTTGAGGTAATCAGCATTAAAAATTACTTTTGATATTCTTTGAAATAAGCATTCAAAACCAGAAATCTAACTGATGTAGTAAAATAAACATCAGGGGGAGGGTTGAGATCTCATAAACAAGTTTAACCCTGCCACATTTTTGCGCCTGTTCCAAGTCAGGAGCCTCTGGCCTTTGTTAGTCTTGTAATATTTTTAATTTTAGTTTTTTGTGTACAATTTGGAGTTTGGTATGGTGTTCATTATCAATGAACTAGTATATGTATTTGTTTAGGGGAAAGCTGAAGGACGCCTCTGGGTGCGGGAATTTTTCGCTGCATTGAAGACCTATTGGTGGCCTTCTGCTGTTGTCTGCTCTATGGTTGGGTTGTTGTCTCTTTGACACATTCCCCATTTCCATTCTCAATTTTATCAATGGAAAAAAATATATTTATAAATAAGGACAAATACTGGTATGAATCTCAGATAGTATCATACTCTAAGCAATAGGTAAACTATATTTAGTGTATGAAATGATTGTAAGGTGTACATGTAAATCTGTCATATGACCTTGATCTCATTTTCATGTTTCATTGATCAATGTTAAGTTTT
Source organism: Mytilus edulis (assembly GCA_019925275.1). NCBI lineage: Eukaryota > Metazoa > Mollusca > Bivalvia > Mytilida > Mytilidae > Mytilus > Mytilus edulis. The sequence goes on along the minus strand of CM034350.1, from coordinate 108,680,204 downwards.
AAGGGTTGTGTCTGTTTCTTAGATACTATAAGCAATATGTCAACTATATTTGGTATATATGGAATGATTGCAGGGTGTAGATGTTTCCTGGTAGAGTATTTGGTATATTGTAGGATTGTAAGTTGCACATGTCTGTCTGGTAGGATTCATCTGACCTTGACCTCATTTACATTAATGATACTGTGATCATTTTAAGTTATCATAAATGTGGATTCATTTATTTTCGTGGATTGCTGAAAACTTACATATTCGTAGATATTTGATTTCGTGGTTTTGACAATCTCTGTATATAAAGCTTAATGAAAATATGTTATGCATTTAATTCTTGGTTTACCTGTTCCCACGAAACCCACGAATATTGTTATTCAACAAAAAATAATGAATTCACAGTATACTTGTAGTAAAACTTCATATTACAACATAAGTTCAATAGTGATATGTAAAGCTAGCGTGAAATTTCGGCATGTGTACTCTGGCTCCAACAGTCACTTTTCAACTTATCTTTTAACTGAATAAGTATAGCAGGGTATCCAGTTGGACTAGTTTCATTTCCTGTGTGAAATCAAACATAGATTATTTAAGGAATGACTGTAATATTTTTTCTGTTTATGAAGAAATAACATAAAAAATGTGATGCACACTGGATAACGCGCATAGTGAGTTATTTTTAAAACAGTGTGCAACACATTTTTTATGTTATTTTGAATAGACTGACAAATTATTACAGTTATGTCTTATTATTCAATTCTGAACTCCATTTTAAAACCAGCGTAAATAATGAAAATACATTGATGATGTCATGGTCACATGACAGAATTTTGTCTATGAAATGATAAACAAAAGGACGTCAGCCAATCAGAAGACGTGTTACATCCAAAATTATATTATTGGAAAATGTATAACAATCGCCTTGCATTTATAACCTGCATCCATTACTCAGGGTCATATACATCCCAGTTAATCTATACAGAACATGGTTTAACATCAATGAATTGGACTACTTGAGAATAATTGTGTCCAGGATGTCATATCTGTTTTGCTTGTCTACTAAGATAATAATAGTGGATATGTATGATTTCAGCTAAAATCGTAGTTGTTGTTTATAATGAAAAAATAAAGAAAAACTGGGAATTTTTAATAATAATGTCATCAAAGGAGGAACATCCTTTACTACAATGTCTATTTGAAATATCACACACATGGTCTGTATAAGATTTTTGTCGAGCCTGCAACTTTTGTTGCAGAAAGCTCGACATAGGGATAGTGATCCGGCGGCGGCGGCTACGGTGGCGGCGTTAGCTAACTTCTTAAAAGGTTTATATTTTAGAAGGTAAAAGACCTGGATGCTTCATACTTTGTATATAGATGCCTCATGTTACGAAGTTTCCGTCAGTCACATGTCCAATGTCCTTGACCTCATTTTCATGGTTAAGTGACCACTTGAAAAAAAAGTTCAGAATTTTTGTAATGTTGAATTCTCTCTTATTATAAGTAATAGGATAACTATATTTGGTATGTGCGTACCTTGCAAGGTCCTCATACCCGTCAGACAGTTTTCACTTGACCTCGACCTCATTTCATGGATCAGTGAACAAGGTTAAGTTTTGGTGGTCAAGTCTATATCTCAGATACTATAAGCAATAGGGCTAGTATATTTGGTGTATGGAAGGACTGGAAGGTGTACATGTCCAACTGGCAGGTGTCATCTGACCTTGACCTCATTTTCATGGTTCAGTGGTTATAGTTAAGTTTTTGTGTTTTGGTCTGTTTTTCTCATACTTTATGCAATAGGTCTACTATATTTGTTGTATGGAATGATTGTAAGGTGTACATGTCTATCGGGCAGATGTCATCTGAACTTGACCTCATTTTCATGGTTCAGTGGTCAAAGTTAAGTTTTTAAGTTTTGGTCTTTTTATCTTATATTATATGCCAAAGGTCAACTATATTTGGTGTATGGAAATATATTATGATCTATATGTCAGTCCCGCAGGTTTTATTTGACCATGACCTCAATTGCAAGGTTCATTGCACAATGTTAAGTTTTTGTGTTTTGGTCTATTTTTCTTAAACTATAAGTAGTAGGTCAACTATATTTGTTGTATGGAAGCTTTGTTAGCTGTACATGTCTGCCTGGCATGGTTCATCTGACCTTGACCTCATTTTCATGGTTCATTGGTCTTTGTTTAGCTATCTTGGTTAATGTTAAGTTTATGTGACAGTTGTAATAAAGCTTTATACTTATGACTATCAACATAATATCAATGATTACTAAAGAAGGCGAGACATTTCAGTGTGTGCACTCTTGTTTAATATCATATCTTTGAAAACAGGAAACTAGAAAAATTTTCATATTAAAAAAACATATAAAACATCATGAACTAAATTGTATAAGGAAACCAGAAATTGGTATTATGAGATCAAATCTATTTTTATCATGACATCTCTAAACTTAGGAAACAAGAAAAAAACTGTCACAAGTTATCTTTTTGAAAGATCAAAAATGAGTTTTTATAATAAAAAATCATATTTTCATGACCATAAATTTGTACTATGAGCTAAAGAAGTATAAATTTTTATCATTAAATAGAAAAGGGTAAATATGTCAAATGTAATGGAAATTAGTTTGCAGAAATTTTGTCAATTTTACCCAAAATATATGCTGAATCGTGGTAATTTCACTTGCAACTCCCATTGCCCTTGAAATCAAAGTGGTTGTCCTCTAATGTGCAATAAGATTTGTTGATGAAGGAATTAGCCAGTAAGGTGGGGGTTTTGCTCCATGTTATAGGCCTCACTTTGACTTTGTGATGAAGCAGCAATAAAAGCACTGATTAAAGAAAGCTCATTACATAAGTAGATACTTTTCCACATGTGGCTCTTGCTAATGTAAGTAAAAATTCTGTAATTTGTCTGAAAAATAAAATACAAAAATACAAAATTGTACCATCTGTGTCCCAGTTATTTTTAGTTGATCAATTGTGGCTTTAAAAATTTACTAAAAAAATTATGAATTAGAAAATGCAGTTTAATTTTGTAAATACACAAATATATAGAGGGATGATCAGAATACAGGCAAGGGAAGTAATTCAAATCAGTAAATCAGAATCCAGACATTTGAACAGTATATATGTTGGCTTTCTCGTTATTATATGCATAACATCCTATGTACAGTGTTCCTTTATTGTCAATGTCAACAGAGTATGGTAACACAATACCTAACTGATCCTTAGTGTTCATGTAATGAATACACTCTCCTGAAGTGTTAAGGATATGAATCATGTGATTATCACTATCTGTAACTATAATATTGTCTGATTTTGTATCCACTAAATCTCTAGGTTTGAATGTTTGTTCCTTGTTTATATCTGGATTGCCACTATATATCCATTTCACTCCATTGGTTTTATCTAACGCCACTATCCTACCATCCAAGTCTTCATTGAGCAGATCAATGACATAAATGTTATTGTCATTGTCTGTAGTTATTCTTCGTGGAACAGTAAAGATAGGTTTCCCTTTGTTGTCTGTGTGGTACACTTTTTCTATTTTTCCATCCATACTTATCATGATGACTTTTCTAGGACCATTGACAGGGAAGGGGTTTTGTTGGTCCTCTCTCACACCCACTAATATCTTATGATCACTTGTTACATGAACAGCAAGGGTTATTAAAGGATTGACACTGTACTTTGTTGGTTCTACTTTACTGCTGCTACAGGAAATTGTTTTAAGGTTTGATTCCATTGTAGAAAGGAGAAGATCACCAGATGGTAGTAATGCCATGTTATAAACATCTATTTTAAAAGAATGCATCTTATGTAATGATTCATTTGTCAGTTTCATTTTATGTAGTTTATGGATTACAGAATAACTTATCCATATTGATGCATCACCACAGAAGACTAAATTTCCAATAAATGGTAGCTTTGTTTTAAATTGTTTTATCACTTTAAATTCAAATGGTTTTTTGTCATCATCAGTTTCAACTAATGATCCAAGATAGAAATCTTCAACTACTTGTTTTCCCGGTACAAATGTCGGTAGCTTTATAAATGTTGTTTTGACATGCTCTATGCTTTGGTTTCTTGAAGTTTTCTCCTTTAAATATATGCTGAAAACTTGATAAGCATTGTTAGAATTTAAAGCCTGGCTTAAATTCTTCTTTCTGAAGTCTAAATCTTTGTTGATCTTCTCTGATCTTTTTTCTGCATCATTCACTGATTTTACAAGGATCTTCTTCCTCTGATCAAGTTCTTTCATAAGTTTATTGGTATGCTTTTTAACTTCATCCATTAATACTTTTTCTCGGCTCAGAATTTTCTGCTTTTCTAATTCATATTTTGAATCTTCGGAAGATTTGAAAATTCGTATTTCAGATAACACCTCCCCATTTTGTACTAACTTTTGGTCAATCTCAGAATTGAACAATTTTACAGTTTTCATGGTAAGTTCGTATCCTTTAGCTAACTCAATCATATTGTGCTTGTTATGAATTTTTGTTATACATAGAGGGCAGACAACTACGTCACAAGATAGACAAAATAAAAAACAGTTTTGGCCTGCATGAATTCCACACGGAATGTTACTAAAATTTAGTTGATCTTTGGTTTGTTCCTGATAAGAAGCAATGTCCTTAATGTCTATTATGGTATGCTGGTCGGTAGATTTCACTTTTTTATGAAGTGTTTGACATTTTGTACACAAGAGAAAGTCGCACAGTAAACATTTCCACTTAATCTCATTAGATTCCTCACACATCTGGCAGGCCAATGGAACTTGTCCCCTCTGAAGAGATTTTGATAGCGCCATTATATGGACTTAAACATTAATTTTAACTTTTATTTTGTTCACACATCTCACGAGGAAATTTTATATCACATGAATATTTAAGTATTCTTTCTCAGTACAGCAGCATTTGATATCCTGTTTATCTTATAAATGAGCTACCACTAAAATATCTGTTCATACGATATGATATACTAACAGGAAATATGTAAAAAAAAAATAGATTCTATCAATGTACCAAGAATGAAAGTTGAATCCTCAATTAACCTTCATAAAACAGAGATCTTAAATGGTGAACTAAAATAAACAAGCATTAACAAATAATATATGATTTTATCTGATCTCCCTGTAAATATGTTACAACCTTAGACTTATTCCCTGACAACAATTAATGAACAAATTGTTAAAATTTATAATAAAGTATAATAAAATTATTAATACAACTATTTCTTGTTGATGTTTATTGAGTATTGTTTGTCCTTTTTTGTAAATCTTTTTTTTTTTTTTGGTTGTTGGTGATTTGTTTTGTTAGTTATTTGTTCCAATATGCTTGTAAATTTCTGTCAAATATTCAATCACAATCCAAATTCAGAGCAGCTTTAATCTTAAATGTAGTGTACATCGTAGCTCAATTGTTCAGTGGTCGACTTCTGCAGGAAATCATTATTTGGAAATTTGTAGCATCTGACACTTACTCAATTCAGCAAATCACCTTAATAGTTCATTTGAATGACCTTTCACAGAACTGTTACCAAAGAATGCCTCTATACTACCTTTCTTTCTAGATGTGTAGGTTTAGGATATATTTTACATTGCCAATCTGACCTGTCACCTTGAAGGGAGGTTGATGGGTGACCTTGCAACTTGAGGTCCTTTTTAAGAAGACCTGGGAACTATAAATGTTCAAAACCAAGAATCAGAGCAGTAGCATTTATATGAAGTAAAAACTAAGATTTTTATCATAAAATCTGTGAAAACAGGAAACCTGAAAAATTTGTAAATCTATTTGAAACATCTCAAACAGGATTGTAAAAGGAAACAGACAAATTTCATGATAAGAAACTAGTACTTTGAGCCAAGTTTTTATCATAAAATCTCTGAAAATATGAAAACTGAAAATATGTCAAGTGTAATGCAAATAAACTTGAAGATTTTTCGTCAATATTACCTATAATATAAACTGAATGATGGTATTTTCACTTGCAAATGTGTGCATGTTCTTGAATTCAGCAAGGTTTTTTCATTGAAAATTAAATGCAGTCACTCCTCCCCTATTAGATGTCCTATCAACTATCTACTTTCCAACCAAGTTTTCTAATATATGTCTTGATGTAACCCTTCGATGTCTAATTTTTGTTTATTCTTTGTAAATTTTACAGTAAGTATGTAAGGCGATTAGTTGTACTAATTTGCTAAATGCAATTTATTTATATTAATTTGTTGATATTATGCCTTAGCAATACACGTGTGCATGAACACATGTTCTTCAATGCTCAGAATTCAAAGTAGCATGATAGACATTAAGAAATGAATTTTGCATAAAGTGAGGCAGGAATTGGGTACTGTGGATTTAATTATTTTTGTTGGTACCAAATTGAATAAATCTTTGTAGATATTTGATTTTCTGATTTTGCCAACGTCTGCATATAACAAGCAGAAAAATTTGTATATCACTGAACATTAAAATTTGGGGTTCACCTGCACCAACAAAACCCCAAAAAAGTGTTATCCATTGAAAAAAAAGGAAAAGTAAAATCACAAAAATACTTAACTCACAGAAAAATTCAAAAAGGTAAGTCCCTAATCAAAATAGCAAAATCAAAATGGAAAGTCCCTAATCAAATGGCAAAACCAAATGCTCAAACACTTTAAATAAACAAATTGAAAAAGTGGCATATTCCTGATTTGGTACAGGCAATTCTTTATGTAGAAAATGGTAGATTAAATCTGGTTTTATATCTAGCTAAACCTCTGACTTGTATGACAGTTGCATAAAATTCCATTTTATTGACAACAATGTGTGAACAAAACAAACATACATAATAGGTGAAAAATTCAAAAATAGTGAGGGGTACAGCAGTCAACATTGTGTTATAATCTAAATCTCTATAAAAACAAACAAATACGTCAATAGAGAAATACAAAATGGCATATAGACAAAGCACTTAAGCAAAAGTGATATATACAGGATGTATAAGTATTGAACCACTTCAAAGGGATATTATAAGTTATCTACATTAATATCCATAGATATGGATATTTTAACACCCTGAAGTATCCAAGTACACCTTGAGTCGCAGAAATACGAACACAAAGTTTAACGGGAAAGTAACGTTTTTTTCATTTTTTAAATATCTTTTATTGAAATTTGGGATTTTGACATATTTTTAACAGGGTGTAGGGTACTACCTTTGGTAGAGCCCTACAGGTAGACAAATATAAGACGTTTTTAATCTAAAGACAGAGAAAGTGAAATGGGTCGAATTTGGCGCTCAAAGTTGTGAGAGTTACATCATTGATGGTTTGACGTCAACTTGGGTCATTTGCATAACTAGGTCAGTTGTCCCATTCATTGACAATGGGGTTGAATAGGGATGCATTTTCTTAAATGAGTACAAATAATCAACAAAATAAGATAAAATCGTTTGTGTATTAAGTATCTAATTATACAGACATCATGGATAATCTACAGAATTCGATATTTCATAAGGAACAACCATGGAACTAAGGAAAACGCTCGTGAATTTCCCCGATGTAATGGGTAGCAAAGTCCCGGGATTTGGGTTAGCAACACTCAGGTGCTATGGGTTTTGTAACAATGTGCGTAAACCAAACAAAATGCTAGAAATATACTAAGCTGGTGATAATACCAAATAAGGACTAAACAGTAAAGGTTAATAATTTACAAAGATAAATATTTTCCTAATAAAAGTATGAACTTTTTTGTGATAATTTTTCTATATCATGCTACTCGCTTGAGATAAAAAATTATCGTGAGAAACAAGGGTGAACATGCTTTTGTCAACGTAAACATAAACAACATCATTGGTAAGATAGCGGTAAACAGATAAAAAATGGTCATTAAAACTAAGATTGTAGCTGATAAACACATATTTTACATGATTATTTGTTCTAATGTTAAAATAGAATGTTTATACAGAAAATTTATATTTATTTTTTGTTATTTATTTATAAATGTAATGTTTTTTGTATGGTAATTTGCCATGCAAATACAGATAGTAAAAGGGTAAAATGAACTTGCAATTCAATGAGGTTAAAGCATAAAAAATGTTGCTTTGTCTAAAGATCCTACTGTGACTTTAAGCTAGGGAACAGCTATAAAAAAGTTATATGAGGAATAACAAAAATACCAAACTCCAAGGAAAAATCCAAAGTATAAAGTCACTTATCAAATGGCAAAATCCAAAGTATAAAGTGACTTATCAAATGGCAAAATCCAAAGTATAAAGTCACTTATCAAATGGCAAAATCCAAAGTATAAAGTCACTTATCAAATGGCAAAATCCAAAGTATAAAGTCACTTATCAAATGGCAAAATCCAAAGTATAAAGTCACTTATCAAATGGCAAAATCCAAAGCTCAAATTTAAGAACTGCTTTATTTCTTTTGGATTGAGTGTTGATAAGGATTTATTTCATGAACAATGCAAAACCTGTCTCATTTACAAATCTTCTGTTATCTATATAAAATAACTTATCTTTTTTGTTGAAATAAATGTTAATCTATAGAAAAGACCAGTCACAGTAAAATGTAATGATTTAATATTTGTTCTTGTCTAAAACAGACAAATAATCACAATCATGTTTTCAGAATCCTGAAATCTGAACAGTATATATATTTTCCTTCTCGGGTTCATCTTGGTATGTATAACAGCCAATGTACAATGTATCTGTATTGTCAATGTCTAAACAGAATGGTAACTCAATACCTAGTTCATCCTTGGTGCTTAGGAAATGAATACAATATCCTGAAGTATTGACGATATGGAGATGGTGATTCGTACCGTCTGCTAATATAATATTATTTGATTTTGTCACCACTAAATCTTTTGGCCTAAATATTTGTTCTTTGTTGATATCTGGATGACCACTATAAATCCATCTCACTCCACTGCTTTTATCTAAAGCCACTATTCGACCTGTCCGGTCTACATCTAGGATATCAATGACATAGATATTATTTTCTTTGTCTGTAGTTATCCTGTAAGGAAGGGTAAAGATAGGTTTCCCTTTGTTGTCTATGTGATAAGCCTTTTCTTTTTTTCCATCAATGTTCAGCACGATTAGCAGTCTAGGACCATTGACAGGGAAGGGTTTGGGTTGGTCCTCTCTTGCACCTACTAAGATTCTTTGGTCACCTGTTACATGGACAGCAATGGTTATTAAAGGGCTCACACTGTATTTTGTTGGTTCCACTTTTCTAGTGCTACAGGAAAGTATTTTAAGACTAGATTCCTTTGTAGATAGGAGTAAGTCACCAGATGGTAAAAATGCCATGTTAAATGAGTTTATCTCAATGATAGACATCTGAAATAATGATTCATTTGTCAGTTTAATTTTATGTAGTCTATGGCTAAAATAATGACTTATGAAAATTGCTCCATCTTCACAACAGACTAAATTTTGAATAAAAGGTAGAGCTGTTTTGTATTGATTTATCACTTTAAATACATCAGCTTCTTTGAATGCTCCAAGGTAGAAATCTTGAATTTTTTCTTTTCCTGGCACGAAAGATGGCAACTTGTTAGATATAGTGTTGATAGGTTGATTATTCACCTGTTCCCGGGTTTTAATCTCTGAATATATCCTGAAAACTTCAGATGCGCTATCAGATTTAGAGGCTCGTCTAGAATTATTTTCTTTGAGGTATAAATCTTCTTGGATCTTCTCTGATATATCTTCTCCATATTTCACGGATTCCACCTGGATTTCCCTTATCAAATCAAGATCTTTCAAACGTTTATTAGTATGCTCTCGAACTTCATTCTCTAATTTCTTTTTTCGACTAAGAATTTTTTTCTCCTCTGATTCATATTTTGAATCTACTGAAGATTTGATATTTCTGAGTTCAGATAATAATTTTTCATTATGAACTAATTTCTGGTCAACCTTCGATTTTAAAGTTTTCAATTTTTCTACTGTTAGATTATATCCTTCAGCTAATTCAATCATTGTGTGTCCATTATGTGTTTCAGGTATACACAAAGGGCAGACAACTTCTTCACAAGGTTGACAAAATAAACAGCAGCTTTGTCCTTTATGAATTCCACATTTAATGTTACTAAAATCCATTGTGATTGACAAACATAACATACAGAGATGTATTTGATAAATAAAAAAAAAAAGGTTTATTAAATGTATCAATTCGGTCACTTGATTATCTTTAGATATGAAATATCAAATCACAAGATCATTTTACAGGTATTACGTATTATAATAAGATTAGTTATTTATTCAAATGAGACAGTTAAATTTTAATATCTAAAGCGCGAAAATAATTTAAATTTAACTGTTGAGAGTTGAAAGATATCCTTATACACCAGTTACAGTGGTGGAATCTGTTTTTCTAATGATTTTTAAACTTCCTTTTCAAAGATTTGAGGAGAGTTGTGTACTTTTGATGTGACGTCATCAGACATGGTCGCCTTTTTTCATGACGTCAAAATAAGAAAATTCAGAAGAAAACAAGAAAATTTAATGTCAAAATTTAATTTGAACCAATCATTTGCTGAGAACAGCTTTTTCACTAGTGAGGAGAAATATTGTTCTCACAACCATCAGGAAATGTGAAAATAGCACAAAAATTTGAGAAACAATAGCAAAATGACAGAAATATTTTAAAATAACCTTAGGTCACTGTACACCCTTCAACAATGAGCAAAGCCCATCCTACCTAGTCTGCTATAAAAGGCCTCCAAATTACACAAATGTTAAACAATTCAAACAAGAAACTAGCGGCTGAATTTATGTAAAAAAATATTGAACGAAAAACAAATATGTAACACAGCAACCAATCACAACTACTGAATCAATGTGGCTCATGACTTGTGTACCGGTATACACCACAGTACAAAGGGAGAGAATGAGACTGGGTCATAATTCCTGGCTAGTGAAGATGAAAAGAGGTATGGTTTGTGAAACAGCCTTATTTACAAAGTGTAACCTAAATTTTATTATCATTGTCTGTATAGTTATTGTATAAGGAATGGTAAAGATATGTTTCTTTTTGTTTTCTGTGTGTTACACAGTTTTATTTATTCCATCAATTTTCATCATAAGTAGTCATATACCCTTATAGAATAAAAAGGGTTTGGGTTCGACCTCTCTTGCACCTACTATGGTTATTTAAGGGTTCACCCAGCTTTGTTGGTTCAACTTAACTGGTGATATGAGAAAGTTATTTTTGGTTAGATAAAAAAAAAAGGATTAACAAAAATATGTTATACTCCAAGGTAAATTCAAAAAGGGGAAGACCATAAAAGCTGACCAAAATCAAACTTTAGACTTTATAAACAATTTAAAGGGTTTGTATGGAAAACAGCTTTCAGATTTATTTTTTCCTAGACCAGAGGAGGGCCAGGTGAGCTTTTCTCATCACTTGGCATCCTTTGTTGTCATGGATGTAATCTTTAACTAGTTGAATATTCTTCGAAATTTTAATTCTTTGAATAGTTATTCATTGTATTACATTGACAATGGAAGTAAAAAAGAAAATTACTTTTCTTCACTATACAGTGAGTGTTACTTAAATCATGTTATTTACAACTAAAATCTAAGCATGCAAATTTTTATCTTAAACAATCCTGATTAATGACAATTGTTATGATAAAACAATGAAAATTTTCTAAACTGTTTCCTTTTTAAGAACTTTCATGTACATTAACTCTACTATAAAGCTATGTTTCTCATTGGTCAACATCAACAAATGATCCAAAGACAAAGTCTTGAATCACTTGTTCTCCTGGTACAAATATTGGTAACTTTTTAATTTTAGTGTCAACATGATCTGTACTTGTTTGTTCCAAAACTTTCCCCACGGAAAATAGGTCAAAAACTAGCATTGCATTTTTGGAGTTTAATGCTTGGCTTATATCCTTTTCTCTTTTTTCTAAATCCCTTTTGATATCCTTTAATCTCTTTTCTTCCTCATTCACTGATGTGGCTAGATTTTTTCTTCTTTCATTCAATTCATCTAAAAGTTTTCTTGTATTTTCTAAAACTTCATCCTTTAATATTGTGTCTCGATTCATAATTTTTGTCTTCTGTATATCATATTTTTTGTCTTCTGAATCTTTCACGTTTCCCTGTTCTACTAATATTTTCAAATGTTGCTTTAATTTGTCTTCAATACGCAAATTTTTCATTGCATTCGTGATAAAATCATAACCTTCATCTAATTCAATCATTTTATGTCCATTGTGAATTTTGGATATACACAAAGGGCAGACAACTTCTTCACAAGATTGGCAAAAAAGACAACAGTTTTTTCCATTATGAATTATGCATGGAATTTTATTAAAATCTAGTTTATCCTTGTTTTGAAGCTGATATGTAGCAAGGTCAATGATCGTGTGCTGATCTGTGGATTTCACTTTCTCATGTAGTCTCCGACATTTTGTACACAAGAAGAATTCACACTGTAAACATTTCCATTTGATCTCATTAGATTCCTCACACATTTGACAGGTCACTGGAATTTGGCTCTTCATTAGGGATTTGGATAATGCCATAGTGATGAAAAATCCAGACTAACCCAACTATATTGAATAGAAAATATTTTCTGATGTACACTGTACAAATAATGTCATATATTTACTTTTTGATGTCATTTATTAAATCAGGGTCATTGTATAGATAAAGATGAAGATCATAACTAGATCAGTTAGTTATTCATGTAGATGCATTTTGTCCTTTTATCTTACTTACTATCAGATATTAAATCATTACTTAAGTAAATTTTAGGATTTCTTTCATTACTTAAAAGAATTGGGCACATAATTTTGCCTTTCATTTCTATGACCTTTCTTTTATGTAAAAGGGGCCGATATGACTGAATGGTTTAAGAAGCCAAGCTACTTCATCACTAGCTTGTCAACACATCTGGTTGGGAGTTCAAATCCCACACATGGCAGGTGTGCTTGACTCTTATATTAATTGAATACTCTGGATTGTCAGTTTTTCTGTTGAAGGTCATTTGTCTCTCAGGGCACTCCAGCTTCTTCCACTGCTAAAAAACGACTACCAGCAAATAGTGCTTACAGTGGCATTAAACACCAATCAATCAATCTATTCTAAGTATGAAGATATTATTTTCCATTATGCATAGGCGGATCCAGGGGGGGGGGCCCGGGCCCCCCTTTTCGTGGGAAAAATTTGGTTGATTATATAGGGAATCATTGAAGCATGACTGGAGCGAAATAAACAATTATAAAAATAATTTGCAAAAAGTCAAATTAATTCTTTTAAACAAAATTTTAAATTCATTGTTATCATATTTTTAAAAAAAATGGTCTGCTTAAAGTAAAAAAAATGTGATAAAATGTCTCAGAAGGGTGATAAATATTTTCTTCAAACAGTTTAATATGTTTTGATAATTAGGACCAGTTTGTTCCAATTGGGTCTAGTTGAACTTGCCATCAATCAATCATACATTTTTATCCAAATTACCAGATCATTGAACCTTGTGTTAATATGCTTCATTATGGGCAGTCAATTCTGGCCTGGTCAACAAAACACTTTTAAATTACATGTAGCTGTTTCTTTGTAGAGCGCACAGTGGTAAGAAGTAAGACGGAGATCTACACAAAATCAGAAAAATGTTTCTCAGAAGAACAATGCATTTTCTGCACACAGTTTTTAGTGTTTTGAATAAACATGTTTAGAATTGTGGTATTTTGAAGGAAAAAAATGGTCTGCATAAAATCAGAAAAACGTGCCTCAGAAAGGCAATACATGTTTTCTGCAAACTGTTTATTGTGTTTTGAACATGTTTAGAATCAGGCACAGTCTGTTCAAGTGGATCTAGTACAATCCTGTCATCAATCAATCAATTACATGGTATATTATATTAATTCTTTAAATAGTTTTTAATGTTTCTTTTACAGGCCAGTGAACTGTATATACAGCTGTCTTTTAAACACCAGAAAGAAAAGCCTGAGAAATGGATGTCAATGTGGATAGATCCTATGCTGAAAGTTCTAGCTCTGGACAACAAACAACAAATCAACAATGTTATAGAGGTTAGTATAGTTGAACAGGCAGGCAACAGTAACCATATATTAGAACAATTAAGGCATTACAAATGGAACAATTCAAAAACATGATATGAAGAGAGACAGACAATGCCAGGGTCAAAATAAAAATAGATAAAAAGACGCAACATTTTACAAAATACATCTTTGAGCCATATGATCTTATAAGAGGCTCCACAAAAACCAGGAGAGAGCTCGCAAAGATGTAGGGAGTGCATGAATGATAAGATAAATGTGTAATATAAATACTGAGTAAGATAATTGAAAAAAAATGTTTGAATGATCACATTGTAAATGCTTAAAACCTGACTTAAGTGGGTGCAATTATATGTTTCCTTTTTGTCAAGTCAAATTACAAGAGGATACTTATTTGGCCTAGGATTTTCACTCTCCAAAGTTACAATCTTTTGTTGCTTATTTTACATAATAAGTTCAAATATTAAAAGAACTTGAAATGAACAGGTTTGATTAATTCATTGATTCATTGTAATAAAGATTCATTGTTATAAAGATTGAAAAATTTGATATTTTCAGTTTATATCTATATATGTGATACATATATAGAATGTTCTGCTTCACGTCATCTTAATAATCACTGAGAGGCTTTTAACCACACTGAAAAATGAAAAAGATTACTAAAATCAATTTGAGGAGTACTCTTTAAATAAATAAACCACAAAAGAAGGTTATTTAAGTTAATGTTCATTAGACAAAATTAAAATGAACGAAAGAGGACAAAAAAGCTTACCAAAGGGACAATGAATTTATAACTGTTCTTCAAACTGGAGAAGGTAAAAACTAAAAGGAGTTATCAGTATTTTAGAGAGGCTGTATGTAGCAAACATGTCTTCTATTTAAGTGCATTAGAGTTATCCAAAATTATTCAGAAAATACTCATAAAAGTTATTGTGACTTTTGATTTTTCAGTATATTTTGACAAAACTGTTGAAGAAGGATAAAGAAATACTGCCATACATACTGAAACAACTCTCAACACAATCTGGTAAGTTTTTTCCATTAAAAACTTTAACTGCAGACTGTATGTAATAAACTAAGTCCGTTTATAAATGATTACATTAGATGTATGTTTCATTATAATACATTATTCTGATTGGCTACACTGCAGTCTCATGTTATTCCTTAAGCAATTGCATTACACAATAAAATTTATCATTCATGATGACACAAGGTCCCACAATAAAGTGCACAGGTAGATTAAATAAAAAAACTTGATAAAAATCGTGTTTTCTTGATCCCAGCTTAAAAATGTAATTATAAGTATTGAATGCTTCTTTTTGTAACTTAAAAGGGGTGTAAAAGTGTTGACTGCGCACATTTTTTTAATTTTCCCAATGAAGTTACAAAAAGAAGCATTCAATTCTTTTAAAAGTAATATACAGAAAAACAGGAAACAAATTTTTATAAAACTTTCTATATACTAGCTTTTGATTATATAAAAGCTTCTATTCAAGCTTGGTACAAATACAGGATAGTTTAAGAAAGTTGGTAAAAATTTTAAAACTTTAATCTCAGAGTGAATATTTGTGTAAGCCGACGTCGCCATTGCAAACGTAATATAGGATCGCTATGTCAGGCTTTTGCCACAAAAAAATCCTTGCTCGACAAAAATCATACATTTCAAATAAAAGTTGGTTCAGTGCTCATTGACTTTTACCATGTTCCTTTTACTTCATAAAAAAGCTTTAGACATACCCATGTAAAAATGGTAACTCTTGTCATTTGATGTGAAGATTTTGTTTATCATTTTGTAGATACTTCAAAAATGTCATCGCTGGTGACTTGTTTACGTAGAGCAAGAGTTATGGGACTTTTAGACAAACAATTGGAATCTGAAGAAAGTGTCAACAAACTGATAGATATGTCTGTACTACAACAAGCTTTATGTCATATAGATGACCAGGTATTTTGTAGTTTAGAATATAATTAAAATTAGAATTAGAAGGGTTTACATCAATGGAATGAAAAATTAACACAAGAACCAAAAAAAGATGTTGGGATGAAATTTAAAGTGCAGGGGCAGCATGTGGGAATACATATTAAGACAAGGAGGGATATTTGCCCAATTTATAGGCATTATGTTTTCTGGTCTGTGCGTCCGTTCGGCCTGCTTCAGGTTAAAGTTTTGGTCAAAGTAGCTTTTGATGCAGTTGAACTCCAGTCAACTTGAAACTTAGTACTCATGTTCCTTATGATATGATCTTTCTAATTTTAATGCCAAATTATAATTTTAACCCCAGTTTCATGGTCCACTGAGCATGGCAAATGATAGTGTCATTGGGGCATCCATGTACTATGGACACATTCTTGTTTTTAGTGAAAGATAAACATGCTGAATTAGAAAAAAATCAAACAATATTGTAGCATGCTGATCTAAAAGTTGTAAAATTAAAGTAAGCAGGCTAAGAAAATTTCTGGAATAATAGAAGGTAACAAACCTGGAAAACATTTTAGATTTGATATGTTTTTTATGCTCTATGAACCCTTTGGCTGATGTTTGAATACATTCAGGAAAGACCATGATGTAGAATAGCACCTGTATTCACTTCTTGATAAAATAAAAATCAAAAGTTTTTAGATGGTTGTAATTCATTTGGGGGAAATATGGTAATCTTGCATATTCTAAATTCACAAAATTTTTATTAATGCGAATAATGCGACTGGATGGGAATCACAATATCAAGAACTCACATTCTGATAACTGAAACATAGATCTGTTAGCAGTTTTTTTCAAAATCGCAATAGTTAAACTTGCATTTTTGTCTTTTCTTTAAAAATCTCAAAAATAAATGCACACAATAATTGCTGAATTTATAGTATTATATTTATATGTTGGAAACCATCATATTTTTATCAGTGTGGAAAATAGTGAGTGGGTTAAAACTTTAGTCACTAAAGGAGAATTGTTCAATATATTTCAGGTTAGACTGGATGCGTTTGCCTTTATCTGTGAAAGTAATAAAACAACAGCAGTGGTCTGTGATTGGGAGGTACAACTCATTAAGACATTTCTACCATGGAACTTAAATAGTCAGTCACCTGGATTTAGACAACTTCTAGTTTCACAGCTAAAGAAGGTAAAAAAATGTCAACTGCAAAAGTGTTCAAGCAGAACAAGTAATAGTTCTGAATTTAGCCTCTTCAGAATCTAAAGGCCTAGGTGTAATATCATTGTTTGTACACCAAAATGAAAATAACTTTATATCAATGGTTGAATTTTCATTTTTGGTACATTTTATAATAGTTTGATGATTATTTCAAGGCCATAGGTCATGGTCCAGCAACTTTGAATTAATCAGCAATGTTGCTGGGTTTTTTTTCTCGATTTTCTGAGGACAGCCTTACACATATCTGTGTGTCAACAGTTTATTGTAATTTGTACTCATAGATGGGATTTTTAAAAGTTCTCCATCACTAAAACTTTTGATTCGCAGAACATACTCTTTAAAGAAGTAATTTATGAATAATAATGTATCTGATTTTTCTTTACAGCTGCTATATAGAATGAAGGAAAGTGAAACAATGATGTTACGTCAGATAAAAAAGATGAATGGCACTGCTGATGGTCAGGTTATGAAAGAGAGTCAGAGTCTAAAACAGTACCAGGTTAGAGAGGTTGTTAAAAACAGTGTCCCTGCGGCTGTGGTATATCCCCCTTTTACAATTAGATTTTTTTGCAAGTGAAAAAGCTGGTGGATAGTTGTCTCATTGGCAATTATACCACTTCTCTTTATATTTATATTACTGTAAATTCAGAAATTATTGCATGCTTTTATTATTGCGATTTTGTCATTTTAGACTTAAATGCAATTTTAATTTTTACGATTTTGAGAAAAATACTATTTTATTCATATAAAATATTTTAAAATGCGAGTTTTAAATTATTGCGTTTACAATTCTGTTGATTTTTTTGCATTAATAAAAACCATCGCAATAATTTCTGAGTTTACAGTATACAATTATATTCATGCAAACTATAAATGAAGTCCTATGCAGTTTAAGAAACTTCATACAGTAGTTAATCCATTAATAAAATAAAACCAACAAAGTTGAAATTTGAACATTGTGAGAAAGAAATTTGTCAGTATATTCAATTCTCTAATTCTTTGGTTAAGTTAAGTCTTTCCAGACCCATTGTATATTACAATTCAAATGATAAAACTAAATGCCTGATATATGTACATAACACAATAAACGAAAAACAATATGATAGGCAATAACAAATGTCAACCAATGAATAACAGGCTCCTGACTAGGGACATGCACACTGAATGGGGCAAGGTTTTTAATATAAACAAGAAGATGTGGTATGATTTCAAATGAGAAAATTCTCCACAAGAGGCTAAATGACACAGAAAATAACAGCTATAAATATATTAACAGCACCTAATGCACCCCCCCCCTTTCCACCCACCTACCCAAACAATTATATTTGTAATACTTTTTTGAGATTTGTAAACATATCTTCTATAAGAGGTATTGACACAATCATATAAGTTTTATCCTGTAAACTAAAGCCTTCCATGTATTTTGCAGGATTTTCTGTCGTGGTTGACCAGACATTTATCTAGCTGTTTATGTAAATGAGATTTGTTAACTTGTCTTTCTATTAAATGTATTGATACCATTTATTGTGAGTTTTATCCTGTAAGCTATAAAGTTTGTCATATATTTTAACTAAAGTTTTCTGTGTATTGTACAGGATTTTCTGTCTTGGTTGACCAGACATTTATTTAGCTGTTTACATCCAGGATCATCATTCCCTAGAAAAACAACATGTCTGACAGCCTTGAACTTAATGGTGGATATATTTGGTACGCCGTCTACTGAAGGTAATTTCTACAACACAGAAATTTAAATGTTTTTTAATATATATGAATAATTATATCTGAGTTTTTGTAATGAATATATCAAAGAAATATTTTCAAGTCATGCACGTTTTTGATAAGCTTAAATGGAAATATGTAATGAATGTCCTTGCCAATTTTTGGATGTACAAAATTTAGAAATAAAGTCAGAAGTACCATTGAATCTGATTTTATTAATTTATAGAACATTTCTTTAATTAAACTGCAGGATATTTTGTCTGTTAAAACAATTGACATTCAGTTATTGAAATTTTTGGTCATTTGTTGAAAATAATGATTATGTGGTAAAAAAAAATGTAATCTTCTTTCACGTAAAAATTGACAAAGGGGAGATAACTTATAGTTATTGGTTAACTATTGCTTTTTTGGGCTGAATTGTTACACAATTTTTAATTCGAGATTTCTTTAGTGTGTATTTATCAGTGTCATTAATTGGGAAAGAACAAGTAAATATTTATCAATTCCTACTGGGTTTTGTTTTCGAAGGAAAAAGAAATTATCATTGAAGCATTTTTTCAATTTATTGCTGTACAAGGTTTCTTTTTTCTTTTTTGATTTTACCATTTAGAGTTTATTATATATAATAAATGAACCTTTGACTTTATTTTTTTTGTAATTTTTTGCAGGGTTCTGTGTTTGTATTGAGATAAAAGGAGAAGATTTCAATGTTTTAATAGAATGCCTGACAGATACATTTGAAGATAACAAAATAGAGGCTTACAAACTTCTTAAATATCTATCATCATTAGACTTCATGAAACAGGTATTCAAATTCTTTATGATATTTGCACCAACAAATGCAGCAGAAGAAAAATATTTTAATCTTTAGTTTATTTCATGTCAAAGACATTCTTCATATATTTAAATATTAACTTATCCTGACCAATTGACTTTTTTAATGTGTTGTTGGCTTATTTGAAGTTCTTCTTTGGATGCATTTAATCACCAGTTTTACTGTACTTAGAGTGCTTAATCCCATTATTAACTACTTCAATTCTGAAACCCAGACTAAAACTTGTTCATTTACTGAATTTAAGGTTAAAAAACATATACCGGTACATCACAATTACAACCTAATCTGCCGTAATCCCAGGTTTGTACAAGCATTCCTCCTATTCCTACATGGATTTTTAACATTTTACATACTGGTTTATAAAATGTTGAAATAGCAAGAATAAACCATAAGGTGCAATGCCTTTATCTATTTATCTAATAATATCAGTTATATTGCACCTTAAATGGCTATGATGACTATTTTTTTCAAATTGTAAGCTTTGATTGAACTTACCTTCAAAAACATTCGCAAACCATTTTAAACATTAGACAATTATATTAGGAACCAAGCTTTTTGTCTACATATAATATACTGTCTGTTTTACCATTTTTAGACATTTGATTGTGTGGATGGATTATTTGAAACTGCCCTGAATTTAGCAGGCAGCACTCGTCCCCTAGATAGCACAACCGCAGCATACATGTTCAGAATCTTACTGCTGCAAGCAGAATTCCTACAAGTCATGACAAAGGAATCGAAGTCAAGGTCATTCATTATTTCATGTGGACAGCCATCTTTCCCAGAAATATCTGCCAGCCAATCAGGAAGAACTTTACATCTATTGACATGGTTGATGGAATATCTGAAGTATCAAATAAAGATGGCAGATCAGAGTTTGATGTCTGCTGCTTGTAGTAAACCGTTATATCCAACTTTGCATAGCATAAGATACATCATCCAAGATGTCAACTTTAAGTGAGTACAATTTTAGAAAAAGGGGGTAGTATAGGTTAAAATCCTTAAATTGTATTCATATATTTGGCCTTATAAAATTTTAGCCAGTATAAAAATAGAAGATGTGATATGATTGCTAAAGTGACAACTATCCATCAGAGAACTAATGACATAGATGCAAGCAGCTATTAGTAAGGCCTTCCAGGGCTCACACTACTTCAGAATTATAGGGAGAAGTGACTTCTCTTTTTGAAACTGATAGGGAGAAGTTGTGAGATTTGAAAGAGAAGTGCTCATTCGCGCCGTGCGCTACAATGTTTGGATATTACAATAGTATAAAGGGTCATATGTAAATAATGTTCTTTTTATATTATTCAATTCATATCTGAGTATACAATTAAAGTAACATTTCAAATTAAAAGTTTTACTAAGGTTCTTGTGAGAAACTACCAACTAAATATTTAATATCTAGCACTAAAAAAAATATTTGTTTTATTTTAAAAATGTAAAGAAATTATAATATATCAATTACAATTTAATTCAAATTTATCTTGTGTATGAAATTCAGTGTTTCTCATAAAAAAAATATAAAAGTTATTAAGCTGGGCCATAATATAATTAATAGTCTCAGAGTTAAGCAACTTTGAAACAATCCATAAAAAATATAGGGAATTATATACACCAATCAATTAGATGTAACCAAAAGTCTCTTAATGTGTGTGGAATACGTAATTTTCCCCTTTGGGATCAATATTCTTCTGTCAGCTGTTCCATCCTCTGTGCGTCCGTAGTAATTATTGTAAACATACAGATTTCGGTCATAGCTGGTCCGGTTCAGATCCGTAATTTAGAAATCTGTCAATGGCGGACGAATACAAGAAAATTTACAAAAATAAACGATGTTTGACAAGTTATTTGGAAAGGAACATGAAGTTTTTAATGCAATAAATGGATAAAACATTTACTGGAGGCAACTTTTATCACGTTTAAATGAAGTAACAAACTTATTTTGCCGTCGAAATTTAGGTTGATGTACGTTTTTGAGTAACAAGCACCGGAACTTGCGGAAATGCACGAAGTGATAAAAAGTTGTATTTTTATCAAATAACCTGCTACACACTGCAAAGACAATGCTTCAACCTCTTTTCTTAAGATAATGAATCCTTTATGTCTAAATTTCTTTAATTATCAATAAAAATTGATGTTTCATCAACTTGGTAAAAATTGAAAATGTCCGATGACGGAAGCGACTGAAAGCGAGTATCGTCAAGAACAGGGCGACTTGTTTTCGCTTTTGGGGGTCGGGGAAAGCGAAGTGACGGTCGGGAAAGCGACTTCTTCGCCCAAGTCGCCTGGTAGGATGAGCCCTGGCCTTCAAGTAAACTCCAGGCATACTTCCAGCATACCAACATTCCTTATTCATTATTCAGTAAAGACAAATAGAGTACATATATGGAAAGGACAGAAAAGATAAAGTTTGCGTTTTACAAATAAGCTTAAATTAGCTCTATAAAGTATCAGCATATCTTAATGTAAGATAAATACATGTGTGTTGTTATTCTTACAATTCTTATTTTTAAGCTGCTGTTGTAGGCAAGAGGTGCATACAGTCTGTCCTTGCTGTTTCCGTCTTTTTTGTCCACCCATTCATCCCATTTTCAATTCAAAGCTTGAGCTGTAGCATTTGTATCCTCAAACACATTAATGTCTGCTTTAAATTATAATTTATGTATCACCAAAATTAATCATACCTGCCAACTGTCACTATTTGCGGGGGATTTCCCCCATGGAGGCTCCCAAATGGAAATTTTGAAAGAGCAATTGTGTCTACAATTTTAATCAAAACAACTGATTAACAATAGCTGTATTGCTTTTGGTTTGAAGTAAACTATTAAACAATAAAAAAAAAAAAGTATGAAGAAGCCAAAAAACAACATTAGAATACATTTGAAGCCCCCTTCAAGGTACTTTAGGACTATGAGAGTCATTGTGCACATAAAATCCCCATGGGCATTTTGAAAAGTTGGTAGATATGATTAATAATTGAATCTTTTATTTCTGAGTTTTTCAATCTTTGAAGCCTTGTATTTGTAGGTCAATAGTGACATCAGAAATTCCATTTTGGAAATCAATTGTAGCAGAACTTATCAATGGATGTCTACAAATATCACAGATTGTCTCCCCTGTTGTACAAAATTCATCACCAGAGGGCAACATTCCTGCAGAAGTTATGGGCAGTATGTAATTTGAAAAAAAAATTATGCTCCTGGTTACATTAAACACAATAAAATTCAACAAAATAACAGATAATTTGCCCGAAAGTGGGTCATCAGGTGCAAAAAGCGTAAATTTTGCCGATTTTTCGTCCTTTCTCTTGACCCAGAAGACCCAGGGATGCTGGTAAAGGTATCCAGCTGTAGCCTGCATGTAGAGTGGACCCTAGTTAATGAATTGACCCCAACAGTTGTTAGGTCGGAGTGAATCTGATCTTGGTTCAGCAGTATATTTGGACCAAAAATACTGAATTTCCTGATTTTTGCCGATTTTTGACTTCAAATGGACCCAAAACCGGAAGTAGTTGTTTCCTATGAGTATTTCAATAATAATAACGATCAGTAGTTATATGGCCATGGGTTTGCACTATTTTTGCAAGTTTTATGCCTCTGAACTTCCTGTGTAAGATACAGATGTGAAGCCCACACCTCCAGAAAACCGAGTTTTAGCCAATTTCAATTTTCCAAGTCCGTATTTGTGCTCAAAATGCTAATTATACATGAGAAACGGGAATATGGATAGCCTCAGGTTGACTGAACATCCATATCTTTTAAAATAAGTATCATAAAGTAGACTTCTAAAAGTATGGAACGCCATTGGAGCCAAATAACGGTTAATTGGGTACGCCCGTCATATGACGGTCACCACATGGTAAGGGTTAATTTACTGTGAATACTTTTTTGGGGAAAATTATACTTCAGTTCTTTTTTTGTTTTTATGTATATGCATCAAAACTGTTGTCATAAAGGAATCGGTAGGTGTGAAACATTAGAAATATACATCCACATCTTATTACTTTTAAATTCAGTTCATATATGTCTAGATTTAAACTCAGACTTTTAATATCTCTCTTTCTTTATAAAAATTATGTTATAAACATATTTTTTATGATTCTGTTACAGACATTACACAAACAACAGAGGGTCTAATGCCAGAATATTTAACTGTATGCTGCTGGAGAAGTATAAAGGAGGTCTCTTTGCTACTGGGTCTGTTGTGTACTAATGTACCAGTAAAGAATACAGGGGACCAGAACCCTGGGGGTCTAATGACATGTGAACAGGTAATTATACATATTTCTGTAAAAGGGTTAGGAATAACATGTTCTGTAAAAGGGTTAGGAATAACAAGTTCTGTAAAAGGGTTAGGAATAACAAATTCTGTAAAATGGTTAGGAATAACAAGTTCTGTAAAAGGGTTAAGAATAACAAGTTCTGTAAAAGGGTTAGGAATAACAAATTCTGTAAAATGGTTAGGAATAACAAGTTCTGTAAAAGGGTTAGGAATAACAAGTTCTGTAAAAGGGTTAGGAATAACAAGTTCTGTAAAAGGGTTAGGAATAACAAATTCTGTAAAAGGGTTAGGAATAACAAGTTCTGTAAAAGGGTTAGGAATAACAAATTCTGTAAAAGGGTTTAGAATAACAAATTCTCTAAAAGGGTTTGGAATAACAAATTCTGTAAAAGGGTTAGGAATAACAAGTTCTGTAAAAGGGTTAGGAATAACAAGTTCTGTAAAAGGGTTAGGAATAACAAGTTCTGTAAAAGGGTTAGGAATAACAAATTCTGTAAAAGGGTTAGGAATAACAAGTTCTGTAAAAGGGTTAGGAATAACAAATTCTGTAAAAGGGTTTAGAATAACAAATTCTCTAAAAGGGTTTGGAATAACAAATTCTGTAAAGGGGTTTGGAATAACAAATTCTGTAAAAGGGTTTGGAATAACAAATTCTGTAAAAGGGTTTGGAATAACAAATTCTGTAAAAGGGTTTGGAATAACAAGTTCTGTTAAGTACTAAGGGCAAACATACAACAATACGAAGTACAGTGGTAAAAGATTTCATCTTTGAAATTTGGGTTATTTCTTAATCATTAATGGTATTTGTATAGTCCTCCTAAACATATCCTTAACTTTGTATAATTCCTAGTATGTCTAATCATTGAAGTATTATATTGACAGGAACTACAACGATTAATTAGCATTTATTTATAACCCGAGTAGCCCTGTAGAAAAGATATGGAAACTGTCTAATTAGTACGCTGTCGTTAATTTCTTTTGTGAATATCTGCGATGCCGCGGTCATAAATTGACCAGAGATACTTCTTATCAATCACATGGTTTTAATCGAGACAGCTTAACAATATTACCTGTCGGAAAACACCTTTACTTATTTCAATCGCGTCGGTAGACCTTTATTCGTGAACAACTTATTTAAACAAATCGACTGATGCATAAAAAATGAAAATCAGCCCAGAATTAATTATTCTACAACGATTTGAAATAGTGAGCGACATTATTTTATTAGTTTGTGGGTGAAGTTATAATCGCGATTAAGGTGTGTTCCGGTTACCGCCGGTTCACAATAAATATATTTAATAAATATTAAAACTGTGAAGTTTAGAGTAATATGTATGGTTAAGTTACTGAATAATCCTGGAAAGTAGAAATTTCCAGTTAACAATACGAAAATTAATCGAGCAAGTACCAATCAACAAAATACAGCAGAAGAAAACAGAGATCTAACTACGTTATATAGATATTTATATAATACATTTCTGTTCCCCTAAAATATGTTATCACTATCCGACCAAATGAAACCGTCCAAATGATACTGGTTAATATTATTGAACAGTCTCACAAGAATTTGTATAATGTCACTATACAGAACTTTGAGTCGCAGTACTAAATAAAAATCAACACATCGGGGTTCAGCTGAACATTCGTATATACCAACCAATGATCTTACCCTGGATTTAGAGCGAAGCTTAAGGTCAAGTAACAGTAAATGAACGCCGTCTAGCGGATTCCGCGAAATATTGCGACGTTTTGTACGAATTACGTCCCTTTGACTAGATTTTGCAATGTTTAAATTGCACCCGGCGACTTTTCGATGGGACGTCAACGGTAAATTTGATGGAAAATATGTTACTTCTAGGAGAATGAACTTGTTTTTCTAAAATTTAAAATTTAAAATTAATATGAAAACAGTCATGAAGACGATCTTCAAAATGAAAATAAGGTGTTTGACTGGCTTCAGGGACGTAGATCTAGGGTGGTAGAGTTTGTATATATCTGCCGACCAAAACAAGTGTGAAAACTGTTGCTCACTACTATTTCTACATAATTGTGATGAGAAAAAACAGTGTGGTCTCGGATTGATTGTTGGTTGCTTAACGTCCAGTGGCAAATATTTCATGCATATTCAGGACGAGTGTGGTCTCGGAAGTATATTCTATATGTAGTATGTCAAAACTGTCCTTACAAAAACCCTATATTCACTGGGAAAAGACATCGTCAGAAAAAAAGCAGAAGGGGATGCAAGTTTGGGACATTAATACTAAAGTTAAAACTTAGTATTGTACGGTAAGACTACATATCCCATATTTTGAAAATTATCACACCAGTCAGTCGGAACAAGTAAAAATATTTTCAAATTACAGAAAAGGAAATGAACCACATAAACTAATACTGGTCATAAATTCGCCGCTGCTGTCAGTCAGTCATAGATGGCACTAAACAGTATAATACACTTAAATTAATTAACATGTTCACGGTTGGAACAACAGTTTAATATTCATAAACCGTTTTTAGACTATAACAAATTAAAAATAAACAAAAATGATGTTTCACGATCATTATTAATCCATCGCTACATTTTGTATTCTAACGTTGTTTTTTTGTTGTTGAAAAATGGTGTTTTCTTTCACGTCCGCAATTTCGATGTTAAAAATAGAACACAAATCTTTAAATAGATACATGTATAAATAGTATATGGTTTGAAGATTTATACATGGCTTAGTATCCTAACAGTATTGATTCGTATGTAAATGCCATAAGTAGTCAGTACTTCAATAAGACAGCAACCAGACAACAACACAAGGCCAAAAGAAAATTAAAAAGGAAAAGACATCTTATGATATGCATTTGTAAGGAGGGAAGGGGTTGACAGGGGTCCTGATCCCGAAATCCCAGACTTTAAAACATGAAATCCCGAGGTCCCGAATTTATAGAAATTTAAATCACGCCATCCCAAAATTCGAAAAAAGAATAACCGGACCCAGAAAGGATCAATCCCGAAATCCCGTGCTTAAAAACACCCGATCCCAGAGTCCCGTTAAAGGTCCCCCCTCATTTGTGTAGATGGACTAAATAAGAAAACACAATATTTCCAGTCATGTCTCAGCTGTGTGCGATTGTTTTTTTTTTCTTCGTTTTTTTTTTTTTTTGGGGGGGGGGGGGGGTATTTTTGTAGGCATATTAAACATAAATATGTACATATGTGTTTATGTCATATGTAAACCTCCGTATGTTTGGTTTCCTTGGAAATGTTTTTACACGATGTATTTTTTGGAAAAAACACTGTACTACAAAGACCGTGCAATGTCTTGAGAGAAAGCAAAATTCAGAGAGAGAAGCACATTAATTTATTGTCACATATAATTAGATCTCAAAGGGAGTTGCAGAATAACAGATACTGGCGAATTGAACAAAAAAAGTTTGCAAAATTATAAAAAATAACAAAATAAACAAATTATTTAATACAATAGTGTAGCCCATGTACAGAATTAAGAAATCATGTAATGATAGAAGAATTTTACAAAATCGTTAATTGAAGATTTTACAGAATAAGTGTTATATTTAAAGATAAAGAACATTTAGGTCCACACTTATAATGGACCCTTTTGCGGAATAACTATAAAGGGGGACGGACGGACGGAAGGACGGGCGGCCAGACGGATTGACGGGCGGTCAGACGTACAGGGGTAGTTGAGGGGGGGGCATAAAAACATATACTGTAAACCAACTTATTTTCGCGAGCGATTTATTTTCGCGACTTTCGCGAGTAGAAAAATAGCGCGAATATAAATCGTCGCGAATATGCCAATCTTTGATCTTTCCTTAATAAACTTCATCAAGTAAATCAGATAATCGCGAAATTAAATAGCCGCCAAGTGTTCAAGAAAGGGTAAAATGCGAAATAAAGTATCCGCGAAAATAAGTTGGTTTACAGTAGCTTCAATTACATCTTTTATTGCGTCAACTTGTAGACAGTAGCCCCGACGATTTCTATTTTTAAGTTTTTTACAATGTATTTTTGTCTGAACTAGTAATTGTTTTAAATATGTATATTGATAATGAACATACATGTATCATATTTTTTACAACGTATAGTTTCTTTTTAAAATGTTCCATAAAAGAGGGTCTAATTGGGGTTGACGGGATACAGAATAATGGGCAAAAATTGCAGAATAAAATGCAAAAAAGAAAAAAAGAAAAGAGTGTTATGGGGTGCTAAAATATAAAGAATAAAGAATATTGGTAATACTAATAAAAATTAATGATAATTATCCAGACTCTTATGATAAAAAGAATCTATTAGTACGAAACACATAATCATCTTGCATAATCAACACGAAGAACGTTGGAAATTATTAGCATGATAACTTGACGTTATGTAATAAAAATTACGACGTCACGAATTTTGATGGGTTTTTTTGCCAAAATGTTGGGTTTGCATCGCTTCTACAGGGAAAACGAAGTCGGTGACCATATTTTTTTTTAATATCATCTAATTCGTAAGACAAAAAGGAAGAAAATATCACTTTAAAAAATAATTCTATGGAGCGGATCACGTGATTTATACCGGAAACCGAAAATTGTAGAAGAAAACTATAGATTTCCCCTATATATTCAATGTAATTTAGTACCCTCTCGGACCATTTTAAAAATGGATTTTTCTTGAAAACGAAGTCGGTGACATATACTTTTTTTAACATTTTCTGATGTATATTTTCAATATCTAATTGAGTTCTAAATTTTAAAAAAATCTATGGACTAGTTCATTTAGTGATCCTTGACCTTAATAATTCCTATATTTATTTAAAATCTCTTTGATCTTTTGATTTTATCAGAACGATCATTTACAATCGTCTTTAATATGCAGGAATTGTGTGCCACACAATGGAGTAAACAGTAGTTATTATATAATCACAACTTGCGATATATATTACATATAGACGATATAGTGCAATTTCTACCGAAAAAATAAATCAATAAAAATGGGGCATTTATTCAATAAATTTGGTACAAATTTCCATCGTCAATATGTTTTTCTATAGAATTAATGATGACTCGCATTAATCCATCAATCACTCAATCGGCGCAGTTAGGTAACGGAATCTGCCGAGGTTTGCCGATTGCTGTTTCCTAAGAATTTATCACAACTTTCGATTTCTTCGTTTATTTCCGTAATCCCGAAAGCAACCGAGAATGACAATACTGTAGGGCACCACACGCTGGTATGTAAATAACGTGCCATGTTTCAAGCTAATTAACATGTCATTAAATTGGGCGCGGCATCGCAAATGAAGTCGGGTCGTAGTAGTTCCTGTCACTATAATACTTCTATGGTCTAATGGTCTACTGTTTTGAAGTACTAGTAAATGATACAGATTTATAAAATTTTATGCTGACTGAATTATCAGGCATTTTTTTATTGATAGATCTATCTAAAAGACGGTGCACCTGTTTAGTTCTTCCTTCCTTTCTTAAGCCATTTTTTTTAAACTATTTTCATCATACATGTACATCATGATTGGCAGCTCAAATAAAAGAAAATAATCAGTATATATTAGCATAATTAGTCATTTTGTGCTGTTATAACTCCTATTAATATTTCTTATTTTAATAGATTGATGAAATTGGAAGCTATTTTAAGACTCAACTTCTAGAATCAATACATAGAGGAGCATTTGAATTGGCCTACGCTGGATTTGTTAAAATGTGTGATATGTTATGGAGGTAAGTTCTGGCGTTTTAACTTTCCTATTTCAAAAGGTTGATTTTTGGTCAAATTGTGTTGTTAAAGTGAACAAATCTCTTTATGGATAGCTAGATAACTTTGATCACTTAAGAAATAATTCCCTTTGAAAGGATTCTGTAAAGTCTGAAATCATGCAAACTTAAATATTGAAGAGAAAAAATATAATTTATTTCAAATCACAGTATTTAAAACTTTCATTTTTATCCTCCTGTTCATACATATTTTGATGTTATCAACAGTTATGTGTGTCACAATAATAATTGGATTGCAGTCAACTCTTGACATACAAAAAAGAAGGTGTGGTATGATTGTCAATGAAACAACTCTTCATAAGAGACCAAATGACACAGAAATAAACAACTATAGGTCACTGTACAGCCTTCAACAATGAGCAAAGTCCATACCACATTTGTCAGCTATAAAAGGCCCAAAAATCAAATACATGTATATAAAACAATAGAAATGAGAAAGCTAACTGCCTAATTAATGTACAAAAAAAATGAACGAAAAACAAATATGTAACGCAGCAATAAAACAACAATTACTGAATTACAGGCTCCTGAAATTCTAATTCCTAATTCTGTGTCAACCTTTAGGGTACAGTATTATTAATGATTTTCAGAAGTACCATACCAGACCTGTATAAGCGTCCAAAGCTATGGCTGTCGCACCTGATGACTGAAATCCAATCTGTCAGCTCTAAACTATGTGCTACAAGAAGGAGTGCTGGAGTTCCATTCTATGTACAAGTTAGTATTATGAAAGATTCGTTGGGATACCAATGTTCTTTGGTTTCGTGAGTACAGATGAACTGCAAATTTAAATGTTCAATAAATAACAAATTTTCTTTTAATAGGCTTTTTATTCAAAGATTGGCAAATGATGAAATTAAATATCCACAAATTATAAGTTTTCCTAGATCCACGAAAATTGATACCCATGAAAAATAAATGAATCCACAGTAATACGATTTTGTTTGGTCACATGTTTAAGTATTTCCCTGCTGTAGAGGAGGGAGCATTACGTTTTACACTTGTCCGTCTGTACGTACGTCCCAAAGTTAGTTTCTGTTCTCTAACTTAAGTTAGCCTTAGTCAAATGGTATGAAACCTATTTTAAATGCTTGTTACCACAAAATACAGATCAGGTTTGAATTTTGGGGGTGTCACTTTTATTGTTTGAGAGTTATGCTCCTTTAAAGATGGAAAAATTGTTGATTTTTTTTATTTTCATTTTTTAAATTAAGTTTGCCTCAACCAAATTTTATAAAACTTATACACTACTTATAACCACAAAACTCAGATCAAACAAGTATTTGGGAAGCATATATTGTTGAAAATTGTTATTAGAGTTACCAAATCTATTGATCATTTTAGGCCTTAGTGACCACAGAACCATTGACGACTGGAAGACAGTGCTTCAAACAAGCTATGACTGATTTAATTAAATTAGCATTGACAGAGGAGTCACATAACTTGTCAGAATCTAAGGTACGTCACATTGTTTGAACATTGAATATCAAGCCTAGAGGTTTATTTCAATTTATAAGTTTTTGATAACGGTCAGTGGTCATTTGACTATGGTTTTGTTTAAAGTTATATTTTTTGCCCCAGAAAATTATACAAATGTATCAATATGATGTTATAAAAATAAGGAGATATGGTATGATTGCCAATGAGGCATTTACTATCCATCTAGTTCAATTGGAGCTGATGTCAGTATTTGATGGGCAAAATAACAATGAAAAAACCTGTACCAAAAAGTCAGCTATAAAAGATAATTTCTTGCCAATTTTTTGGAAAATGAGAACATGTCACAAATATTTCAGTATTTTCCACTGTTCAATTGACCAGCAGGTCATAATTTGATGAAATTTAACTATAAAAACAGACTTTCAAACAAAAATAAACAAAAACAACACATGGTCCAGGTAACCATTTTTTTTATAAATGCACAAAATTTTATTGGGTTTTACAAGTTTTACTGACTTCATGTTTATTTTAGTTGCACAAAACATTATAGATTTGTAAAACTTTCTGATTTGTTTTGTCTAGGTTCATTCATTGAATATACTGAGAGCAATGTACAGAGACACAAGGTTGGGAGAAGATGTAACGCCCTTTGTAGCTGGTGGATTGCAGGCAGCTATTCTGGGCTTCAAGTCCAAATTCTGGGGAGTAAGTAGAGGGGGGAATATGACCTTAATCGGGACTCCGAGATCAGGTGTTTTTAAGCTCGGGATTTCCGGATTGACTCTTTTCAGGATCTGGGAATTATTTTTTCGAATTTCGGGATGTCGGGATTTAAATTTATTTAAATTCGGGCCCTCAGGATTTCGTGTTTTTAAGCCCGGGATTTCTGGATCAGGACCCCATCTACACCCCCCTCCCCCTAAGTATGCATATTTTCTAAAGGATGCAGATATTTCTAACTTTTCAATGCACAATATTTTGTATTCACTTAACATTCGTAGACATAAATCTTCATAGTGTCTATTTTGATTAAAATCTTTAATATTATAAAATGAAGATAACACTTTATATACTTGTTGTGTCAGAAACACTTTTCTGGATTGACATTCATTAGATATGTTCTGACCAAAATTTGACAGCTAAATGAAATTGAGAATTGAAATGGGGAAAGTTAATTTATAAAGCACAATGTTGTAAAAGGTTGAATACAGATTGTAATAATTCAAATGTGGAGAGAAACATCATACCTACCAACTTTTGAAAAAAACAATTGCGTGCAAGATGGCTGTCATAGACCTTAAAAACCTTCAAGGAGGCCTTCAAATACATTTTAAAGTTGTTTTTTTGGCTTCTCCATACTTTTATAAGCATTAAAACATTGGAAAATTAATTGTTTTGTTTAAAATTGTGGACAAAATTGCTCTTTCAAAATTTCAATTTAGGAGCCTTCATGGGAGAAATCGCAGATAGTGACAATTGGCAGGTATAAAACATATCAAAAAATCTTCTAACACTATTGCAGAAAAATGTATATGATTTTAAATAATATACATGAATTGTCAATTTTCAGATCTGCAATTCATCTACATTGTTATTTAGTGCTTTGATGACCAGAGTTTTTGGTGTGAAACGAAGTAAAGATGAAAGTAGCATGTCAAAGAAAAATTGGTAAGGATGATAGTTAACATTGTAGCATCTTTTTTCTTTATAGTTTGTTTATATCAAAAGAAAATATATATAACACTGTGGGAAAATATTCTCTGTTGCTTTATGGGAAGTTTTGGGGCTTTTGATATCCTGTTTGGTCAAGACATGAGTTTCAAGAGCCTAACCAAGTTAATCGATGAATTCTGTACTTGAAAATGACAATACAAAGATTTTTTTATTCATTTTGAAAAAATAGTTTATTAAATAAGGAAGTAATTTTAAATGGCTTGCAGTTAAGAAAAGATCAGGGACCTATCAATAGTTTTTACCACAATTTTTAATATAGAATACATTTTGTACTAGAAAAGACAGCATGTATGGTAATCCAAAAAAGATAATAGGAATGACTATAAAATATTTTACAGCACAACAGACCATACCAACCACCAACACTTGTCGTCCAAAAACAAGATATACAAACAAAGTTAAACAACTGTGAAGCTGACAACACATGGTCAAGAGACTGTGGAAAAGTTCTTATGAATATTAGCAGTCAAAACAAAAAGCCTTTGTTGTTTGTTGCTGTGTTACATATTTGTTTTTCATTTTTTTTTATTTGGTACATAAATTAGGCCGTTAATTTTTCTCATTTGAATTGTTTTTAATTTGTCATTTTGGGGTCATTTATAGCCGAATATGCGGTATTGGCTTTCCTCATTGTAGAAGGCTGTACAGTGACCTATAGTTGTTGTCATTTAGTCTACTGTGAACAGTTGTCTCGTTGGCAATCATACCACATCATCTTTTTTATATTAATTTGCATATTTATGATTTTTCCTTTACAGTCAAACTGGTAAAGCATTTTTCCACAAGTATCCAGGACTGTATAATTTTATTCTAGATCTGTTAGCTGAGGCCACACAGAATGTTGAGTGAGTAATTATTTATTTTACTGTAGTCTTGACATTTTTCACCTAGAACCACCACTGAGTATAGAGGACTGTATAATTTTGTTTTCAATCTAATGGCAAATGCCTCACTGAATGTAGGGTGAGCTGATTTTCTGTCATCAGTAATTTTTGCAACAATTATCCAGGATATATTTTAATCTATTTGCTGAAGCCTCACAAACGTAGAGTGATTTAATGTAAATCAAAAATTATTGTGAAAAATGTGACCGGGTTATCATCGCAATAATTAAAACTCACATTTTGAAATTTTTTATATGAATCAAACAGGATCTTTCTGAATACCCACAAAATTAAAATCGCATTTTAGTCTAAAATGAGAAAATCGGAATAATAAATGCACACAAAAATTTCTGAATTTACAGTAGTTGACTCTGTTGACAGACATTCTTTACACAAATAATAGGTAAAGCAAGAAGCTTTGAATTTGAAAATTTGATGGTGAATAAAATTGAGAATGGAAATGGGGAATGTGTCAAAGAGATAACAACCTGACCAAGGAGCGGAAAACAGCCAATGGCCACCAATGGGTCTTCAATATAGTTTTAAAAAAACGATCACCCGTAGACATTCTTTAACTGGCCCCTGAAACAAAATGGTGTAATTGTCCAGAGAAAATGGACATCATACTGAACTAACTGAAATAAATACAAGAAGCTAAAATTTAAAATCGTACAAGACTAACAAAGGCCAGAGGCTCCTGACTTGGGACAGACGCAAAAATGAGGCGGGGTTAAACATGTTTTTTGAGATTGTTACCCTCCCTCTATATCTCTAGCCAATGTAGAAAGATCGTACACACAGCAATATGCACAGTAAAACTCAGTTTAAAAGAAGCCTGAGTGGGATGTCAGAAAAATGTTTATTAAAGTTCAACAAATTTGCCTACTAAGAAGAATATCTGTATGAGAAAAAAAGCCTTAAGCAAACTTCTATAATTTAGTAAATTTTTCTTCTAAATTAAATTATTTAGTATTTGATTGGATTGCTTCTATATCTTTTTCAGAGAACATGGTACAGTTCACCTTCATCCTTCTCTCTATCCACTTCTGATGGTGCTGGCTAGACTGTTTCCATCTCCACTAGAGGGAACAGATACCAGTTTGAATCTGTCAGCCTTCATTCCTTACATATTAAGGTAGGTACAAAAAATGTAGATGTCTTCTTTGTCCTTACATTAACTATTGCTGGTAGTGTTGATAAGATATATTTTTGAAATACTAAGGCTTTTCTACCTCAGGAATAGATTTCCTTAGCTGTATTTGGCAAAACTTTTAGGAATTTCTGGTCCTTCTATGCTCTTCAACTTGTACTCTATTTGGCCTTTTAAACTTTTTTTGATTAGACGAGTCTTTTGTAGACGAAACGGGCGTCTGGCATTAGTGTAAAATTTTGGTCCTTTAGTAACCATGTAACCTGAAGTTTACAAAATATTCTATAGAAACCCCAAATAAAAAATTAATGTTGCTTTGGAATACCCAAGACATATCTTTATGACATAGAAATGTTTTACTGCAATCAAATGTAGGATTAATTACCTACAACTGTCAAATTCAAGGGAATATCTTTTTTGTCGAGCCTTTAGACTTTAGTCGAAAAAGCGAGACTAAGCGATCCTACATTCCGTTATCGTCGGCGGCGTCCACAAATATTCACTCTGTGGTTAAAGTTTTTGAAATTTTAATAACTGTCTTAAACTATACTGAATTTCTACCAAACTTGGACAGAATCTTGTTTATGATCATAATAAAGTATCCAGAAGTAAATTTTGTAAAAATAGAATTCCATTTTTTCCGTATTTTACTTATAAATGGACTTAGTTTTTCTGTGAGGAAACATTACATTCACTCTGTAGTTAAAGTTTTTAAAATTTTAATAACTTTCATAAACTATCCTTGATTTGTACCAAACTTGGACAGAAGCTTGTTTATGATCATAAGATAGTATCAAGAAGAAAATTTTGTAAAAATAAATTTCCACTTTTCCGTATTTTACTTATAAATGGACTTAGTTTTTCTGCGAGGAAACATTTCATTTGCTCTGTGGTTAAAGTTTTTAAAATTTAATAACTTTCATAAACTATCCTTGATTTGTACCAAACTTGGACAGGAAATTTTGTAAATGACTAAATCTATATTTTCATATTTTACTTTTAAATGGACTTAGATTTGCTGCCAGAAACAAAACATTCACTCTGGTTTAAGTTTTTAAAATTTTTATAATGTTCTTAAACTATCCTGGATTTCTACCAAACTTAGACAAAAGCTTGTTTCTGATCATAAGATATTATTCAGAAGTAAATTTTGTAAAAAAAAATTCACTTTTCCGTATTTTACTTATAAATGGACTTAGTTTTTCTTCCAGTTAACATTACATACAGTCTGCAGTTAAAGTTTGTAAAGCATTTATTAGATTCATAAACTATCCTGGATTTTTTACCAAACTTGGAAGCTTCTTTCAATCAAAAGACAGTTTCGAGAGGGAAATTTTGATTGATGTTTTTCCTCATTTTTGTTGAGTCTGCGATTAACAGCAAAAGTAGGCGAGGCACTGGGTTCCGTGGAACCCTTACGAATTTTTCAACCTATTTTCGTATACAACCAGATGTGACGTTCCATGATTTGGTGGTATTATACCTAAAGTGATTTGTTTGGGTTGTTGGCCAAAGTCTCTTTAAGGTTTTCTGAGGTCAGAGCAATATTTTACTACATTTTTCCATATTATTCAGATGTAGCAGTAGTGCAGTCATGAAGACTAGACAGATGTCAGCTAAAGCTTTACAACCTCTAGTTATAGGCAGTAATGTTGTCAGTGTACTCACTGACCTAATTCATAGACTTCCTGTCAATAGAGACCAGGTCCACTATAGTCAGGTCCATGGAGTTTTATTACAGGTAGATAAATGGAATTAAATTTTAGAAATTTGTAGTTGTACTTATCTGACCTCAAGGATACTGAATAGATATAGGAAGATGTGGTATGAATGCCAATGAGACAACTCTCCATCCAAATAAAAATTTATAAAAGTAAACCATTATAGGTCAAGGTACGGCCTTCAACACGAAGCCTTGGCTCACACCGAACAACAAGCTATAAAGGGCCCCAAAATTTCTAGTGTTAAACCATTTAAAAGGGAAAAACCACGATCTAATCTATAAAAAAAAACGAAAAACGAGAAAGTCCATTTTACAAAAAAACATTCTACTGAGATTGATCAAAAGTCATTAACAATTAGATATACTTACGATTAATCTTAGTCAAAAGTTTTCTGTGAAATAAACTCAAGATGTATATAGGGTTTTAATTTAGAAGATGTGATATGATTGCCAATCCAATGAGGCAACTAGAAAAATTTAATAGGCATAAGCAGCTATAGGTCATCATATTACCTTAAGGTTGTACCTAACACTACAGGGAGATAACTCTGTAAAGTTAGTTAAACGTTTTAATTATGTTGTGTTGTAAAAGGGATATTAAGCTTCTCAATGATCAAAATTGGTGTTTGTCAAATTGCTATATAACCTGTATATTTTTTCTGATCAATTGGTTGGTTCAAATGTTTTGAAATTTTTATATTTTGTTAAAGGGTCAAAGTAAATACTTTGTCAAAATTTTATGAAAATTAAACTAGCCAAATTAATTTAAGTGAAGGTGTTGGGTACCACCTTAAAAATTACTAAAACTAATATCAAAAGTAAGCTATAAAAGGCGCAATATGATTGAATATAAAAGAAATAAAAGAATAAAGTAGCATCAAGACTTTTGATGAAGCAATGAATGAAAACATATAACACAGACAGCAAGCAACAAATGAATACCACAGAGATACAGGGAGCTGTCAGATTCATTCAGGCACATATTTGATTTTAAATTTATTTACCACTGATTTTCAGATAACATTGAACCAATATATCAATCATAATAACTTGCTCTCTATTGAATCAGTTGAACTTCTTCATATGACAGAATTCATCAGATCTTGATATCATTTTATGGTTCATTAAACAGAATTAAGTTTTTTTTATATTACCTGCAGTTTGACCTTGATTGAATAGATATCTATTGATAATGAGCTCACTGAGAATGTTGATCTGTCAATAATGGGAATCAGAAATAAATTATAAGAAATGACTGTAATATTTGTTCTGCCTTTTCAAAATAACATAAAAAATGTGGTGCATACTTTAAATAACCTGTTACGCAGGTTATTCAATGTGCACCACATTTTTGATGTTATTTCTTCATAGACAGAAATATATTACTATCACATAGACAGAAATATATCATTCCTTTATTGGATATAAATTAAATCTTAGAAAAGAAGTTGAATGTTCATAAAACATTCGAGCAAATTTTTAATCTTTGTGATTCCCTCAATTATTAAGATTGTTATATATCTTTTTTGCTTCATTCTAGATCCATAGTATAGTAGAGATATTGCCATCTTTGGAGAGTAACATAAGACAACAATCACAGCAGATTTTAGTTGAGGAATGGTTGAAGAGAACTTGGCTAGTGTCAAGGTAGAACAAACTTATATTTCTTTGTTTAGAATTAATAACTCCAAACACTAGGAGTACAGGATACTTTGGGATCTGTCTTACACTGTATTTTTGTTTTATTATACTTTGAACTAGAAAAAATGTTTATTAGGTCCTGCTGTTTAATCTATGGAAAGCCTTTTTGTAATCAGCTTGACCCATTGTGTTGGTCCATTCAAATATAATTCTGCTCTCTTGTTTTACAACCCATTGGAATTCGGTGATGAATCACAGCAGGATTATTTTCCAGAAAGCTGGTTGTGATAAGGTAGATGACTGAATAATGAAAGTCATGGCAAAAAAACTTTTTTACAAGTATCAATTATTTTATCTGTCTGACTTCCCTGTTAGCATAGGGATGAATAAAGGCAACAGTAGTATACCGCTGTTCAAAACTCATAAATCCATGGACAAAAAACAAAATCGGGGTAACAAACTAAAACCGAGGGAAACGCATTAAATATAAGAGGAGAACAACGACATAACACTAAAATGTAACACACATTGACAAAATCCCACGAGAATAACAAATATAACATATATATATAACATCAAAACCAAATACATGAATTTGGGATAGACAAGTACCGTGACACGTCTTATCGCAATGTGAATTTACACTCAAAAATAAGAGAAACTTGTTATGCTTATATATTTATGACCTCTATAAAATGTGTCTAGTACGTACTGGAAGAAACCATTCGTCATAAACTCATTTCATCATAGACACCCCTATGTGTGTTCATGTACTAAATTCTCTGGTTTAAAATCTATTTTGGTTCATGATCAGGGATGCTGCTTGGTTTGATTATTCACTATTGCTTGAATGTGTTTGTGTATATTGATGATCATGATAAACAATTAGTTACTTTACACACATAATGGAATAAACCAATCTTTGATGATTATGGTCAAAAGATTTGTTGTACTTTGACAACCCTGTGGTATACATGTGTGTTAAATAAAACCTTATTGAAATACTTTACTTATGTACATACTTGAGTATCCTATGTGATGACTCCAAGGTGACTGAATTGAAAAAAAATATATATATTTTTTCTTAAAACTAAATTGTCTGAGTTTTCTTCCCATATAAAGAAGTTGTGAATGTATTTTTAATAATGTAAACTTTATGTGGTAATTTGATTAAAACTTTCATCTTTAAAATTGTGTACATAACATTTGATCCGCGCAGCAGATAAAACATTTTACTATTATTTAGTGTTTTTAAGTAACTAATCATGATTCGTTGATGTTACCCCCTATACTACTTTACATGCATGATTATTAAAGCAATATTTTATTCCCTTTTCTTTATCATGTATATTTTGATCGATTCATTTTAAAAATAGGTCCACTTGCTTTTTATCAGTTTACTGTTCTTTGTTTTTGAGTAACCAAATATATTGATTTAAAAGAATTGTATCTAATCTTTCGGGGTTTTTTTTCATCACTTCTCTGTATAATCTAGTAATCTAGAAATCTGAGTTTTTGTAGACGTGCATCTGACGTTAATACAAAATTAAATCCTTGTGTCTATGATAAGTTTATTTACTACCACTGGGTTAATGCCACTGCTGGTGGAGTTTTAATTCCCTGAGGGTATCACCAGCCCAGTAGTGCTGACATGAATTATCATTGATATTGTAATATTTATAAAAGAGGGACGAAAGATACCAGAGGGAGAGTCAAACTCATAGATAGAAAATAAACTGACAACGCCATGGCTAAAAATACAAAGACAAACAGACAACTAATAGTACAGAAGACACAACATAGAAAGTAAAGATTAAGCAAAACAAACCCAACAAAAAACTGGGGTGATCTCAGGTGTTACGGAAGGGTAAGCAGATCTTGGTCCACATGTGACACCTGTGTTTCTTATGTTATTACAAATCCGGTAAATAGTATAATTTGGTAGGTCACATTCGTGAAAAAGGGAACAGGATTGTAGTTATGACATAAGGAACATATCCGATATCATCTGTGAAACGGTTATTCCATAATGGTCAACCAACTTGTGATGGATTCCGTAAAAAATTACCAAGTTAACTTCACCATTTGCAACTCTTGGTTTAATAGCTTCCTTGTGAGTAGCAATCCTCTATCAAGGAAATCATGATAGGAAATTAACTGCTCACTAAAATTTTTGAAATACTAAAGCTTTTCTACCTCAGGAATAGATTATCTTAGCTGTATTTGGCAAAACTATCAATGCTCTTCAAACTCGTACTTTATTTGGCCTTTTTAACTTTTTTAGATTCAAGCATAACTGATGAGTCTTTTGTAGACGTCTATCATTAATACAAAATTAAATCCTGGTATCTATGATGAGTTTATATATCTAGTACAAAAATATTTTTCAGAAAATTCGTACTTTCATTTTTTTTTTTTATTTTATGAAGGGGGCTTGGTGGCTGAGTGGTCTAAGAAGTTACTACTGCTTTAAAGTGGCTTTAAAACAAAAAACAAATTAAAAATCAAATTTTTTTCATCAAAATCACAAAACTAGTTACACCGCTTTAACAAAAATACATTTCTTGAGTTAATCTTTTTAAAAAGGCTTCACTTGTAAATGTTATCTCATAACATCATACGATCATTTGAAAGAAGAGATTAAAGAAATCAGAAACTTCACATGTCTTCAAATCTTCCAGAATGTCATTAAAACTCCTCTGGAATTTCAACTTCATACAATTTGGCATAAGTGTTTCTGTTGAAAAATGACACTGCATTTCCAATAACCAGTTTTCCGGGTTGGATAAAAGCCATGCCTAATGGTCCTATTATTCCAGCCTCTGCTGTTTTACAAAAGGTCAGAAGGTGGCCTGAATGATCCAAGATGTGAAGGGTATTGTTATATGAGTCTGCTATGATAACATTGTCAGACTTAGTGACTTCTGCTTGCATTGGTTTAAAAGGGTGCTTTCCAGAATTTACCGCTGGATGTCCATTATAGATGTGGACTTCATCTGTCAGAATGACAACACGGCCACGATTATTTTTTGATATCCTGTCCAATACAAAAATCTCTCCTTGCTTTGTTGCTGTTATCCTTATTGGAAAAGTGAATAGTTGTTGATTGTTTTTGTCAAATTCGTACATACACTTAGGGTGACCTTCCATGGTCATTACTACCACGGCACCACCACTTGGCATACTTCCACAGATAACACCACACATTGAACCTGACCCAGTCCTTATACATGCAAGTAATAGACGAATACCGTTACTGGTATCCCTGTGAACTGCTATAGGAAGCAAAGAGTTAAAGCTGAATTTTGATGGAATAGGTCCATTTGTATCACTTCCCAGTAACTTTAGATTGAAGCTGTTGTCTGTCATAAGAAGGTGGCCGTCAGCCAAAAGCTCCATGTCAAATGCAAATCCTCTGTAGTTAGACAGAACTTTTATCTTATCTTGTTCAAGTTGAATTTTCTGAATACGCTTTGTATATGCATCATTCAGCCAAATGGTCTCATCTGAGCTGATAAAAATACAATTCAAGATCCGTAATTCTGTATTATATTGTTTAACAGTTTTAATCTTGCACGGAATTATGGTTTTCTCTAAGTCCATTTCCTCTATGGCAATAAATCTATGATCCTAAAATTCTTTTATCTTCAGATGTACTCTGTTTTTACATCCATTACACATCATAAGTTCACAATCTTCACATTTCCATTTAATGTTCCCATTAGTTTCACATAACTGACAGGTTTTAGATTTTGGCTTAGAGGTTTGTGTATCCCGTGGCTGAACATGTTGTTGACCTACTTCTTTAATATTAATAACTCTGTGATCCTTTGTTTCCTTGATCTCAAGATGGATTCGGATTTTACATCTTTCACACATCAACAAATCACAATTTTCACATTTCCATTCTATTTTGGTATCTGTTTCACATAATTGACAGCTAACAGGAATCTGTGCCATCTGAACAGACTAAAAGGATTCAATTGTGAATGTCCTAAAATTTTCTATCTATTGAGTATTTACTGTATTTTAAATCTATTTTATACCATTTTACCTCCTTCAGATATATAGACCTTGGATTTTTAATTTCACTTCAATTAAAAGATTGTGTTACCAGTAATTGACATAAGTACTGTGAAATCTCGTATTCTGTTGAGTGTGTCACAATTCGCCGTTTCAGAATCTAATGCATCCTGGGTAATATTTTCAAAAGCGTACACCAAAGCGTTTTGATTGGTTTAAAACGTTATAAACAATGGCAATTCAACCAA
Organism: Mytilus edulis; assembly: GCA_019925275.1. Taxonomy (NCBI): domain Eukaryota; kingdom Metazoa; phylum Mollusca; class Bivalvia; order Mytilida; family Mytilidae; genus Mytilus; species Mytilus edulis. The sequence continues at coordinate 108,637,561 of CM034350.1, read as the reverse complement.
TGACATAACGTTATTTTCACTTTGGGGTACGAACAATGAAATTTCCCATGATGCTTTAGATTCTGAAACGGCCAATTTACGATAAACATGCTTCCATGTTTATCTGCTCTTCTGTTGAGTTTCTGTCACTTTGAAATGTTCCCAATTTCCATTCTCAAACATATTCCATAAAAGCTTCTTTTCAGTACCTTTTTTTAACCATATTCGATGTCAAGGGAGGATGTTGTCACCCTTCTAAACACATGATATCATAACTGCTGCTGATAGTTCTTATTATCCAGAAGATTTAGATTAAATGACACGCCACATTCTGTTTGTATATTAGGCTGTTAGTTTTCTCTTTTGAATTGTTTTACATTTGTCATTTCTGGGCCTTTTATAGCTGACTATGCGGAACTATTGCTCATTGTTAACGGCAGTACAGTGACCTATAGTTGTTAATTTCTGTGTCATTTGGTCTCTTGTGGAGAGTTGTCTCATTGGCAAGAATTATACCATATCTTCTTTTTTATAATGACAGTTTTTCAAAGTCCCAACTTTGTTTCACACAAATTTATAGCATCTTACTAAATATGAATATCTTTCAGTAATATTAAAACAGTTTATTTATTCCAAAATCCAAATGCTTCATTGCATTCACTAACATTAGTCTGTTGGATAATTGTCTGATTGGCAATCATATCTAGACTTTGTGTATGATATTAATCAACAATTAACCAATAGAAAAGGGCATAATAAATGAGGATATATATTAATATTTGTTGAATACTAAAGGAGTAGGTCCGGTAAGGGCCAATTTTGGCCTCAAATTTCAGGTTCATCTAACGAAAGTTTTTGGACACTTTTTAAACACTTAAGTGTCTATTTTAATTGATTCGATTAGTTTATGCAAAAGATTTTAACTGATTTAGTCATTAAAAATGCTCTCATTCAAGCTTAAATATGAAAAATCTATCAAATATGCCAAAAAACGTCACTTTTCACATAGTTTTTGTCAAAAATGAAAGTGGTCGTATCTGTGTTCATCCTCAACCTTTATAGATGTTTTGTATTATCATCAAATACAACTTACATTTCAATATTATGAATGAACACGAATGCGGCCACTTTCTTTTTGAATGAAAACCGTCTAAAAATTAACCAAAATGCTAAAATTTTGAAGATTTCAGTAATTTAGCTTGACTTATTGATGCTAGAACGCGATAATTGTGCATTGTATTGTCAAAAACAGCTCATATTTATGTAGCAGAAGCATTTTACTTTCCAAAATATAGCTAAAAGATTACATTTTCACAATTTTCTAAAACTGCTATATTTTGGGGCCAAAAAGGGGTCTTACTGAACCTACTCCTTTGATGGACTTTGTGGACATTATATATTTAGCAGTTGAAATGTTCAATGAAGTAAAACTTTTCTTTAGGTTTGTATGTAGAATTTTGCCAAAGCAAAAAAGCAATTATCCAAGAAAATATGTTTTTTTCTCAATCTGTAAAAAAATGATACCACAGTATTCAACAGTAAACAAAATTATATCAAATTTAGGCAACAGCAGTTGACAGATGTTCAATTATTGTAAATCAGTTAAAAAGGCAAATCTTGGTTACAAACAAAAGGTATGTATCCATGGAACATGGATGTGCCTCTTGCACTGACATTTGCTATGTTCAGTGGACCCTGAAATTGGGGTCTAAACTCTAATTTGGTATTAAAATTAAAAAAATCATATTATAGGAAGCATGTGTACATTGTTTGAACTTCCACTTCACCAAAATCTATCTTTACCAAAACCTTTAACCTGAGCAGGATGGACAGACGTACAGACACACAGAGGAACAAACAGACGCACAGACTGAAAAACATAATGCCTTTAGGTTGGGGCATAAAAACCAAGTGAATGTTAAATATAGACACAAATTTCAGTTGTAAATGAGAAGAACCCTACTCTAGGGATTGACATTTAGTCACTGAATGGTTTACTTGACTTTCCTCCAATAAAATATAATAAATAGACCACTTTATCCTCTTTAGATGGACAATTTTTATGATGATAAGATTTTACTGTTTTAAAGTAAACATGTTTTTAAATTTATAGATTTTCTTTCATTACAATAGGAAAAAGGGTTCATTGCACAATTTCAATAAGTATTTTATTGCATTCAAATTGACATTTAAATGTCTGTTTTGTTGTAGATACAACTATGATATATATTTAATTGGTACCCATAAGAAAAAATGTCCCTTTATATTTGATATGAAATTACATTTTTTTTTCCTTCATGATCAGAGTTCAAATGTTTGATACCTATAGATTAGCGTTGATCATCTCAGTAAGATTGATTTTCTAGCTTGAGCCTGTACAGTGAAAGCAAGAAAAGCAATCGAGTTGAGATGACCAATGATAATCCGTTTATCGCTATTTTACCTATGACGACTTTGTCAATATCATGTCAATTTCATTAGCAACACCATGTGCTACCTTAGTTTCTAGCAATAATTTTCCATCTGAAGCGAGTAGCATATGATATGAAAAATTATCACAAAAAAAAGATCAAAGGAAAAATGCACAAAATAGCGATAAATGTTCACATAATCTTTTCATAGTTTGAAATAAATTGACAATCAATCTGCTGTAATCAAATATTATGATATTGAAAAATGCTGTTTACATGCATCTGATACATCTGAACCAACAACCACAGATTCCATCTACTGTTTTATTATTTAACCTTTTTTTTGTCTCAACATCTTCCATTTATCAACAACAAAAATTATTTGCAGTATTTTATGTCTAATTGATGTACATTTGGACCTGAGGTAGAATATTAAACAGGGAATCCATATTTTAAAGTATTATTTTGGATACATCTTCTTCCAACACAATATTCATTTATTGTCGAGCCTGCAACTTTTGTTGCAGAAAGCTCGACATAGGGATAGTGATCCGGCGGCGGCGGCGGCTACGGCGGCTACGGCGGTGGCGTTAGCTAACTTTTTAAAAGCTTTATATTTTAGAGGGTGGAAGACCTGGATGCTTCATACTTTGTATATAGATGCCTCATGTTACGAAGTTTCCGTCAGTCACATGTCAAATGTCCTTGACCTCATTTTCATGGTTCAGTGACCACTTGAAAAAAAAGTTCAGATTTTTTGTAATGTTGAATTCTCTCTTATCATATGTAATAGGATAATTATATTTGGTATATGCGTACCTTGCAAGGTCCTCATGCCCGTCAGACAGTTTTCACTTGACCTCGACCTCATTTCATGGATCAGTGAACAAGGTTAAGTTTTGGTGGTCAAGTCCATATCTCAGATACTATAAGCAATAGGTCTAGTATATTCGGTGTATGGAAGGACTGTAAGGTGTACATGTCCAACTGGCAGGTGTCATCTGACCTTGACCTCATTTTCATGGTTCAGTGGTTATAGTTAAGTTTTTGTGTTTTGGTCTGTTTTTCTCATACTTTATGCAATAGATCTACTATATTTGTTGTATGGAATGATTGTAAGATGTACATGTCTAGCAGGCAGATGTCATCTGACCTTGAGCTCATTTTCATGGTTGAGTGGTCAAAGTTAAGTTTTTGAGTTTTGGTCTTTTTATCTAATACTATATGCCATAGGTCAACTATATTTGGTGTATGGAAATATTTTATGATCTATATGTCAGTCCCGCAGGTTTTATTTGACCTCGACCTCATTTTCACGGTTCATTGCTCAGTGTTAAGTTTTTGTGTTTTGGTCTATTTTTCTTAAACTATAAGTAATAGGTCAACTATATTTGTTGTATGGAAGCATTGTTAGCTGTACATGTCTGCCTGGCATGGTTCATCTGACCTTGACCTCATTTTCATGGTTCATTGGTCTTTGTTTAGTTATCTTGGTTAATGCTAAGTTTATGTGACAGTTTTTAATAAAGTTTTATACTTAGGACTATCAACATAATATCAATAATTAGTAAAGAAGGCGAGACATTTCAGCGTGTGCACTCTTGTTAAATTTAAGATAGATATTTCGAAAAGTTCAAGTTCATTACAGATATAATATTTACTCAATAATATTTGTTGCCAGAATTTGCTGCACAAATGATTCTTTCTTCCACCACAAGGATCTCACAAGTAAATATAGTCATGCACTTCATTCATTGTATTTCAGTTTGAGGACTTTAAAAGAAATCTTGAGTCTCTCTATATATATTTGTTAACTATATAAGTAATCCATTCACTTAAACTTATCAAGAGTCATTATTGATTTCCAATGTAAATGGATTGTTAACATACTTCTTCACTAGTATAGTTAAATATATTTTGGTATATCAACCTCATATATTTTAGCATTAGGAGTTTTTGCACTAAGTTTAGGTATAGAGCATCCTATGAGAAGTTTTCCCTGTTTGATACAAGCCAGTGAAGCTGGTCCCATTACACCAGCCTCCATTGTGTTACAGTAGAACAAAAGATGACCACAATTGTCCAGAACATGTATTGTGTTATTGTACATGTCCGATATGATAACATTGTCCAGTTGTGTATTGGCTATTTGTTCTGGTTTAAACGGATGGTTCTTGCAGTTAACATCGTTGTGTCCTGTATAGGTCTGGCGGACAGCTCCTTTCTCTAGTATTATCACTCTTCCTTTGAAATCACTTGTAATTTGATCTATAACCATAATATTACCTTTACATGTAATTATACCAGCTGGGTTGGTGAATAGAGGTTTCTTGTTTTTATCAAATTCATATACAACTTGATGATGACCCTCTAAATCCATCACTATGACAACTCCACCTTCAGAAACTGAATAGTCTATTGGTAATTTCTTTGTTCCTCCTACAATGACTTTCTTATCAGAACTACAATGCAGTGACAGTGCAATGTACGGATTCAAATTATATACTGATGTTGTTAGTTTAGTCGCATTCATTTTCAGAATCTTTAGGTTGGAAGTTTCATCCGAAATTAGGAGATCACCATTTCCCATCAATGCAGTTCGAAAAGCATACTCCTTCAAGTTTAAGAGAACTTTGATTTTACTATCATTTTGTAAAGATATCTTCTGTATAGTTTTCTCAGCACTAAAATCATGTATCCAGAAAGTGTTTTCAGAACATTGTAAGATAGCTACTACAACAGATAACTCAGTTGTATATTCCTGGACGGCTTTTATCTTAAAACTACTGGCAGTTTTCGGATCTTGAGTTGACTCTGGTGTTCTGGTTTTCTCAATACGTATAACTTTATGTTCCATGGATTTTTTTAATTTAGGATGCACTTTGTCTTTGCATTGATCACACATCAAGAGGTCACAGTTTGTACATTTCCATTTAATTTTTGTCTCTAATTTACATAATTCACATAGTGACGGAAACTGTCGTTTGTTAATTGACTTTGAGGATGCCATTTTAGAAGATAATCCCTCACTTTGTTATCAAAATACAGGTATATTTGACTTTTATTGATTATTTTACATGTATAAACAGAAAAGTTTAATGTTTGTACATATAATAAAAATGTCATATTGAATATTTAAATCATATTTTAAAATTGGTAATTTAAGTTCTTTAAACTTGAACTCCAAGTAATTACATCCTTTGAAGAATATTTTCATAACATTTAAAAACTGTGATTTCAGTTTCACTTTATTGAACATGTATACTACTTATGGAAACATAGTCCTTTTCAAAAAAATATTTAACACTGTAGGTTGCATTTCTGTAAATATTGACAATGCAATTTCCCATAGGAACTCCTTTTACAGCTAAAACTGTACCACTTTTACTATGAAGTTTTGAAAAAAATCTTATCCTAGAATTGAAAGTTCATTTGCACCACAATTTTTTTCAAAGGTCAAAATATAGGGCTGTGCGGAATATTTTCAACGTTTATATGCCCCGAACTTCTCAGAGTTGAAACTTACACTAATTTTCTTAACTACCCCTACCTCGAATGAAAGGTTACCACAGATTTCAATGTAAACAATATGCACGTGTTTATTTACTGGTAACATTCCCCAGTTCTGTCTCTGCGATATGGAACACAGAGAGCATAACTGGGAACCAGTATGTAAACAAAATTAATTTTCTATGAATATTCTATTTCTCCCCAAAAGAGGCGTGTTGTCAGAAACAGCTGTATTACAAAGTGCAACCTATACAGACATTTATTCAAATAGAAAACTCTCTAAAATCAGTTTTTCTCACATTATGACTCATTTATCAGAATTATAGTCTTAAAGAAATCACTGTGTATACTCTAAGTTTTTCTTTACTATACATTTTATACCCCCTCCCCTGTTGCATTTTTTTAAAGAATTTGAAAACAAGACTTTAATTATTGCCAGCTTACCCTATTTACATATTTTCTGATAAAAAATGCCTAAAACCTGTTAAAAACTGTTTTGATAACATATTGAAAGCATATCAGAATATTATAAATGTAATGTTTAGCAGTCAATCATCACAACATTCAAGATTATATAAAGTATCCAATCCAGCCTCTGTCTCCAGTCCACATCTTACTGTATGCCTATTTGTCAATTAAAGAACACATTTTCTGCCTCAAATGGTCAATTTAGAATTCTTGTCACAACAGTATCATCTGTAACCATATATCTGACACAATTTAGCTACTATATATACTAGAAGTGTTCAAACAAAGCCATATTTGCAATAGTTGTATGTATGCAGATACCAGTCTGAGATATAAATTCACTTAAAATGTTGTAGAGATGACTGCTAACATCTGATTTTTGCATAACTTCCAAACATAGTTATTGTTTCTATATCAAGAACTTTAAAATCAGAAAATCATAGCATTTACAAGTTAAATTATTTGTTTTATGACCCAGGGGGTAGGCAATTTTCTATGTTTTTTGCCCCTTGGGCCTCAAATTTCCTAAATCAATCTGCTGTTTCTAGCAATTTGAAATATTTAGTACATATTCAGGATAGAACACACTATTGTAAGTTTTCTTGAGATATTTTTGTTTTTCTAGCTTGTATTTGTTATGCCGTGGTGACAAAAAAGAAGAATTAGGTGTTGCGGCTTAATTTTGGGTTATCAAAAGGACACAAATACTCCATAAATAATATTCAGGAAGGATCTATGAGTTTCAATGACTGCGAAGAGTAAATATAAGCCCTTTTTAACAATTTAACTTACAAATATGCAAATGTTATGAATTAATTTTGTATTCAGGACTTTAAGTAAACTATGCATACTGTAAACTGTGAATTTATGCTGAGTCATCATATCTAAGGCCCAGGATTCTATCAATCTTCATTAAATATTTATAAAACTTCATATTTGAGTTAATTTCTTTAAAATCTGTGAAATAAAGCAAATTTGGTTAAATTCTGAATGTTCCCCTTTTTCACCCTATATAGGTTGCATTTCTGTAAATATTGACAATGCAATTTCCCATAGGAACTCCTTTTACAGCTAAAACTGTACCACTTTTACTATGAAGTTTTGAAAAAAATCTTATCCTAGAATTGAAAGTTCATTTGCACCACAATTTTTTTCAAAGGTCAAAATATAGGGCTGTGCGGCATATTTTCAACGTTTATATGCCCCGAACTTCTCAGAGTTGAAACTTACACTAATTTTCTTAACTACCCCTACCTCGAATGAAAGGTTACCACAGATTTCAATGTAAACAATATGCACGTGTTTATTTACTGGTAACATTCCCCAGTTCTGTCTCTGCGATATGGAACACAGAGAGCATAACTGGGAACCAGTATGTAAACAAAATTAATTTTCTATGAATATTCTATTTCTCCCCAAAAGAGGCGTGTTGTCAGAAACAGCTGTATTTACAAAGTGCAACCTGTAAGAGTTAAATTGAAGTTATGATATACATACACATAAGTAAACAGTATAATGTATTAAATGAATTGACTTCAGTAACGAAATAATTTTAAACAGCAGTATCGGTATATTTATATAAATTTTATATATTAACCTGTCCAGCTGTTGGTCAAAAGTAAAATAACAAAAATACTAAACTAAAATGGAAATTCTAAACAGAAAGTCAGAAATCAAATGGCAAAATCAAAAGCTCAAACCCATCAAACGAATGGATAACAACTGTCATATTCCTGATTTGGTATAGGCATTCTCTTATGAAGAAAATGTGGGTACAATAGTATTTAATGGGTTCAAGTATAATTTTCATAATTGTCGAACCTACAACTTTTGTTGCAGAAAGCTCGACATAGGGATAGTGATCCAGTGGCGGCGTTAGCTAACTTCTTAAAAGCTTTATATTTTAGAAGGTGGAAGACCTGGATGCTTCATACTTTGTATATAGATGCCTCATGTTACGAAGTTTCCGTCAGTCACATGTCCAATGTCCTTGACCTCATTTTCATGGTTCAGTGACCACTTGAAAAAAAAGTTCAGATTTTTTGTAATGTTGAATTCTCTCTTATTATAAGTAATAGGATAACTATATTTGATATGTGCGTACCTTGCAAGGCCCTCATGTCTGTCAGACAGTTTTCACTTGACCTCGACCTCATTTCATGGATCAGTGAACAAGGTTAAGTTTTGGTGGTCAAGTCCATATCTCAGATACTATAAGCAATAGGGCTAGTATATTCGGTGTATGGAAGGACTGTAAGGTTACATGTCCAACTGGCAGGTGTCAACTGACCTTGACCTCATTTTCATGGTTCAGTGGTTATAGTTAAATTTTTGTGTTTTGGTCTGTTTTTCTCATTCTATATGCAATAGGTCTACTATATTTGTTGTATGGAATGATTGTAAGGTGTACATGTCTAGCGGGCAGATGTCATCTGACCTTGACCTCATTTTCATGGTTCAGTGGTCAAAGTTAAGTTTTTGAGTTTTGGTCTTTTTATCTAATACTATATGCCATAGGTCAACTATATTTGGTGTATGGAAATATTTTATGATCTTTATGTCAGTCGCGCAGGTTTTATTTGACCGTGACCTCATTTTCACGGTTCATTGCACAGTGTTAAGTTTTTGTGTTTTGGTCTATTTTTCTTAAACTATAAGTAATAGGTCAACTATATATGTTGTATAGAAGCATTGTTAGCTGAACATGTCTGCCTGGCATGGTTCATCTGACCTTGACCTCATTTTCAAGGTTCATTGGTCTTTGTTTAGTTATCTTGGTTAATGTTAAGTTTATGTGACAGTTGTAATAAAGCTTAGCTTTATATATACTTAGGACTATCAACATAATATCAATGATTAGTATAGAAGGCGAGACATTTCAGCGTGTGCACTCTTGTTTTTTTATTTGATATTATATTGGTTTACATGATTAAGTTTGGGATAAAATCATTTTATCCTGTATTACACATACATAAAGTCAACATATTTATGGCAGTTGCATAAAATTTCATGAAGGAAGATTATTTTGTCTTGATTTTTTTTTAAATAAGACTAAAAATTAATTATAACTATAGGCTCTTTGTGTGTATAAGTTATTTAAATATAATGATTGGTAGAAGAAGACGTGGTATGAATGCGAATGAGACAACTCTCCATCCAAGTCACAATTTTTAAAAAATAAACCATTATAGTTCAAAGTACTTGTTTGAGTTAGTCTAATCTGTAATTTTTTCAATTTTTTTCCCAAAAAAAGTGACCCTTTGACTTATTGTGGACTCACATGACCAATAATGCATATATATAGCTATTTCTGTGTCATTTGGTCTCTTGTGGGGAGTTGTCTCATTGGCAATCATACCACATCTTCTTTTATATATATAGACTTTTAACCTTATAATACCTTATAATATATATAATCTAGTGTTTATATAACATCCCATATAATTTATAAGATATTTTGTATACTTTATAAGATATCTTACATACTTTATAAGATATCTACTATACTTTATAAAATATCTTATATATTTTATTAGATATCTTATATACTTTATAAGATATCTACTATACTTTATAAAATATCTTATATATTTTATTAGATATCTTATATATTTTATCTTATATATTCTATTAGATATCTTATCTATTTTATAACTGCAGAGTTATGGTCCTTAGACTTAGAAAATTTACTGAAATGATCAGTATTCCTTCACTTTTTTTCATCATGCTTGTTGATATTGATTTGATGATTTGTATATAGTTTGTACCATGACAAGTTATAGATAAAGTTATCCTTTTGTTCCAGTAAAATGAATTTTTAGCGGACTAGGTATTGCCATACCATGCAAATACCACATTTCAAACCTGTAGCGGACTAGGTATTGCCATACCATACTCTCAGAATGCTTGTCATCTTTGTTTTTTACCTTGTTCACTTACTATAATATCTTAAATGTTATTCGTTCAAAAAAAGAGACAATCTTTGACCATTGTATGCAATTTTTAAAGGTCTGTCGTTTGCTTTTGTATTGTGGAATAACCCTCATATCTAACTCATGCAAAAAAAAACCAGGGAAACTCTAAAAGATATCAACATGAACCTATTTGAAACTAAATGTGAAGTAAGGTAGACTTCAAAGGCATTTATTTCCTGAATATATTTGAATCACTGATCAAGTAACTATGAATACGGGAGACATAACTGGTCGATTTTTCTCTACATTTTGAGAATTAACATGACTATTATCAATCATATAGAAATGGTCAGAATTGTCAACGTTGTTCAATAGCAGAGCATAAGCATTTGCCCTGAGTTTATCTAATATAAGCTTGAAATATGGTTCTATAATCTAGGAATCTATATTTAAGATATCACTGGTAAATGTTACTGACAAGGTCCCACTATAAATAGTACTGATATTTAAAAAACTACATCATTCAAATTTTCCAAAACTTGTATTGCTCAAATCGCTGCCTATTCCTTTGTAATCTGTTGTAATTTAAACTGTGATGAAAATTTTCCCCTTACTTTTGTAGAGGATGTTATCAAATAAAAAGAGTCAAATGTGTTCTTTTCAAATTCATACTTGACTATCTTCCGTATGACTCTTATTATTTTGTGTAACAGTGCATTCAAACTATTTTGAGGGAAATCCTATTTATTATGGTAGCATCACAATATTTTTATTATCAGCTTAAACAAATCATCAGATTAAGTTACATTAAGAAGGTTATTAAATTTCAACCGTTTACAAATGATTTGGCATATCAACTTCATAAATTTTGGCTTTATGCTCCCCAATCTCTTGTGTTGAACTGCCAATTAAAAGTTTTCCTGGTTTGCTGCAAAGCATTGAATATGGAATTAAGATATCATCTTCTACTGTATTACAGTAGGCTAGGAGGTGTCCAAGATTGTCCAGAAAATGTAGGGTGTTATTAAACATGTCTGATACAATAACATTGTCATTTGGTGTAGCCACTGCATTGCATGGTTTAAATGGATGATTCTTAGAGTTTATATCTGTATGCCCTGTGTAAATATTACCCACAATTCCTTTCTGCAGGATAACTACTCTCCCTCTCCAGTCATCTGCAATCCTGTCTACTATGAAAATGTTGCCATTTTTGTGGAAGTTATATCTTTTGGATCTGTAAACAAATGTTCGTTGTTATTTTCCAGTTTGTACTTGGCTTCATAGTTTCCATCCATATTCACCACCATAACAACACCTCCGCCTGGTTCTGAGTAGTCTCTATGTAACTTCTTTATAGCTCCTACTATCAGTTTGTTTTCACCATTAATATGAATTGCTGTTGTAGTGTACGGTGTAAAATTGTATATTGAATTTCTCAAGTCATCTTCATTTCGTTTTAGAATCTTCAAATTTGAAGTTTGATCAGAAATGAGGAGATCACCATTTCTTGTCAGTGCTGTTCGAAGAGCATACTTATTGATTTGTAATAATACTTTAATCGAACTGTAATTTTGTAATGATATTTTCTGTATTCTATCTGGATAAGATTCATGTATCCACAGTTTATTATCAGAACAAGGTACTATTTGAGTAACTATACCTAATTCTGTGGTGTACTCTTTGATGGCTTCTATTCTAATTATTTTGTCTTTTTTAATCTCATTTTCTATCGTTCCAAATAAAGACACATTGATATCCCCTGGAACAAAACTTGTCAGTTGACTCTCATTCAGATTTAAATTTGGCATCTCTGTTACATTGTCAAACGATTTGGTATCTTCAAAGAATTTCTTCACATCCATACTAATACTCATATCTTCTATCAGCTGTATTTTGTTAGTTAGATGTTGTTCAAAATATTTTACTTTGCTACTTTCAGTTTTAATTGCATCCTCTTTAAGTCTCCATTGCTTATTAATTTCATCACATAGTTCAGTGGCATACTCATCAGCTGCTTCTTTCCAAATTTGTTTCTGTTTAAGGATATCTTTTTTGGTTTGCTCGAATCTCAAGTTGTTTGTTTCTTTTAGTGTGTTTATTACATCATTATTCTTTATCCAATCTTCATGCTGTTTTTTTAGCTTATCTTTCATGATTTTTAGGAATTCCTTCCTCATTCTAAAAGCTTCTTCGATCTCTACTAATTCATGCGTTTTATGGACTTCAGTCACCCCAGTAGGACAGACTAAGCAACCACATGAATAACAGAACAAACAGCAGACTTGCTCAGAATGGTCTGGACACTGCATGTCACTGAAGTCAAACATTTGTTCTGAATTATGTTCATATATTTTACATTTATCACACATCAACAGATTACATTCTGTACATTTCCACTGAATTTTCATCTCAATTTCATTTAATTCACAAGGTAGAGGAATTTGTGCTTTCTGAATTGACCTTGATAATGCCATTTTATATATATATATTGTATGTAAAACACAGGTAGACCTTTACACAATCTATTTGTACATAGAAGTCTATCAATAGAATTCATTCAAAATCAATACATTATAAACTACCTCTATATTTAAAGGTAAAATGAATTCATTGATCAATTTACAATTCCTTAAGAACAAAACGTATAATTTAAATACTACATTTATTGATTTAAAAAAGGGATTTGTTTTGGTGTGTTTAATTTTATTCAAATTTCTTGTCATTAGTATTTTCCTATTTTATATTTGTAAAGGCATTATTAGATTTTGTGCTTCATGACAACCAAATGACCAAGTTTGGGCTGCCGTTTTTTCATGATCTATTGACTATGAAACATTTTCTAAGTTAACATATTAGAGTGTGTTAATTGGAGCAACTAGTGATAGGCTAATGATATAGAAGTATACAGTTGTATTAGCATTGTCACATCTTTTTCATGGGGATTGTTTGACCCTGCCCTTTACATCATGGTCTATTGACTATGAAACATTTTCTAAGTGAACATATTAGAGTGTGTTGACTGGTCAGTTTAAGGGGAACAACTAGTGGTAGTAGTATAGACATTGTCACATCTTTTTTCACAAGGATTGATTGACCCAGCCCTTTATGTCATGGTCTACTGACTTTTCCAAAGCCCTCAGCTCAGTTGTCACTAAAAATTGACAGTCCTTTTACTTTGCATGGTTCATGAATGACTATTAAGTCACCATAACTTGATTTACTTTTTCTTGGGTAATACTCAGATAAATTAGAAATCATGTGGAACTCCATATAACCTGACAACCAAATGTTCAGCTATATTAGACAAAGGAATAAGTGAAAACAAATCTCATATTCCTGACTTAGATCAGGTATTTTAAGAGAAAATGGTGTGTTGAACCTTGTTAATAGCTAGATCAATCTCTTACTGCTTTGCTATTCTTTATAGTTCCATCATATTGAAAAATTTGTTAGTGCAATTCAAACCAACATAATTGGTTTATGTAACAATTATATGGATCCCTCAGCCAAAATTGAGTTAACATATACCATAGACTTATACACCACAATTTGTTGTCTGTTTTTATGGGTAACTTCTATTTCATTGCATGATAGCCATGAAACCATCATAAAATTTCCAAACAATCGAATGCAAAAAAAAATACCTTTGGATGGGTCCATATCACTAATAAAAACAATACCTGTATTCATATAGATTTGACTGTTTCTGTTCTTTCTCTATGGTTGGAAATAAAACAGGTGATGTAATAAAAGTCACATGGCAGGTGATAGTAAAATAATAACAATTGATACAAGAATAATCATGTGACAACTCAGGTTTGAACAATCACAAGACCAGTGGCAAGAATAATCACATGACTAGTGAAGTTAAAACAGTCACATGACTAATGGTGAAAGAACCATTACATGCCAGGTGCTTCTAGAATTGCAGGAGATATTTACTCGTGATTCTATTAACGTTTAGTTGATTTTGTTGACTATTGCTATGTATGCTATCTAAGAATCAAATCTTTAAATGAATTAATTTTTACTAATACATTAAAGACCATAACTATTATTACGGCTGCTCTGTATATCAAGTTTTATTATTTATTAAAAGGTAACCAAAAAGATTTCAGTTAGTTCTGGTACAACTTATATGTGATCACTAATAAATCATGTTCAAAATCATATTAAGTAATGTTAGATATCTTTGAATATTTCCACTTCATATATCTTTGCATTGTATGCACTTATTAATGGTGTAGAGCATCCAATGAGAAGTTTTCCTGGTTCAATGACAACCATCGAATGAGGGGCCATTACTCCAGCTTCCATTGTATTACAGTAGAATAGAAGTTGACCATAATTATCCAAAATGTGGAGTGTGTTATTGTACATGTCTGATACAATAACATTATCCTTTTGTGTAGCAACTATTCTATCTGGTTTAAAAGGATGATTCTTAGAGTTGATATCAGCATGCCCAGAATAGATATTAACAACTGTTCCTTTCTCTATTGTAACTACTCTTCCTCTTTCGTCCTCTGTAGTGCTGTCTATAATGTAAATGTTCCCATTCTTTGTTGTGGTTATATGTTTTGGATGAGTTAACAAAGGTTCATTGTTTTTGTCAAATTCATACTTGGCTTGATGGTTTCCAGCCATATCCATCACCATAACAACACCTCCACCAGGGACAGAGAAGTCTGTTGGTAACTTCTTTACAGCTCCTACTATCAGTTGGTCTTTTTTATTGATATGGATTGGATCTACTTTGTATGATTTAAAATTATATTTCGAAATTGTTAGTTTTTTTCCATTTCCGTTCAGAATCTGAAGATTTGAAGTTAGATCAGAAATAAGAAGATTACCATTGCTAGTCAATGAAGTACATTTAGCATAATCCTTCAATTCTTGTAGAACTTTCAAAGAACTGTCCGGTTGTAATGTCACTTTCTGTATTTTATCTGGATCACAGTCGTGTATCCAGAAAGCGTTATCTGAGCATTGAATTATATGTACAACTTGAGATAATTCTGTAGTGTACTCTCTGATGGCATTTATTCTGATTTGTTTGTCTTGTTGGTCTTTACACTGAGTGTCACTGACGTTTTGTCCTGAATCATCACCATGAAGTCCTACTTCCTTAATTGTAATAATTTTGTGGTCTTTTGCCTTTTTAAACTTGGAATGAACTTTGTTTTTACATTTATCACACAACAACAGATTACAGTCTGTACATTTCCACTGAATTTTCGTTTCAAATTCACATAATTCACAAGGTAGAGGAATTTGTGCTTTCTGAATTGATTTTGATAACGCCATTTTGGTAAAAATGTCTAAACACAGGTAGAATTGTTATCTGTGATATGTCACTTAAGGATATACTTTGGTGATCTAAGGTAAAATAAAATAAATCAAGAATTCAAAATTGATACTTTAAGCTGGAAGAGTATTAGTTAAGGATCAAAATAAGCTAAAAATATTGATAGGTCATGGAGCTCCTTTTTCAAGATATTTGAATTATAAAATATGGTGGGAAAAGGCTGACTCTGACTTTTACCTTATATTTGCATTGGTATGATTTGGGTCTCAAATCAAAAGAGAGAAAATCAAGAATCTGCTTAAATTTTGTCAAATGACCTTTTATTAGCTATTAAGTCTTATGTTAAAAGATAAATAGGTGTTATGGGGCAAAATATTTTACCTTGTTACACAGTGTATATAAAGTGCGAATCCAGCTAGTTCATTTTCACTGTCATATGCGGGTATGTCTATTGTAGAATAAAGGATCATGGGAAAACTGTACTTGACTATCTTCGGTATGACTCTTATTATTTTATGTAACAGTGCATTCAAACTATTTTGAGGTAAATCCTATTTATTATGGTAGCATCACAATATTTTTATTATCAGCTTAAACAAATCATCAGATTAAGTTATATTAAGAAGGTTATTAAATTTCAACTGTTTACAAATGATTTGGCATATCAACTTCATAAATTTTGGCTTTATGCTCCCCAATCTCTTGTGTTGAACTGCCAATTAAAAGTTTTCCTGGTTTGCTGCAAAGCATTGAATATGGAATTAAGATATCATCTTCTACTGTATTACAGTAGGCTAGGAGGTGTCCAAGATTGTCCAGAAAATGTAGGGTGTTATTAAACATGTCTGATACAATAACATTGTCATTTGGTGTAGCCACTGCATTGCATGGTTTAAATGGATGATTCTTAGAGTTAATATCTGTATGCCCTGTGTAAATATTACCCACAATTCCTTTCTGCAGCATAACTACTTTCCCTCTCCAATTATCTGCAATCCTGTCTACTATGAAAATGTTGCCATTGTTTGTGGAAGTTATATCTTTCGGATCTGTAAACAAATGTTCGTTGTTATTTTCCAGTTTGTACTTGGCTTCATAGTGTCCATCCATATTCACCACCATAACAACACCTCCGCCTGGTTCTGAGTAGTCTCTATGTAACTTCTTTATAGCTCCTACTATCAGTTTGTTTTCACCATTAATATGAATTGCTGTTGTAGTGTACGGGTTGTAAAATTGTATATTGAATTTCTCAAGTCATCTTCATTTCGTTTTAGAATCTTCAAATTTGAAGTTTGATCAGAAATGAGGAGATCACCATTTCTTGTCAGTGCTGTTCGAAGAGCATACTTATTGATTTGTAATAATACTTTAATCGAACTGTAATTTTGTAATGATATTTTCTGTATTCTATCTGGATAAGATTCATGTATCCACAATTTATTCTCAGAACAAGGTACTATTTGAGTAACTATACCTAATTCTGTGGTGTACTCTTTGATGGCTTCTATTCTAATTATTTTTTCTTTTTTAATCTCATTTTCGATCGTTCCAAATAAAGACAGATTGATATCCCCTGGAACAAAACTTGTCAGTTGACTCTCATTCAGATTAAAATTTGGCATCTCAGTTACATTGTCAAATGATTTGGTATCTTCAAAGAATTTCTTCACATCCATACTAATACTCATATCTTCTATCAGCTGTATTTTGTTGGTTAGATGTTGTTCAAAATATTTTACTTTGCTACTTTCAGTTTTAATTGCATCCTCTTTAAGTCTCCATTGCTTATTAATTTCATCACATAGTTCAGTGGCATACTCATCAGCTGCTTCTTTCCAAATTTGTTTCTGTTTAAGGATATCATTTTTGGTTTGCTGGAATCTCAAGTTGTTTGTTTCGTTTAGTGTGTTTAATACATCATTATTCTTTATCCAATCTTCATGCTGTTTTTTTAGCTTATCTTTCATGATTTTTAGGAATTCCTTCCTCATTCTAAAAGCTTCTTCGATCTTTACTAATTCATGCGTTTTATGGACTTCAGTCACCCCAGTAGGACAGACTAAGCAACCACAGGAATAACAGACCAAGCAGCAGACTTGCTCAGAATGGTCTGGACACTGCATGCCACTGAAGTCCAATATTTGTTCTGAATTATGTCCATATATTTTACATTTATCACACATCAACAGATTACATTCAGTACATTTCCACTGAATTTTCATCTCAATTTCACTTAATTCACAAGGTAGAGGAATTTGTGCTTTCTGAATTGACCTTGATAATGCCATTTTATATATATATATATATTGTATGTAAAACACAGGTAGACCTTTACACAATCTATTTGTACAAAGAAGTCTATCAATAGAATTCATTCAAAATCAATACATTATAAACTACCTCTATATTTTAAAAAGGTAAAATGAATTCATTGATCAATTTACAATTCCTTAAGAACAAATCTATAATTTAAACACTACATGTATTGATTTCAAAAACCGATTTGTTTTGGTGTGTTTATTATGCCCCACCTACGATAGTAGAGGGGCATTATGTTTTCTGGTCTGTGCGTCCGTCCGTCTGTCCGTTCGTCCGTCCGTCTGTCCGTTCGTTCGTCCGTCCGTCTGTCCCGCTTCAGGTTAAAGTTTTTGGTCAAGGTAGTTTTTGATGAAGTTTAAGTCCAATCGACTTCAAACTTAGTACACATGTCCCCTATGATATGATCTTTCTAATTTTAATGCCAAATTAGAGTTTTTACCCCAATTTCACGGTCCACTGAACATGGAAAATGATAGTGCGAGTGGGGCATTCGTGTACTGAGGACACATTCTTGTTTTTATTCAAATTTCTTGTCATTATTATTTTCGAATTTTATATTTATAAAGGCATTATTGGATTTTGTACTTCATGACAACCAAATGACTATATATATGTAATGTGTTTCCCCTCTTAATTTTTTATTTGGGCCAGAATTTAAAACTCTTTTTTAAATCTTATGTTCTGTTTCAAATTTTTTTCTGCATTTTCAGATCATCCCATTGTTATTCATACAAATAATGTTTTAGCGTACATAGGAATCTGGCTGTCTGCCTGTTTATGTAGATTTTTGGTTTGCTCTCTGTCTGTCTGTCTGTCTGTTCGGTATATCAGTTTTCCACACTTTTCTTCGTGCTTGAAGGAATTGGTTTGAAAACTGGTATATAGTTATATCATGACAAGTTACAGATATAGAAGTTTGTTCCAGTCTGATGATTTCTGATGAGTTATTGTCCTCGGACTAAGAAAATTCACTTAATCATGTTTTTGTCATGCTTGTAGATATTGATTTGATATTTGTTATATAGTTTACACCATGACAAGTTATACATAGAGTTAGCATTTTGTTCCAATACAATGAATATCAAACAGGAAGGGGACTATGTTTGACATGCAATACTCACTGACTACTGAATATGTTATATATAATTATTCTGGCTTAGATTTGTCTCACAAATTGATTTACTGCCACAACTGACTTACATCTGTTTCTCAACTTACAAGAGAGATTTTGTTCACACTTAAAGATCTTTAGATACCAGCCAAGTCCCCTGATCTGTGATCTAATCCATTATGTGACATTTTAACTGAGGTGTATATGGTAGGAGATCCATTTATTGCAGTTGATGCTTACCGTGTAGATGAACTCAATAGAATACTGTTCAGCATAATTTAACATTATTTTCATGATTCAGTGAAAGAATCTATATCTATTTGGGTTTTTTTCTTGGCTTGATGAAGTGGTTGAATGCTGTTTTTATAATGTGCTATTTTCTAACTGTCAGATGATTGTGCGACCTCACTCTAGATGTGTTTTTTTTTTTTTTTTTTTTTACTGTCACCTTAAACTCAATAATAATTTTCAGAATTTATGTAATTTATGTATTAAAATGTGTGTGTGTTTATTCTCGTTTATTTATTATCTCGATTCTAATGTATTACCATGGTTGAAACATCTAACAATATTGAATTAAGAAAGTACAAAGGAGTAGGTTCAGTAAGACTCCTTTTTCGGCCCCAAAATATAGAAGTATTTGAAAATTGTGAAAATGTAATCTTTATAAAGCTATATTTTGGACAGTAAAATACTTCTGCTACATGAACTTTTAACTGTTGTTGACAATACAATGCACAAATATCGCGTTGTAGCATCATTAAGTCATGCCAAATTACTGAAATCTTCAAAATTTTAACATTTTGGTTACTTTTTAGAAAGTTTCCGTCTAAAATGAAAGTGGCTGCATTCGTGTTCATTCATAATATTGAAATGTAAGTTGTATTTGATGATAACACAAAGCATATATGTAGGACTCTAAAGTGTGATGGTACTCTAAAGTGTGATGGTCTGCGCTAAAGTACGATGGTGTCTCAATCTAAAGTGCGTTGGTTGTTTGTTCGCTAAAGTACGATGGTTTATCATGCTAAAGTGATATGGACTAAAAGAGTAATGTTAAAGTATTTAAGAACACGGATTTAAAAAAAATAGTCTTCTTGCAAAAGGTAGTACAAGGTTGTATGACATATTTGATAGGCTTTATAATTACCAGCAGGTTAAAGTGATCTTTGTTTTAAATTAAGAAGAACGAACACTTAATAATTGCTAAAATGGTAATTAAAGTGTGACAAAAATCTATATATCCTGTCCCAATTGCACTGTAGAGTCCTACATATATAAAGGTTGGGGATGAAAACGGATGTGGCCGACCACTTTCATTTTTGTCAAAAACCATCTGGTAAGTGACAATTTTTGTCATATTTGATAGATTTTTCATATTTAAGCTTGAATCAGAGCATTTTTAATGACTAAATCAGTTAAAATCTTTCATATAAACTAATGGAATCAATTGAAATAGACACTTAAGTGTTTAAAAAGTGTCCAAAAACTTTCGTTAGATGAACCTGAAATTTGAGACCAAAATCAGGCCCTTACCAGACCTACTCCTTTGATGAAAATGCCTTCTTTACTTTTGAAATTAAGTTGAAAACATCAACAGACTGCTTTAACTATAATTATGGGTAAATAACCTCTTTGTTCATTAAATGGCACTTCATCATACACCACCAAAGTCACAAATTGTAAAAGTTAACCAATTTTATAGGTCAAAGCTCACATCGAACAGCAAGCTATACCGTTAAAGGTCAAGTACGGTCTTCAACACTGAGCCTTTGCTCATACGGAACAGTAAGCTATACCATTATAGGCCAAAGTACGGTTATTAACACTGAGCTTTGGCTCACACCAAACAGCAAGCTATACCATTCTATGTCAAAGTACAGTCTTCAACACTGAGCCTTGGCTCACACCAAACAACAAGCTACATGTATACCATTATAGGTCGCCAAAGTACGGTCTTCAATACTGAGCCATGGCTCACACCGAACAGCAAGCTATACCATTATATGTCAAAGTATAGTCTTCAACACTGAGCCTTGGCTCACACCGAACAGCAAGCTATACCATTATATGTCAAGTATGGTCTTCAACACTGAGCATTGGCTCACACCGAACAGTAAGCTATACCATTATATGTCAACGTATGGTCTTCAACACTGAGCATTGGCTCACACCGAACAGCAAGCTATACCATTATATGTCAACGTATGGTCTTCAACACTGAGCATTGGCTCACACCGAACAGCAAGCTATACCATTATATGTCAACGTATGGTCTTCAACACTGAGCATTGGCTCACACCGAACAGTAAGCTATACCATTATATGTCAACGTATGGTCTTCAACACTGAGCATTGGCTCACACCGAACAGCAAGCTATACCATTATATGTCAACGTATGGTCTTCAACACTGAGCATTGGCTCACACCGAACAGTAAGCTATACCATTATAGGTTGCCAAAGTACAGTCTTCAACACTGAGCATTGGCTCATACTAAACAGCAAGCTATAAAAGGCCCCATAAATTAAAACCAACGGTCTAATCTATATAAGAAATGAGAAAAACTTACGAACCACATCAATAAACAAAAACTACTGAACATCAAATTCCTGACTTAGAACAGGTGCAAACGAAGGCATCAGGTTCCAACATTTCAATATGTACCAACCTTCACACTTATCTAAAACAATAGCCTAACAGTTAAAGTAACAGCCCAACAAAGAAAGACGCACTATATAATATCAATTGAAATGGCTTAACTCAATCAAAAGACATGTCAACACAAGTGAACATACACTGAACGAATAAATTTGATCTATGACACAATGAATCCCACTATATTCATACATAAAAATGGATATTTAACGATAGAATTTAATTCATCCTTTAAAATGTATTATGTTATCCTTGAAGTTGAACAAAACCACTTTATCACAATACATTCAGTTATGTTAGATTACTTAATCTGAATATTGCAATTTTTTCTATCTTTGAAATATATTTATACAAATAGACAACCAATATAAGTGTTCCCTTTAATATATAATCAATGTTACATTCTAACAATTATATTCAATTGTGATGATTTTCAGTAAGATTACATAATTCTATTATAATATGTGAACTACTAAAGAAATCATTCCTTTTAACTTTAATATCTGGAGTCTTGAAGGATTTCTAATTGTGAACCTATTTCGATTGTTTCATTAGATATCTTTGGGAATTTTCACTTCATATATTTTAGCATTAGGATTGTTTGCACTGAGTTTTGATATAGAAGATCCAATGAAAAGTGTCCCTGGTTCAATGAAAGCCATCGAAGTTGGTGCAATTACTCCAGTCTCCATTGTGTTACAGTAGAATAGAAGTTGGCCACAATAATCCAAAATGTGAAGTGTGTTATTCGTCATGTCTGATATAATAATATTATCATTTGGTGTAGCTACTATTCTAGCTGGTTTAAAAGGATGATTCTTGGAGTTGATATCAGCATGCCCAGAATAGATATAAAGAACTGTTCCTTTCTGCAGTATAACTACTCTTCCTCTTCCATCCTCTGTAATCATGTCTATAATAAAAATGTTCCCATTCTTTGTTGTAGTTATATTGATTGGTTCTGTAAATAAAGGTTCATTGTTTTTGTCAAATTCATACTTTGCTTGATGGTTTCCAGCCATATCCATCACCATTACAACACCCCCACCAGGAACTGAGTAGTCTACCGGTAACTTCTTTACAGCTCCTACTATCAGTTGGTTTTCTATATTGATATGGATTGGACCTATTTTGTATGATTTAAATTTATATTTCGAAATTGTAAGGTTTTTTCCATATTCTTTCAGAATCTTTAGATTTGAAGTTCGATCAGAAATAAGAAGATCACCATTTCTAGTCAGTGATGTGCAATAAGCAAAATCCTTTATCTCTAGTAGAACTTTCAAAGAACTGTGAGGTTGTAATGATACATTCTGTATCGTTTCCGGATCAATAGTGGAATGTATCCAGAAACTATTCTCAGAGCTTTGTAATATTTGAGTAACTAGAGGTAATTCTGTAGTGTACTCTTTGATGGCTACTATTTTGATTATTTTGTCTTTATGATTTTCTTCTTGAATTGATCCAAAATAAGACTGAACAATCTGTCCTGGTTCAAATCTTTGCAGTTGACTTTGATTCAGATTAATGTTTGGCATCTTCTTTACATCTTCAAGGGGTTTTGTATCTTCAAAGAACTTTTTCACATCCTTAATACTTCTCGTATCATCTATTTCTTGTATTTTGATAGTCAGATACTGTTCAAATTGTTTAACCACGCTACTTTCAGTTTCAATAGCTTCCTCTTTCAGTCTCCATAGTTTATTAATTTCACTTCCCAACTCTTCAGCAAACTGCTCCCCTGCTTCTTTCCAAATCTGTTTCTGTTGAAGGATATCTTTTTGGGTCTGATCAAAGCTCAACTTGTTTGTTTCTTTTAGTGCATTTAATTTTTTTTTTTTATCCTTTATCAAGTCATCATGTTGTTGTTTAAGCTTTTCTTTCCTATTTTTCAGTACTTCCATCCTCATCCTAAAAGCTTCTTCGATCTCTATTAATTCATGCTGTTTATGGTTTTTAGTCACACCAGTAGGACAGACAAAGTGATCACAAGTTTCACAGAACAAGCAGCAGACTTGCCCTGAATGATCTTGACACTGAATGTCATCGAAATCCAACTTTAGTCCTAAATAATCTCCATGAAGACCTATTTCCTTAATTGTAATAATTTTATGATCTTTTGCCTTTTTGAACTTGGAATGAACCTTGTTTTTACATTTATCACACATTAATAGATTACAGTCTGTACATTTCCACTGAATTTTTGTCTCAACTTCACATAATTCACATGGTAGAGGAATTTGTGCTTTCTGAACTGACTTTGATAAAGCCATTTTTGATGACTGAAAAACACAAGTAAAATTACAGTTTGATATGTGTCTCCTTACTTAAGTAGACAAGTGGTGTTACAATAGAACAAATATGTCAATGTAATGATATAAGTGCCCTAACTTCATTAACAAAAGTAGTTCAGGATATAAACACTTTATGTTAATCTATATAAAGTTTACAACAGGAAACTCAATGTAGCTCTTAATTTATATCTATGGGAGCGCCCTTATATATTAGTTTTATGAGTGTCAATTTGTTAAAAATAATTTCCCCTACTGGTGAAGGGAGTGGGGACTATAGGTTTGCAGACTGTCCTTTCATTAGTCTGTCATTTAGTATGATGTTTCAGTCAGTCACAAATAATATTAGCCAGATATTTGATATATACATGTATTCATATTTCAAGAAGAATAGAGAATACTACAATTAAAGGTCAGTTTTGTTCAGGTAGAGAGATTATTGCCAGTTTTGCCTTTGCTTATATGAAAATGCAGGAAAATATCAGTTATAAAACATTGAATAATCTTAAGGGTCCATACAGTTATCTTACTTGAGAAAATTAAATTTGATATATTAATTTTTCTAATTTTTATTAGATTCATCCTTTTCTTGACCTGTTTTTTTTATGCAAACGCCCTAGAGGAGGGCGCATTAAGTTTTACACGTGTCGTTCTGTGCATCACAAAGTTGGTTTCTGTTCTCAACCAAATATTATAAAACTTATACGCAATACTTTTAGACACACGATAGAAATCAAGTTCGAAATTGTGTGGCGTCACTTTTGCCGTTCTTGTGTTATGGCCCTTTATAAACATAACCAGGTGCTCTGCAGTGCTCAGCTTTATACGACCGCAGAAGTCGAACCCTGAACAGTTGGGATAAGTATGGACACAACATTCAAGCTTAATTCAGCTCTGAATTTGGATTGCAATCAAATTTTTGAGATAATATAAGTTTCTGACACAAAACAAATGTCAAGTTCTTACAAATCTATTGCACAATATTATGCAAGATTTCTTCTTCAAATTTTAAAAAAATTTGGAATTTGAGAAATTTGAGGAAAAAAAATTGAAATTGAAAACTACTACCACCCTGTGTTTTTTTGGCAATTAGTCCAAAACCTGATAATTCTTTATACATAACATACAAGTAGTGTAAGGGAGGAAAATCTGAACATACCCAACATTGTATGTTAAATGTTGTAGAATTACCTCCCTTACACTGATTTTAAATTGTCTTAAGGGCATATCCAACAGTTTCAGGGGAGGTAATAACAAACGTAAACGTCGTCTATTGTTTCCCGTAATTTAACGTTGTTTCAACGACGTCATAACGGAATCACCATTGGAATTGCTATGGCCCTCTGGAAAGGGAGGGTTCTTTCATTAAAGGAAAGAGCACAGCGGGAATCGGCAAAAAAACTCATACAGAATATTAACGGAAATTAGAACTCAAATCTTTAAAGATGTTTTTGTCCTCTTGGTCTATCATAAAAGAAATGCACTTATCTTGATCATTATAGAAAGTTTCTGTCTTATTGAAATTATCGTCAATACATTCAGTAAGGAACAACGAGAAAAAATGCGTAATGATTTATTATTGCATTAGAATGCAAATTGTAATTAATTCTTTACCAAACTTTTCCGAGATTTTGTCATTCAGAATAGAAAACTCAAAGTTTGGTTTTACTTGAGAAAGATAAAAAAAAAAAGGTTTCTTGAGAAAAATAAAATAGGGCGTAGACTAACATTTATCAAGCTTTGCGTTGAAGTGCTATTAATGTACAGTAGCTTTTTTAATGAATACGACCTTTAACTCGTAAACAATGTAAAACAAAAGATCACATTGTAATAATTTTTAAAAAAATGAAATAGGAAAACATTGTAATATATATACACTGACATACAAGTTGAAAATATCAGAGTTTATCTCTGTGTTTAAGGTGTTTGAGGAAACAAATATAATTTAGCAACAAAAAAAAGCGGTGTAGGTCTTCATGTAGGTCTTGACTAATTAGACACGCCCTCACAAAATCAGCGGATCCATAATAGGATAGGACTAAAAAAAAACAGCCATCAAAATACCATAATTCAAAATTGGGGAGGGGGGGGGGGGGGGGGTAATAGCTTAACTCAAGATTTTGATCTTATTCAACTTTATTCTAGTACGGCATACGTTTTACCGCTAGCAAACTCTTTATCATAATAATGTATCAATGATTTACTTCGGATCCACTTTCGCCTCGTCGTAAATATGCGTGATATATTTGCCACTGGAGCACGGGAGCAATCAATTTATCAGTTTCATATAGTGATGCATAGTCATTAGTTCTCAACTGATAATTGTCTCAAACAGTTTTTCAGTTTTGGTATTTTGTTTTTATTTATATTTTATTTTTAAACGAAAATTTTAGACTTTCTTTCCGCATTTTTTTCTTTCAATTCATTTGTTTGAATAATCAATAATAAAATAGAACTCAACACCAGTAGTTACATTGTATGCAGCCAAACTAGGTGGAGGGCAGTAGAACAGAAAATATGTGTATATGCAATAACTCATATATTGAAGCGTAAAACAACAACAGTCATGCTCGCTTTTCGGCCCTTTCGTTTATTCTCAATTTATTGTTTTACTGATATCTTTTGTTTAATAAATGTTTTTTTCATCTACAACTGCAAAAGGCATAGCATATGTGTGAAAATCAGCAATGTGACTTATTTGAAGATTCATGTAACCTTTGTTGTTGTTTAGATATTTTATTCGAAGTTCGTATATCCTTTCAACCATTTATTTAGATGTTTGTTTAACGTATAGATAGCGCGAAACTCTCACTGCACTATGCATCCGATATACAACATTTTTATTTCGACTAAACGAGGCTAAACGGTCGCACCCAATTTTAGCAAAGATATACTGTCGGACGGGAGAAGTCCAGAGATGTGAATATTTCCATACCCACATCAATCCTTTTGTTTTGAAAAAGATTTAAAGGTATACATTAATACGACAGCAACCCAACGACCCATATAATTCAAAACACTAAGAGTCAACATACAGATTTTTGTTATAGCTAGAAGCCTATAAAGAATAAAAAGCCAGAAACTGCAAAATGAATAAATAATATGGAGTCAGTGAGTTTTTAGACAAGTGTTTGGTTGCAAAATTTCACGTGCTCTTTGTTAATGTCGATTTAAGCAAAACACTTCATTGTAAAGTAACGATAAAATAAATAATGATTATGGATGACGGACGTCAAGTGGCATACTAAATGAATATTCAGAACAAAAATATCAATTGGAAATAAAATATGAAAATTAACCCTGCTTTGGTACTATAGACCAAGACACAGAAACGGATTTCTTACGTGTAATACTTTTGTTTTTAAAAGAGAGGGACTATTTAAATAGTCTGTAATTCCACAGTTTGTATGTTTCACACCCGGGTTTCACAATTTTGACGAGCATAATAGTAAAACTAACTGAATTGTTATCTCGTCCAGATACTGGTTCATTATAAATAAGAAGATGCGATATGAGTGCTATCGAGACAACTACCCAACAAAGTCACAGTGTAAATACATTTGTCTACCACACCGTCGCACTGCCTTTGAAAAATTAGCGGGGAAATATAAACGTTATTTTCGGAAAACGTCTTAATTTTTGGCGCAATTTGTGAGGCTTACGGGAGGGATTGAGTAAACAATATTATATTTCTCAATTTTCCTCAAAAACGAGTATGGTGACAAATATTTTTCAAAACGTTATGACGTTCCATTTTTTTCAAAGAATAACATATCTTACTTTGGCCAAATCGACACCGTTAGAAATATTTAAAAAAATCAAAAATGTGCATTTCAAATGTTCATTTCTTGCCGTTGTTTGGGTTCACCATGACGTTTTTTGGCTTTATTTGAGTGAGAATTAATGCTTTAAATGGTAAAGTTAGATTTTTCTTACCATCTTAAATTATTTAGCTTCAATTTGAGCCCATTTATATAAGTTTATGTTGATTAAAAAATCATAATTATTTTTTTAAAATATAAAAACGTTTTTTATCCCAAAATTGCAAAAATGTTCAATTTTCAGCAGCATTTTTTGCAAAAACGAAATCGACAACATATATTTTTTTTGGCAAAATTTGATTCTCTGTCAATTGAAGAATAAAATATCTTAAAGGGAAAAAATTCTCACCGTTAGAAATAAACTGTTGGATATGCCCTTAATTGTCTATTGACCAAAAATACCTAGTTTTTGTCCTTTTTTCACCTAATTCCTAAACATTTAACCCCCAGAGTAAATACTAGTCATCCCTTCATGGTATGGAAATTGTGTGGTTTAATTTCAGAGAGATTCATACACTTAATCACAAGTTATTGTTTGAAAACTACAAACATGATTATTTTGGCCCCTAATTCCTAAATTATTGGGACCATAATGCCTATAATCAATACCAACCTTCCTTTAGTGGTATTGAACCTTCTGGTAAAAATTTATAGAGATCCATACACTAAAACACAAGTTACTGTCTGTAAACTAGAAAAATGCTTCTTTTTGGCCCTTTTTTGGCCCCTTATTCCTTCATATTTGAGAAAAGTTACCCCAAACTGAATCCTAGCCTTCCCTGTGTTATATGGAAACTTGTGGTACACTGTTCGAGAGATCAATACACTTACACACAAGTTATTGTCTTAAAACTAGAAAAATGCTTGTTTTTTGCCCCTTTTTGGCCCTTAATTCCTAAACAGTATGCCCAATAACCCCTTAATATAAATCCCAACCTTATACTTATGATATTAAACATTGTGGTACAATTTCAGAACAATTGAAATACTAATACACAACTTATTGTCCTGAAACTAGATAAATGCTGTTTTGGGCCCCTTTGGGCCCCTTATTCCTTAACCTTAAGGACCAAAACCCCAAAATCAATCCCAAGCTTCCTTTTGTAGTTATTAACATTGTGTTAAAATTTTATTGATTTCTTTTTACTTATTCAAAAATTATTATCCCTAAACAATACGTCATTGGACGACGCTGACGACGACAACCTGATACCAATATATGACCAGAAAATTGACCACGTCATCTCTGGTTTACATAGGGTATGCTCCAATTATCCAGGAGACATCTTTCAAAAGCTACATTCTTATACAAACATAGTACATGTTGCTGAATTTGGCGTCTCCATCCTCTAACTTTAATTTGTCCTAACAAAATGTTATGAAACCTATACACAATGCTTATAACCACGTTTACAGATCAAGTTCAAAATTGGAAGGCATCACTTTTAATGTTCCTGAGATATGCTCCTTTAAAAATTGCTGAATTTTGTGTCTCCTTCCTATAAGTTCAGTTTGCCATATATGATCAAATGTTATGAAACTTAAAACAGAATGCTTATTACCACATTATACAGACCAAGATAGAATTTTGGTGGCCTCATTATAACTGTTCTTGAGTTATGCTCCTTTATAAACATAAAAAATGCTGAAATTTTCGTTTCCATTCTCTAACTTTAATAAGTTAGCCTCAACCAAATTTTATAAAACTTATACACAATACTTATGACCACACACTCAGATTAAGTACAAATTTGGGTATCGTCACTTCTACTGTCTTCAGTTTTGTCTCTCCATAAAATTATTTGATATGCAAGCGGGGGCATCATCTGTGTCCCATGGACACATTCCCCATTTATTTTTTATATAATCAAGGTGTCATTTGATCAATCTTAGTTCTTCATTGGTTTAAATTTCAATCATGGTGTCTAATTTGCTTGCTCTCCTCTGAATTTCCTTTTGTGACATAACGAAAAAAAGGCTACTTTGCCTAGCTAAGTTACATAGAAAGAAAACATATTTATGCAGATCATTGGAAGAGAACAATTAATGCCTATTTGCATAAAGTTTACAAAATACTATAGAAGCCGATTTTACCAACAAATTTCCTGGAATACAATATTTATCCACTCTTGACAGTAAATATTTGGAAAAGCTTGTTCCAAATTTGAAATTTTAACTGACTCAGGTTGATAAATATTGTATTCCACTTATGCAATGTGAAAAATATATAACATACTGACTTGCTATTGAAATCATAAAAATATTCTTTGACCAATCTTTTGATTCTTGATTGCTGCTTTTCACAGTTGTAGGAAATACACAGTTTGCACTGTTAGACTTTATGTATGTGTCTGTCCCAAGTCAGGAGTTTGTAATTCATTTGTTGTAGTTTGTTGGTGTGTTACATATTCGTTTTTTCTGTCATTTTTATGCCCCACCTACGATAGTAGAGGGGCATTATGTTTTCTGGTCTGTGGCTCCATTCGTTCGTTCGTCCGTCCGTCCGGCGGTTCGTTCGTTCGTCCGACTTCAGGTTAAAGTTTTTGGTCAAGGTAGTTTTTGATGAAGCTGAAGTCCAATCAACTTGAAACTTAGTACACTTGTTGCTTATGATATGATCTTTCTAATTTTAAAGCCAAATTAGACTTTTGACCCCAATTTCACAGTCCACTGAACATAGAAAATGAAAGTGGAAGTTTCAGGTTAAAGTTTTTGGTCAAGGTAGTTTTTGATGAAGCTGAAGTCCAATCAACTTGAAACTTAGTACACTAGTTGCTTATGATATGATCTTTATAATTTTAAAGCCCAATAACACTTTTGACACCAATTTCACGGTCCACTGAACATAGGAAATGAAAATGGGAGTTTCAGGTTAAAGTTTTTGGTCAAGGTAGTTTTTGATGAAGCTGAAGTCCAATCAAATTGAAACTTTGTACACTTGTTGCTTATGATATGATCTTTCTAATTTTAAAGCCCAATTACACTTTTGACCCCAATTTCATGGTCCACTGAACATAGAAAATGAAAGTGGGAGTTTCAGGTTAAAGTTTTTGGTCATGGTAGTTTTTGTGAGTTGAAGTCCAATCAACTTCAAACTTAGTACACACGTTCCCTATGATATGATCTTTCTAATTTAATTGCAAAATTATATTTTTCATCCCAATTTCACGGTCCACTGAACATAGAAAATGATAATGGGAGTGGGGCATCCGTGTACTATGGACACATTCTTGTTTGTATATAAATTTCGGCTGTTTGTTTTCTTGTTTGAATTGTTTTACATTTGTCATTTCGTGGCCATTTATAGCTGACTATGCAGTATGAGATTGTCGTTGAAGGCTGTATGGTTATCTATAGTTGTTAATTTCTGTGTCATTTGGTCCCTTGTGGAGTGTTGTCTCATTGGCAATCATACCACATCATCTTTTTTATATTAAGTTGACTAATCTATTCTTGGTATGATTCTTTTACGCTGACCTATAAGTAACCACGTATCAACCTAACACAAGGGCGATGATTATATAAAATAAATGGCTGAAAGCTAAAAACTCAAAGACCTGAATATGCAGACAGCTGTAGTTTTCATTAAATTTTTTGTTGGTGCGAGTTTTTAGTTCACCTGGCCCAAAGGGCCAAGTGAGCTTTTCCAATCACTTACTGGGCCAAATTTAACCAAACTTGGCCACAATCATTATTAGGGTATCTAGTTTAACAAATGTGTGGCGTTACCCCGCCAACCAACCAAGATGGCTGCCATGGCTAAAAATAGAACATAGGGGTAAAATGCAGTTTTTGGCTTATAACTCAAAAACCAAAGCATTTAGAGGAAATCTGACAGGGGGGTAAAATTGTTTATCAGGTCTAAATCTATCTGCCCTGAAATTTTCAGATGAATTGGACAACCCATTGTTGGGTTGCTGCCCCTAAATTGGTAATTTTAAGGAAATTTTGCTGTTTTTGGTTATTATCTTGAATATTATTATAGATAGAGATAAACTGTAAACAGCAATAATGTTCAGCAAAGTAAGATTTACAAATAAGTCAACATGACCGAAATGGTCAGTTGACCCCTTTAGGAGTTGTTGCCCTTTATAGTCAATTTTTAACCATTTTTTCGTAAATCTTAGTAATCTATTACTAAAATCTTCTCCTCTGAAACTACTAAATTAATCCAAACTTGACCACACTCATCTTTGGGGTATCTAGTTTAAAAAATGTGTGGCGTGACCAGGCCAACCAGTCAAGATGGCTGCCGTTGCTAGAACATAGGGGTGAAATGTAGATTTTGGCATATATCTCTGAAACCAAAGCATTAAGAGCAAATCTGACGGGGGGTAAAATTGTTCATCAAGTGAAAATCTATCTGCCCTGAAACTTTCAAATGAATTGGACAACCGGTTGTTGGGTTGCTGCGCTGAAATAAGTAATTTGAAGGAAATTTTGCAGATTTTGGTTATTATCTTGAATATTATTATAGATAGAGATAAAGTGTATTCTATGCATGACTCTATGATCTGTGTTTTACTTTGTTAAAATTGTCAAAATAATACAAGAAGATGGAAGCATTAAAAGTAATTAAAATGCATATTCTTTGTAACATGAAAACTAAGTTAATTTGATTAAACTTCAAACAGTTTCTATTTATTAAAGAAACTATAGATATATCTTGAATATTATTACTACCAAACCATTCCTTGATAAATTGTCATCAGGATTGCTAAGATAAAGTTA
The DNA here is from genome assembly GCA_019925275.1 of Mytilus edulis. Classification (NCBI taxonomy): domain Eukaryota; kingdom Metazoa; phylum Mollusca; class Bivalvia; order Mytilida; family Mytilidae; genus Mytilus; species Mytilus edulis. The sequence goes on along the minus strand of CM034350.1, from coordinate 108,605,034 downwards.
AAAATAGAGATGACAATAAAACTTTTTAAAAAAATATAATAAAAATTCCCATTTTTATATATAGTTTTGTTAACACAGAAGTAATCCACCAATTGAAAGCAACATGAATAAAGTAAGCATCATTTTAACACAGTATGGTCAAATTAAATATTTTTGTTCACTTAATATCTCTGAGCAGCATCCAAAGAAAGGTTCGCCTGGCGTAATGAAAGCTATTCACATTAGTGCTTTTACACCAACTTTTGGCAGTGTTGCACTTGTATGAAAAATAGTCAGAATAGTCAAAGATTTGCAATGTGTTATTAAACATGTCACAGTGAAAAGCATTATCCTTTTATTTATCCACTATACCAGCAGTTCTGAATTAATGGTTCCAACAATTATTTTCTGAAGGTATGAAGTGCTTTGAGTTTCGGTTAATGAAATAAACAATGTCCCAGTATCAATTGTACCGACTGTTCCTTTCTCCAGTATAACTACTCTTACTTTGTGGTCTCTATGAAGCAAATCTGTGATGAAAAAGTTCCTTATATATTCAATTAACTGATGTCCTTTAAAATTCATTCATTGCTTGATGGTTCCCCTCCATATCCCTTGCTATAAGAGTATAAGCATCAGGTTCACAATTGTCCATTGGAAACTTCTGTATTGTCATATTGTTAATGATACTTTTGCAATCAGATTATTGATGGAAAGATTTTGCTTGCTTGAAGTCGTCACAATTTTTATATTGAAATCCAAATAAATTGTGATGGCATGACAATTTGGTTATTTTAAGATTAATAAAAGTGTCAAATGAAATGAGTTCTAACAAGGTATGCAACAGCAATGGTTTAGATTACAAATGATTTGGTATTTCCACTTCAAAAATGTTAGCTTTGTGATTTCCAATACATGGTGCTGAACTTCCAATAAAAAGTGTTCCTGGTTTGCTGCAAAGCATTGAATATGGAAGTAAGATTTCATCTTCTACAGTGTTACAGTAGGTCATGAGATGTCCTGAATGGTCCAGAAAATGTAGGGTATTATTGAACATGTCTGATACAATAACATTGTCATTTGGTGTAGTAGCTGTACTGCATGGTTTGAATGGATGATTCTGAGAATTTATATCGGCATGTCCAGTATAAATGTTACTAACAGTTCCTTTCTCTAGTATAACTACTCTTCCTCTGTAGTGCTCTAACGTCCTGTCTATAATGAAAATGTTCCCATTCTTTGTAGTAGTAATATGTATTGGATTTGTAAGTAAAGGTTCATTGTTTCTGTCAAATTCATACTTGGCTTGCTGAATGCCATCCATATCCATCACCAAGACAACACCTTCACCAGGGACTGAGTAGTCTATTGGAAACTTCTTTACAGCTCCTATTATCAGCTGGTGTTCACCATTAACGTGGATTGCCAGTGTAATGTATGGTGTAAAACTAAATTTAAAAGTTGTTAGTTTATTTTCATTTCCTGTTAGAATCTTCAGGTTTGAAGTTTTATCAGAAATAAGGAGATCGCCATTTCTAGTCAGTGCTGTTTTATATGCAAACTCATTGATTCTTGATAGAACTTTAATCGTGCAGTCAGGCTGTAATCTTACTTTTTGTATTGTAGATGGATATGTATTGTGTATCCAGAAATTATTCTCAGAATATTGTAGCATTTGAGTAACCAGACCAACTTCTGTAGTGTACTCTTTGGTTGCCTTTATTCTAATTATTTTATCTTTATGAATTTCATCTTGAATTGATCCAAAATAAGACTGAAGAATCTTCCCCGGAACAAAACTTGTCAGTTGACAATGATTCAGATTAATGTTTGGCATCTCCTTCTCATTGTCAAGTGATTTTGTATCTTCAAAGAATTTCTTCACATCCATACTAATACTCATATCTTCTATCAGCTGTATTTTGTCAGTTAGATGTTGTTCAAAATGTTTTACCTTGCTACTTTCAGTTTCAATGGCTTCCTCTTTTCCTCTCCATTGTTTGTCAATTTCACTATCTAGCTCAGTTGCATATTGATCCCCTGCTTTTTTCCAAATCTGTTTCTGTTTTTGGATATCTTTTTTGATTTGATCAATGCTGAACGTGTTTGTTTCTTTTAGTGCATTTAATATGTCTTTATTCTTTATCCAATCTTTATGCTGTTTTTCAAGCTTTTCTTTCCTAATGAGCAGTGTGTCCTTCATCATTATGTAAGCTTCTTCAATCTCTACTAACTCATGCTGTTTATGTACTTTGGTCACGCCAGTAGGACATACTAAGTGATCACAAGTTTTACAGAACAAACAGTAGACTTGCCCAGAATGGTCTTGACAAGAAATGTTACTGAAGTCTATCTTTTGACCCAATTCCATGCCACGAAGTCCTACTTCCTTAATTGTGATTATTGTGTGTTCTTTTGCCTTTTTAAACTTAGAATGAACTTTGTTTTTACATTTATCACACATTAAGAGGTTACAGTCTGTACATTTCCACTGAATTTTTGTCTCAATTTCGCATAATTCACAAGGAAGAGGAATTTGTGCCTTTTGAATTGACTTAGATAACGCCATTTTTGCATAATTTGTAAAACACAGGAAGACTTTTATCAAATCTTTGTTTACAGAGTAGTCTATTTATAGAATTCATTTAAAATCAATTGTTGCTTACACGTCTGTGATTGTGTACTGATACATTAAAGTCTTTTGATGCAATCGTGTATTTTAAAGGCAAATTGATTAAAACTGTTAATTTACAATTTCTGAAGAATAAAAGAGTAAATTATTTAAACTCGATCTGCCTTTAATTTACATAATTTCGACAAGTGACTTGTTATGTATATAAATTTCTTGACATTAACATTTATATTTAATAGTTTTATATTTTTAATGTTACAGCTAATTTGTTTCCTCTCTAAATTTTTAATCTGGTCCAGTAAGCTAGTGATTTGTATTTCCTTATTTATTTTAATTTTGTCTTGCATGTTTGAAAAGACTGCCAACATTTATTTTTTTTCTCTCTTTTACCCTCTTCAAACAACATTTTAATGATTAATCAGATTCAGTCCGTCCACCTGTCTGTGTGTCTGTCTGTTTCACTCTGTATGTTCATGTTCCTTGTCGGCACCACTCTAAACTTGGGTTTTCCTTATTTTATTTTGTTGTTGATGTTTTCTTCTTCAACATTATACTTCAGATCAAACAACATGTAGTTTTGATCTCAATTTATAAGTTGTAGTAGTACTAGTAATACCTTTTTAAAAAGAAAAACATTTTTAATATTTGGGTTGTTCGTCATTTGGTTAATGTCTCATTGATGTAAATTCAACATTCGTCATTCATGTAATTATGTGTTGCATGATAAGCACTGCTGTATTCTGTAATTGCAAAATTCTATATGCAAAATTACCACAATATGTGAAATAAGGAGATGTGGTAATAAAATTACCAATGCAACAACTATCCATTTGAGACGAAATGTCATAGATGTTAGCAAATAAATGTAGTCATACAGCATTTTACCAATTTTTCTGTTTGTTTTATTAAGATACACATAATTATTACAACTTTAAGTGAAATCATGGATATGTTGACTGATACGATTGCTTGGTATCTATTTCTCACTTCACAAGAGGCTTGTTTTCCCCACGTAAAATATAAAGATACCAGAAAAGTCCTCTGATCTATGTCCTTCTCCTTATTGTGACATTTTACTAAGGATGATTTGCATGGCAGGAAATGCATGCGTTGAAGCTCAGCTTTTGAAGGATACACCTTGTCCACGTACGTAGTCACGATCCATTGAGAGTGGATGCAATTTACTCAGTTTTTGCTTTTCTGTTCTAATGTCTGTATTTTTAATGGAGATAAATTAGCATTGGAACTTCTCATTTCCATGGAGATTATTGTGTATATGATCTTTAAACTTCTGCATAATTTACATGTTACAGTTGTTGGTCATTTTAAGGGGATCCACAAGTACCATGTTAAATATATTTCGTATTCAGTTGTATTAGTATTGGCAAATCTAATTTCAATAGATATTGGTCTGAGACAACAATTGTCGTCCCTTGATTTTCTTTGTTCACAAATATAGTCCCTAGTGTTGACAGTGGGTTACTTGCCATTAATTTTTATACTCCTTCAAAATATATTTCTCCATGTTTAATGCCTCAAATTGCAAGTAGGGGGTGAAATTACACTGTAAAAAAATCTGGTTCCAGAATTTTAAAGGAAAGTATTGATTTGGTCCAGCTGAAAAAGGTTTAGAATTAGCACTTCGAAAGCTGTCAAAAGATTTCAAGAAGCCCTAAACATAAAATTGTCCATATTTTGAGTTAGAGCCGATGACGTTTTCTATAATTTTGATATAATTTGTCCCAAAAGTTGAACAACACACTGTAAAAGTTTCTTTGTGAAAGTGCAGGTGGGATTTTTTATGCCCCACCTACAATAGTAGAGGGGCATTATGTTTTCTGGTCTGTGCGTCTGTTTGTCCGTCCGTCTGTCCCAATTCAGGTTAAAGTTTTTAGTCAAGGTAGTTTTTATTGAAGTTGAAGTCCAATCAACTTGAAACTTAGTACACATGTTCCTTATGATATGATCTTTCTAATTTTAAAGCCAAATTAAACTTTTGACCCCAATTTCATGGTCCACTGAACATAGAAAATGAAAGTGCATGTTTCAGGTTAAAGTTTTGGGTCAAGGTAGTTTTTGATGAAGTTGAAGTCCAATCAACTTGAAACTTAGTACACATGTTCCCTATGATATTATCTTTCTAATTTTAATGCCTAATTATATTTTTTTTTCAATTTCACGGTCCATTGAACATGGAAAATGATAGTGTGAGTGGGGCATCCGTGTACTTTGGACACATTCTTGTTTTATTTTCATTTATGTTCTAAAAGAAATGCACTACAGAATAATTGTGGTCTCGGACCTATTGTTTCGGCTGCCCCTATATCATGGTGTTTGACTTTAAAATATTTTCTTACGTTATTAAACATAACATATTAAATGTTGTTTTTAGGTGAAGTCAGTTGAACTTGCATCAGCTTATCTATTTCGTAGTGATTTTTTTACCCTGTCTTCTCAGTTAATGTCTTGACTTTACCAAAGCTGTCAGCTAAGTTGTTGCCAAAAAGTAATGCTTTTGTCTTTATTGATACATACAGTTGTCAAATACTCACCAAATACTTAGCCCAAGGACCAAATGAAAAACAACTGCTATATTCCTGACTTGAAACAGGTAAGTAATTTTTTTTAAAAAGTCCATATTCAAATGCATTTCAGAGAGAGAAAAAAACAACAGTCATATTCCGAACTTGGAACAGGCATTTCAGAGACAAAAAACAACAGTCATATTCCTGACTTGGAACAGGGATTTGAGAGAATAAAACAACTGTGATATTCTGACTTGGAACAGGCATTACTGAGAGAGAAAAAACTGTCATATTCTTGACTTTGAACAGGCATTTCAGAGAACTGAAAAAACTGTCATATTCCTGACTTGAAACGGGCATTTTAGAGAGAGAAAAAACAGCTGTCATGTTCCGGACTTGGAAAATGCATTTCAGAGAACAATATAGACTGTCAAATTCCTGACATGGGACAGGCAATTCAGAGAACAATATAGACTGTCAAACTCCTGACATGGGACAGGCATTTCACAAAAGAAAAAAAAAGAAAATAAAACAACTGTCATATTCCTGACTTGGAACATGCATTTTAGAGGAAACTCAGAAAATAACAGTTGAAATATTCCTGACTTGGAACAGGATTTTCAGAGGAAATATCAATTGTTATATTCCTGACATTTTTCTGAGACCTGATTTATAGCTTTTCCCATCACTTGGCGTCCGTCGTCGTCGTTGTCCATTTTCGTTAACTTTTACAAAAATCTTCTCTTCTGAAACTACTGGGCCAAATTGAACCAAACTTGGCCACAATCATCATTGGGGTATCTAGTTTAAAAAATGTGTGGCATGACCCGGCCAACCAACCAAGATGGCCGCCATGGCGAAAAATAGAACATGGGGGTAAAATGCAGTTTTTGGCTATTATAACTCAAAACCAAAGCATTTAGAGCAAATCTGACATGGGTAAAAATGTGTATCAGGTAAAGATCTATCTGCCCTCAAATTTTCAGATGAATCCGACAACCCGTTGTTGGGTTGCTGCCCCTGAATTGGTAATTTTAGGGAATTTTTGCTGTTTTTGGTTATTATCTTGAATATTATTATAGATATAGATAAACTGTTAACAGCAGTCATGTTCAGCAAAGTAAGATTACAAATAAGTCAACTTGACCAAAATGGTCAGTTGACCCCTTTAGGAGTTATTGACCTTTATAGTAAATTTTTAACCATTTTTAGCTCACCTGGCCCGAAGGGCCAAGTGAGCTTTTCCCATCACTTGGCGTCCGTCGTCGTCGTCCGTCGTCAACTTTTACAAAAATCTTCTCCTCTGAAACTACTGGGCCAAATTAAACCAAACTTTGCCACAATCATCATTGGGGTATCTATTTGAAAAATGTGTGGCTTGATCCGGCCAACCAACCAAGATGGCCACCATGGCTAAAAATAGAACATAGGGGTAAAATGCAGTTTTTGGCTTATAACTCAAAAACCAAAGCATTTAGAGCAAATCTGACTTGGGGGTAAAAGTGTTTATAAGGTCAAGATCTATTTGCCCTGAAATTTTCAGACAAATCGGACAACCCGTTGTTGAGTTGCTGCCCCTGAATTAGAAATTTTAAGGAAATTTTGCAGTTTTTGCTTATTATCTTGAATATTATTATAGAAAGAGATAAACTGTAAACGGCAATAATGTTCAGCAAAGTGAGATCTACAACATGACCAAAATTGTCGGTTGACCCATTAAGGAGTTATTGTCCTTTAATATAGTCAATTTTTAACCATTTTTCTAAAATTTTAGTATTCTTATAAATAATCTTCTCCTCTGAAACTACTGGGCCAAATATAACCAAACTTGGCCACAATCATCATTTGGGTATCTAGTTTTTAAAATGTGTGGCGTTACCCTGCCAACCAACCAAGATGGCCGCCATGGCTAAAAATAGTACATAGGGCGAAATGTAGATTTTGGCTTATATCTCTGAAACCAAAGCATTTAGAGCAAATCTGACGGGCATAAATTGTTTATCAGGTCAAGATCTATCTGCCCTGAAATTTTCAGACAAAACAGACAACCTATTGTTGGTTGCTGCCCCAGAATTAGTAATTTTAAGGAAATTTTGCAGTTTTTGGTTATTATCTTGAATATTATAATCGATATAGATAAACTGTAAACAGCAATAATGTTCAGCAAAGTAAGATCTACAAATAAGTCAACATGACCAAATTTTTTAGTTTACCCCTTAAGGAGTTATTGCCCTTTATAGTCATTATTTAACAATTTTCATAATTTTTTGTAAAAATATTTTCCAATGTAATTACTGGGCCAAGTTCATTATAGATAAAGATAATTGTACCAAGAAGAATGTCCAGTAAAGTAAGATCTACAAACACATCATGATCACCAAAACACAATTTTGTCATGAATTTATCTGTGTCCATTGTATTATATGCACATAGACCAAGGTGAGCGACACAGGCTCTTGAGAGCCTCTAGTTTAATTTAACTTTTTTTCTAGCATGTTGACAAAGACCTCCAATATTTATGAAATTTCTGATAGTTTCCAATTTATATTCAAACCTGTTGCAAACAACATTTTAATGATATATACTAGGGTTGTCAAATCGGACAGTTTTGCCTAACGGGTTACCAATTAACTGGTTAACCTATAGTTTTGAGTTGATGTTTTAATGCCTAATCTATAGTACCTTACAAAAATACGTTTTTATAAAACAATGAATTGAATTTAGTCCTTTGGCATTATAACGCTTGTCTTTGACGATTCCTGGCGAAGTTACAGCGTATCTGCTATGGTGTCAGTTGTAAAATAATAAACCATCTTGATCTCGTCGAATTGAAAATGTCTGAAACCGATGATTTTTTAAATTTTCTCTTGATATCTCAGAAAATAATGTGTGCCTGGTACTCGAATTATCAAGTTTACATTTATTGCATTCACGTTGATTTGCCTTTCACAATTTTTCAGTTGGCATTCTTTAAAAGTATTACAATGACTTGCACGATAGAGGTTGCACATTCAGATGTAGGTCAACGCAATATTAGAACAAAAATAAAATAATGAATAACTCGTAAAATTTAATTGGATAACTGATTTAAAGCTACTGTTTAAAAACTTGTATACTAATTATGTTTACTTTAGATCTTGCCCCAAGCTGATAGACAAGTTGTCTAAGTTCTAATTAATTATATATATTTTTTGGATTAACAATTATAGCAATCAATATACAGGACAATAGATTAGTCAAATTAAAGACCAAGACAATAATTTTTAAATAGATCAAAATTATTTGATAATTTCAATACACATTTATATCAAATCTATCAAAATTGAAAAAAGGCCGGTTAACCAGTTAGCGTTTTTGGTATTCGGTATTCGGTCCTTCCAATGGTTAACCGGTTAATCGTTGACAACACTAAAATATAGGATTCAGTCTATACACCCATCTGTTTGTCTGTATGTCTCCTTCTGTATGTTCATGTACCTTGTCAGCACCATTTTAAACTAGTTTTTTCTTAATTTATTTTATTGTGGATGTATTGTTCTTCAATCTTATACTTCATGATGAACAATATTTGGTTTGATCTCAATTTATAAGTACTATAGTACTAGCAGAGACATATAATACAATATCTCTGGTACTAGTAATACAACTTTCAAAACAATACCTTATTTTCGATGTTTTGGTTGTTTGTCAATTTGGCTGATGTCTCATTTATGTACATTCAACATTTGTCATTCATATCATTATATGGTGCATACTATGCACTGATGTATGTAATAATCACAAAGTACTATATGCAAAATAACCAGTAAACATAAAATAAGGAGATTTGGTAACAAAATTACCAATGAAACAACTATACACCAGAGACCAAATGCCATAGATATAAGCAATTCTAATATGACGTGCTTCCTTTACTTTATGAATAAACCCATGCTCTAAATCCAATAATTTTTATTTGCACATGTGTATATTGACTACTGCAGAATAATGAATTTCATCAAATTGGCATGCATTTAATATGTTTTATTTACTTAAACTCTTAAACAATGCACATGGTGTTACTAATTCATTTATATGACTGTAATGTGTTACATTCCGAAATTGACATATTTGACCTAGGTACGACAACCGTTCATGCTGGCTGTTTCAAAACACCTCCCCCCGAAAAATCACTATCCCTCGGGCAAAAATAATCATGAATATAATAAAGTATAGCTTGCATCAATTATTTCTTAAATAAAGGAAGTCCTCATTTAGGGAAAATTCATTTGGAAGGCACAAAGAAATCATACATTTACGGAGAATTCATTTATTGAAAGGAACACAAAACCATACATAATAAGTAGAATTCATTTATTTTATTAAAAGGTACACAGAAAGCATATATTTAAGGAGAATTCATTATTGAAAGGTATGCAGAAAGCATTCATTTATGGAGAATTCATTATTGAAAGGTATACAAAAAGCATTCATTTATGGAGAATTCATTATTGAAAGGTACACAGAAAGCATTCATTTATAGAGAATTCATTATTGAAAGGTACACAGAAAGCATTCATTTATGGCGAATTTATTTATTGAAAGGTATGCAGAAAGTAGCATTGGATCACAAATCAATCATACATAGTAGTGTTAAACTTCTGTGGGTATTTCAACTTCATAAATCTTTGCATTTTTTGCACTTATTAGTGGTCTAGGGCATCCAATGAAAAGTTTTCCTTGTCCAATGTAAGCCATTGCATATGGTGCCATTACTCCAGCCTCCATTGTGTTGCAGTAGTAAATAAGATGACCACAATTATCTAGAATGTGTAGTGTGTTATTGTACATGTCTGATACAATAATATTATCCTTTTGTGTAGCCACTATTCTTTCTGGTTTGAAAGGATGATTCTTAGAGTTGATATCAGCATGCCCAGAATAGATATTAACAACTGTTCCTTTCTCTAATGTAACTACTCTTCCTCTGTCCTCCTCTGTACTCTTGTCTATAATGAAAATGTTCCCATTGTTTGTAGTGGTTATATCAGTCGGATGTTTTAACAAAGGTTCATTGTTTTGGTCAAATTCATACTTGGCTTCATGGTTTCCATCCATATCTGTCACCATAACAACACCCCCACCCGGGACTGAGTAGTCTATTGGTAACTTCTTTAGAGCTCCTACTATCAGTTGGTTTTCTTTATTGATATGGATTGGATCTACTTTGTATGATTTAAAATCATATTTCGAAATTGTTAGTTTTTTTCCATTTCCGTTCAGAATCTTCAGATTTGAAGTGAGATCAGAAATAAGAAGATCACCATTTCTGGTCAATAAAGTACATCGAGCAAAATCCTTTAATTCTAGTAGAACTTTCAAAGAACTGTCCGGTTGTAATGTTACTTTCTGTATAATTTTTGGATCATCAGAGGAATGTATCCAGAAAGTATTCTCATTGCATTGTAATATATTTTTAACTAGAGCTAATTCTGTAGTGTACTCTTTGATGGCTTCTATTCTTATTATTTTGTCTTTATGATTGTCTTCTTGAATTGATCCAAAATAAGACTGAACAATCTGTCCTGGTTCAAATTTTTGCAGTTGACTTTGATTCAGATTAATGTTTGGCATCTTCTTTACATCTTCAAGTGATTTGGTATCTTCAAAGAATTTCTTTACATCCATACTAATATTCATTTCTTCTATCAGCTGTAGTTTTTTAGTGAGATGCTGTTCAAATTTTTTAACCTTGCTGCTTTCAGTTTCAATGGCTGCCACTTTTAGTCTCCATTGTTTATTAATTTCACTACCAAGCTCTTCAGCATACTGGTCCCCTGCTTGTTTCCAAATCTGTTTCCGTTTAAGGATATCTTTTTGGGTCTGATCAACGCTCAATTTGTTTGTTTCTTTCAGTATGTTTAATCTTTCTTTATTCTCTATCAAATCTTCATGCTGTTTATTAAGCTTTTCTCCCCTGATTTTCAGTAGATCCGTCCTCATCTTAAAAGCTTCTTCCATCTCCAATAATTCATGCTGTTTATGGGTTTTAGTCACACCAGTTGGGCATACTAAATGATCACAAGTTTTACAGAACAAGCAGCAGACTTGGCCTGAATGGTCTTTGCACGGAATGTCACTAAAGTCTAACTTTGGTCCAGAATCATCACCATGAAGTCCTACTTCCTTAATTGTTATTATTTTATGGTCTTTTGCCTTCTTAATCTTTGAATGAACTTTGTTTTTACATTTATCACACAGTAACAGATTACAGTCTATACATTTCCACTGAATTTTTGTTTCAACTTCACATAATTCACATGGCAGTAGCAACTGTGCCTTTTGAATTGACTTTGACAACGCCATTTTCAGTTTAGTATATGAATCTGATGTATTGCACTTTAATTAATAGATATAGGAAGATTTGGTATGAGTGCCAATGAGACAACTCTACATCCAAGTAACAATTTGTAATAGTAAACCATTATAGGTCAAAGTACATATCACTGATAATTTGTAGTCAAACGACCCTGTTTTATCATCAAAACAATATTTAAATAAACAATCTTACAACAGATAGTCTGATGAATTCAAGATACTTTGTTATTTTGTTATATGAAAAATATATATTCATACATAGATAAAAGATCAACTTACATGTCATGCACCTATACATTTGTTTATCTTTGTACACATCAATTATATTGTACAAAAAAATGTGAAAAAAAATTATGTATTGCAAAGCACTCTTTCTTTTTACAGGTTGAATGCATGTCATGTGATTAAAAAAGAGGCCTTAAATTTGACATCAAAATTGCTGACACAAATTTCTGAAAATAAAGATCCTGATTCAAATACAAAATGTCTACAGCACACCTTGTTTACAGCACTTGCAGAGGAACAGTTTCTCCTCACAGAACCTTATAAACAGGCTGGTCCTGGCTACATAGAATATCTCACAATACTGGCCAATTTGCTGCTGTATCACTGCTCTAAGGAAGATAACTTGAAAGAAATTAGACAGATGAGAGATAACTTAAAAGAAATCAGACATATAGGAGATAGCTTAGTAGATTCTAATATCAAGGGAGACAATTCTAGTGGAAGCAACATGAGAGAAGCAATTGTTGAAAAATCAAAGGGAGACAACTCTTTAGAGCTTGGTTGTATGGGAGATAACTCTATAGAATCCAGACTAATGTTGATTTTGAATTGTTGCCATTATGAAATCAGGATGATAGGGTTGATGTATGTTCACAGTGTCTGTAGTGACCAGGATGACGGAGATGATTTTCATGTTGTGTTTGAATGTGATTTACCATCTGTTGATGAAGAAACAGTTCAGAGGACTTTTTCTTCACCAGAGGTGTTAGGGAAATTGATACAGATGGCATCAGATGAGTCACACTTTGAATGTCAGAAGTTGGTAGGTTTAGAAAGTGCTGATAATATAGAAATAAATCAGTTATAACATGTTATTAAAAAGTCATACCGATATATTTATATTAGGCCACACCAATTTAATTTCTTGTTCTACGGATTTTTGGACTCCAAAATTTGGGGCGAGCGAGCGATTTGAAAATTTTAATAAAAAAATATTTAATTTGCAAATTTTTGAGGCGAAGCTTGAAAAGTAAAGGCAAGCGATTATAATTTTTTTTTTTGTAAACATAAAATAGTAGGTTTTGACAATATTAAAGCTTGTACTTTGACATTTCTTTAATTTCTGAAGTATTTTTTCCCTGTTCACCAAGAAATAATTAAATCTGGTCTATGTATGTGTGACTGACAATGAGACAATTCTCCATCCAAGTCATAATCAGTTTGAGGACAACCCCTTAATGTTATAAATATCCCTTTTACATGTTTTATGAGGGATCAATATAAGTTATTATATATTTTTGTACAAAAGGGCTCATGTTTTCTCAAAGAACTATATACCTATCTGGTATTAAATGGTCAAAACATGTCCAAGAATTTTGTAATATTTCTGGACTTTAACCATGTTAATTAACACATTAATTACTTTAACAGTTTAATATTATTCAAAATAAGTGGACCCCTCTTTTAGAAAAAGTTGTTTAAAATATGATGTAACTCTTCTCTTTTTGAGTACAAAATTCTAAGTTTTCAAAGGTTTTGTATAGAAGAACTATACAAATCCTTGGTATTTCTATTTTCTTTTCTACATCAGTAAAATTACCCCTTGTCTGAGGGAGGGTTGTTCTCAACCTGATAATAACAAACACAGGTCAAAGTACGGCCTTTTACACAGGGCTTTGATACAGACCAAACAGCAGGCTATAAAGGATCCCAAAATTATTAGCGTACACAATTCAAACAGGAAAACCAACGATCTAATTTATTTATCATGTATATCCAAACGGGAAAATACCAATGAACAACATCAACAAACGATAACTGCTGAACGACAGGCCCCTCAATCAATCAGGACAGGTGCATAAACATGCAGCGGTTTTGGATAGTTTTGTTTCGCCAGCATACAATATAATTGCAGTTGAAGGCAAATCCTTCAGAAGTTCTTTGTACTTTATTCTAACAACGAAATTTTTTTGATAGGGAATATAAGTAAGGGGGAAAGTAACCAATTTTTTGTTCTTTACAGGTATTTCTGCTCTTATAAATTTATAATGGAGCACTCCCGCTTTGGATAAATAGGTTTCATGCTGGGAAATGGACATGATTACATTTCCAGATGCGGGAAGCGGGAATATAAAAAAAATAAAAAAATTCTGTTTTGAAAAAAATAGGTGCGGGCGGGTGTCGAACAAGGAATCAAATTGGTGTGGCCTTACCTGTTTTTGAATATTCAGGATACTTTGCCTAAACAATTAAGTCATCAGTAAGTCTTTAATAGACTGATTTAAAGGTATGAAAACTAAGGATCCATGTGTATATATTTTCCAAAAAATGAATATGAATGAAGAAGAGAGGCAAACATTACTTAAGGAACATTCAAACTCATAAGTCGAAAATAAATTGACAATGTCATGGACAAAGACAATAAGACCAAAAGACAAACAACAGCATACAAAGCATACAAAACACAAAACAAACAAAAATAGACTGAGCAAAAACAAACCCTCAAAAAGCCTGGTGTTAAGTATATATCAATGAGACCACAAAGCAAGTAAAAGATTTCAGGAGGGCACCTTACAGTCTTCATCAAAAGTAAGTGTACACAGATGTTTACACAATATGCAAGAATATTTATTTTCAAGAGTCTATGAAAGATGAGTAAATTTAACAGAAAAATTACAAAATCTGCCTATAAGAACCAGTTCTTAAAACAACAGGTTTTTTTTATATATAAGACAAAATACTGCTAGGGGCTGCACAATAGTTTCAAATCTTCCTCATAATAAAGTTTTTATTGTGTCTGTCTTTATTTGGTAGGTTTTCAGAGCACTAACAAACCATCCATTTATACAAAAAGGCTGCTGGTTTAAAGATATAGATAACTTAACTCAGGTGAGTAGTCAAATATTACAAATAGAATGGTCAAAGGGAGATAACTTAATTCAGGTATTACAAATATGTTGGTCATTAGTGGAAAATATACCGAAAACGCCATGACTAAAAAAGAAAAAGACCAACAAACACAAAATAGTACTCAAAACACATCATAGAAAACTAATCGACTTAGAACCACTAACCCAACCAAAGAATGGAGGTGACTTCAAAACCTTAGCTTTCACATATAGGAAATACATTGTAAATTTTATTATTTGTTGATTTTGAATTTAAATTAAATTTTTCAGCTTTTCCAGCTTTGTATGGATTTCATTGAAAGTTGTTCCAGGTATGTTGTTTTTTATGTTGATAATTTCAAGATGATTTTTTTTTAATCAAAACTTGCTAATCTCAAATATTTGTATTGTGTTGCTGACAATTATTCTTCAGTTTTACATATTACAACATCTTGCACCAAACTCAATCAAATCACAAGTGAAAATAAAAGTGGGGACAGCTTCAAATGGTACTTGTAAAATAGTAGATACCTCAAATACTTTTTGTTTACCTAAAAATCTAAAATTTATCTTTAATAACAAGAAAAAAAAAACTGAACTGAAGGAAGGTTAAAGGAAATATTTTTGATTAGCATATTGAATTATCTCCCTTGGAATTTTATGTTATACAATTATTTTTTTGGCAATGGTTCATAAATCCAATAAAAGATCATTTACGTGAAACAATTATTTAACTTTAAAAGAATCACAAGATTTGATAAAATTCTGTAAATGACTGTAAGCCATTGTAAAAATATAATTCTACAACTGAATCATGTGAAATACAATATTTCTCATTTCAAGATTATTTCATTCATAATTTTAAAAGATAAATCAAATATTTGGAAAAATAATTTTCAATTATAGAAAAAAGGGATGCAGTCTAGATCATTCAAGTTACTGTAAACCAAGTAATTTTGCATTTAAATAATAATAGAGTAGAAATATAACACAAACAATGAATCGTCACCAATATGTAATACTTGGATCTTGTCTTATTGCACAACTTCAAGATAATTTCAAAATTCCAGAAAATATATAGCTGTGAAGTAGATTAAAAAAAGGGTTAAACTCGGAATAAAGTATCTGCAGAAATAAGGTGGTTTACAGTATTGCTACTTTGGCATTTGATCTTTTTAGGCAATCTTTTTCTGATTTTGATTTGAAAGTGAACTAAAAAGCTACAATGACAAATCAATAAAAGTATATAAAAAAAGAAATTTAAACAAAAGAAATGTTAAAAAGAAATTAGCATAACAACAGATTTAGTCCATATTTTTTGTAATATTTTTTTTGTACTTGAGAGACTATAACCTCTCATTAAGTAAAATTACTTCTTGGGATATTTATAAATAGTAACTTTTTCTTCTTAGTCTAAAGTATCCTCTTTTTTACTCAGCTATATTTTATAAAAAATATTGTTTTGTAGAGACGAACTTAGGTCAGAGGTCATACAGTTGACAGGATTCTTAGTTGAACCATTATTGAAGCATGTTTCAAAGGTAGGTTATATGTATATGTCATAAGTAATTCATCATTTCAGAATCTAATGCATTGTGGGTAATATTTTCAACACCAAACATTGTGGTTGGTGGGTAAATCTTTGCAATGGAAAGCTGGCATATGGTTATAATACTTTGCAATGAAATTATTTGGTTTTATTGAAGCAAAAGAATTTCAGTCTGGTCAAGAAAACACCATTTATTTTATTTTGTTTCAACAAGTCATAAATGGCTACATAATTTGGTGTGCGCAGGACACAGTACAGATATGTAGTACTAGTTTCTTATATCTTTCAAAGGCTCATTTAAAAAGTTACACAGATTGGGGCAAAAAATAACCAAAATAATGCATTCTAATACAAATGCATGCAAATTTATCAAAGTTGAAATCTGGACTACCACCGGCACTGCCCATGTGACAAGTGTCCCTCTATGCACTGACTAAGGTGATCAGCAATCGCAAAATTATAACGATTACTGAACAAACAAAAAAATGTTGTGAGTTAAATCTATACAATTATTAAGCACTGGCATTCAAATATCACCTATACATAGTAATGTAAAACTGTAGAGCAAATGTTATACTGAAAAACAAAATGTATGATTTAAATGCACTTTAATTTCTAAATGATCACTACTTATATAAGCACTGGTATTCAAAAATCACCTATATATACCGTAGTTATGTAAAATACTAGAGCAAAAGTAATACTAAAAAAACAAAATGTATAATTTAAATGCACTTTAGTTTCTAAATTATCAATACTTATATTTCCATATTTAAGCAAAAATACTTGCAAAATATATGACTTTAATACTGTAATTTACTATAGAACCACAATGTAAATGAAGCCCCTGTGCTAGTACCTGTAAATCTTGTTAAAATAAAGGTTATCATCATTGGTCAGGTCCTTTTGAACACTCTTCAACATAGAGAGAATAGAGTTATCCCTCTTTGCATATCATTTGGTACAAATCTTATCTGCCACAGATATCCTGATTATGAAATATTATTACTGTAATTTGCAATTGCTCCATCATAAAGTTCTTAATAAAAGATATCCCTCAAAATGAACCATTTTGCTGCCATGGTGTATTAGTCATGGTAGATAACTCCCAATCTAGAACCCTATCATTGACTGTAATGTGTTCCCCATGACAGAATTTTAAGTTAATGACAGATTTTTTACTGAATTTATTCTCGACTGATTGTTTTGTTATAAATTAGACCTTAAGGATGTACTTAGGTGAGGTTAGGTGAAAATTAATAAATCAAGAATTTAGAATTGATACTTTAAACTGGTAGAGCACCAATTAAGGATAAATATAAGCTAAAAATATTGATAGGTCATGGACCTTCTTTTCGAGATATTTTGGATTTAAAATATGGCGGAAAAAGGCTGACTCGGACTTTTACCTTATATTTGCATTGATATTATTTGGGTCTCAAAACAAAAGAAAGAAAATCAAGAATCTACTAAAATTTTGGTAAATGACCTTTCATGGGCTATTAAGTCTTTTATGAAAAAATAAATGGCTGTTATGGGGCAAAATATTTTACCTTGAATTATATGGAAAAACACCAAGGAGTCCGAAAACATTTGACACGAATTCCAAAACTGTCATCTCCTTGTTGAAGTCCCTTAGGTTGTTTACAATTGCTTAAATCTACTATATTGGAAATATGGTGGATATTTGTCTTTTCGGCAATCATACCACATCTCCTTATTTGTATACAGGATATATAAAAGATCCTGCAATTGATATTGACACTTGTCTTTGTTGAACTTTAAATGTCCTTTTGCTTTTATGGTTATGTTGGGTTGCCTACCTTTTTAACTTTTTCCCTATCTCAATATATCACAGGCAAAATTTGCTCACATAAATTTCACATGAATCTCACATGAAATTCACATGAAAAATTTCACGTGATATTCACCTGAATTGAGATTCAAATGAAATTGATGTGAAATTTTTCACATGAATTTCACGTGAAATTTACAACAACAAAATTTGATATTTTCCATGATTTTGATTGAATTTGAAAATTTAGATGTTATTTGAAATACTCTTTTTTTTAAATTCGTGAATTTCACATGAAACAAATTTAAGTGATTTTCATGTGAAATTCACATGAGTTTCACATGAGATTCACATGTAACTCACAAAAACTGATTTCATGTGAGTTTTACGTATAAGCTCATTTGAGGTAAAATTCGTGTGAATTTCACGTGAGATTCACATGAATTTAAATTCACGTGAAATTGATGTGAGTGAAATTTGCCTGTGTAACACAAGGAGAGAAGGTATGATTACCAAGGAGACAATTGTCCATCTAAATACCAAAAGAACAAGGATGTAAGCATGCAACCTTCAACAATGATCAAAACCCAAAACAAAGAGTTGCCTTTAAAAGTCCTAGGATACAAAATAGAAACCAATACAACACAGAAAACTAAATATCCTGATCGAATCTTTTATGATTTAAAAGCCTTGCAAATAATTTTTGTAATATGGCAGTTGACTAAAACAAAATCTGTGGCCTTGCTTTTAGAAATGATACTTTATTTATGACAAAAGTTGACAAAAAAATCATCTTTGACTTTGCTTTAAGATCGAATACTTTATACATGTAAAAAGGTGGCAAAAATCATCTGGACTTTGCTTTAAGATTGAATACTTTATACATGTAAAAAGGTGGCAAAAATCATCTTGACTTTGCTTTAAGATTGAATACTTTATACATGTTAAAAAGGTGGCAAAAATCATCTTGACTTTGCTTTAAGATTGAATACTTTATACATGTAAAAAAGGTGGCAAAAATCATCTTGACTTTGCTTTAAGATCGAATACTTTATACATGTAAAAAAGGTGGCAAAAATCATCTTGACTTTCCTTTCGAATGGGATAATTTACACATGATTAAAGTTTATATATAAACCATCTTTTGAATTGGCTTTAGAACTAGATCATCTTTGACTTTGCTTTGAGTGGGACACATTATAAAAGGTGACTTAAAGTCGTCTTTGACTGTGTTTCAGGACAGGAATCATGGGATATGTAAATTCACATCACATCCGTCACAATACAGCTGTTTATTTTCAATTCCTGTAATAAAATACTAATTCCAGGCAGATATTTATTAGATCCTTTAATTTCAATATATTAAAATCCAACTACATTATCTATTAAATGCCCTTTTAGTACTTATTTCCAAAAGTCCAAATAAGTTCATAAAAGTTACATTGATTTGAGGTATTTAAAAATATTTAATTACCTATATACATGTATGTATATTTAATTACATATGTAAATGAAATTAAATCATCTAGTCATCAGCACTTTACAGAAAATGACATGTATTTTAATGAGTTGATAGTTGCAATGACATTATAAACTGGTGCACATCATGACCTTAAATTGTGATGTATTTTGTAAAATATGTCATACGCTGGCGTCATTATTCTACTGCGCCAGGGGGGAGAGATGCTGCTGATGAGACTTGTCACCTGACCTAGATTCTGGACAAGGTAAACGTAATTGACATTTAATTATTGTTTATTTTGCGGTATCTGATATGTTATATAATATGTTATACAATCGCCTATGATTAATATTGTAATTTATAATGCATTCCGCACAAGTTGAAGGTTCCTATGGTTAATAAAATAGATATCAAAAGTGACCGGTATTTTCAATATATTTTTTATTTTTTATCTGTTACATATCTGTAGCAATTTTTTAAGAAAAATTAAAAGTACCTAGAAGGTTCTGTAAAGTCTCTTGGTGGGTCAACAATTTTAGTTCCTTTATTTAAAGATTTTAAGTGCTTCTAGGATGTATTAGAATGTTAGTATGAGGAATTTGATACATGTTTTGTCAAGTTTTTTCTGCAAAGCTTTGCCAGTTACACCAAAATCATTTCCCAAATTTAGAAATTTTTGCGAAAGTTGACAAATTTTCTGGATTTTTTACCACAATTAAGCTTAAGAAACATAGAATGCAGGGTTTGGACAAGCTAAATGTTCATTACTAACTAAATGTTAAAAAAAAACATTTTTGTCAACACATACACTATATATGTTTCCTGTTCAAAAAACCTATTGACATCTGCATTTTTTTATTTTTTTTTGGTAAAAAATTTATGATGTATGGTATCTATTGACATCATTAAATGAACATCTTAATGTTATTTTTTTAAACAATAATACCTATCTAGTCATTGTTAAAGCTATGATACATTGTGACAATGTCCATTAAACTTGAAAATTAAGCTACTGCGTCATTATCGAGCATACTCCTTTATTTGAAATTTTATTAAGAATGATATTAAACTGAAAAATTTCAGAAATAGAGTATCTTATTTCCATCTTTATTTATCTATTGATAGAGTTATCTTTCTTTGATCACATTTTTATAAATTTAACCCCAAAGAAGTGAAACAGGTGGGGATAATGATCTAAATATTTAAATAATTATGAAATCATTAAGAACAAATTGGAAAATCTGAAACAGATTTGTTGTTAAACAAATTATGTGTCATTATATCAATGAATCATTTCTTTTAAATGATCAATTGATTGACTGACTGACAATTGATCAACATTGTCATTTTAAAAACCAAGAGGAAAATTGCCCAGTTAACTAAATGGACATTTTTACCCCTCCCTTCTTGGTCAGTGGTAACCTAACTTTACGTAAATGTAGATATTTAGTTGTTTTTAAAATTTAGTGAGATTTACATTCAAATTCAAGGAAAAGAGATACTGTTGGTTCATTGATTATTTTAACTGCAATTTTTTATGGATTGATTAAAATTTTGTATTTTTGTTGATATTTGACTTGGCTGTTTTGTCACATGCTAGACTATCTGTCTGTTTTACCCATGCTAGACTATCTGTCTGTTTTACCCATGCTAGACTATCTGGCTGTTTTACCCATGCTAGACTATCTGGCTGTTTTACCCATGCTAGACTATCTGGCTGTTTACCCATGCTAGACTATCTGGCTGTTTTACCCATGCTAGACTATCTGACTGTTTTACCCATGCTAGACTATCTGGCTGTTTTACCCATGCTAGACTATCTGGCTGTTTTACCCATGCTAGACTATCTGGCTGTTTTACCCATGCTAGACTATCTGGCTGTTTTGTCACATGCTAAACTATCTGGCTGTTTTGTCACATGCTAAACTATCTGGCTGTTTTGTCACATGCTAAACTATCTGGCTGTTTTGTCACATGCTAGACTATCTGGCTGTTTTGTCACATGCTAAACTATCTGGCTGTTTTGTCACATGCTAGACTATCTGACTGTTTTGTCACATGCTAAACTATCTGGCTGTTTTACCCATGCTAGACTATCTGGCTGTTTTACCCACGCTAGACTATCTGGCTGTTTTGTCACATGCTAAACTATCTGGCTGTTTTACCCATGCTAGACTATCTGTTTGTTTTACCCATGCTAGACTATCTAGCTGTTTTACCACATGCTAGACTATCTGGCTGTTTTACCACATGCTAGACTATCTGGCTGTTTTACCCATGCTAGACTATCTGTCTGTTTTACCAATGCTTGACTATCTGGCTGTTTTACCCATGCTAGACTATCTAGCTGTTTTACCACATGCTAGACTATCTGGCTGTTTTACCACATGCTAGACTATCTGGCTGTTTTACCCATGCTAGACTATGTCTGTTTTACCCATGCTAGACTATCTGGCTGTTTACCCATGCTAGACTATCTGGATGTTTTACCCATGATAGACTATCTGGCTGTTTTACCCATGCTAGACTATCTGGCTGTTTTACCCATGCTAGACTATCTGGATGTTTTACCCATGCTAGACTATCTGGCTGTTTTGTCACATGCTAGACTATCTGGCTGTTTTACCCATGCTAGACTATCTGGCTGTTTTACCCATGATAGACTATCTGGCTGTTTACCCATGCTAGACTATCTGGCTGTTTTACCCATGCTAGACTATCTGTCTGTTTTACCCGTGCTAGACTATCTGGATGTTTTACCCATGCTAGACTATCTGGCTGTTTTACCCATGCTAGACTATCTGGCTGTTTACCCATGCTAGACTATCTGGATGTTTTACCCATGCTAGACTATCTGGATGTTTTACCCGTGCTAGACTATCTGGATGTTTTACCCATGCTAGACTATCTGTCTGTTATACCCATGCTAGACTGTCTGGCTGTTTTACCCATGCTAGACTATCTGGCTGTTTTACCCATGCTAGACTATCTGGCTGTTTACCCATGCTAGACTATCTGGATGTTTTACCCATGCTAGACTATCTGTCTGTTTTACCCGTGCTAGACTATCTGGCTGTTTTACCCATGCTAGACTATCTGGCTGTTTTACCCATGCTAGACTATCTGGCTGTTTACCCATGCTAGACTATCTGTCTGTTTTACTCCTGCTAGACTATCTGGATGTTTTACCCATGCTAGACTATCTGGCTGTTTTACCCATGCTAGACTATCTGGCTGTTTTACCCATGCTAGACTATCTGGATCAGAGGTTTACAGAAAAATGGATGATGAGTAAAAAGTGCAGAATAGAGGCCAAAAAATAGAAAATAGGGAATCATCGATAAAAAAATAAAAAGACTAGAGAAAAATGACCAACTAAATTACAGAATACAGAATTGCAGAACCCTCGTATAAACCTTAAGAAAATTTGTTCTTCATTTCAAAGTTTTCATCTTTACTATCAACAATTTTTTTGAAAAATTGATATCTCACAAATAATGATGAATCTACAGTTTGATTTAATTGAGATTTTATATTTTATAACATTACAAGCAAAACAACAAACTATCTATCAAATGATTTTTTTTACTATGAATAAGTTTACATTGGCAGAGTAATCTGTTTATATATCATACATTATCACATCAAAACCATGATGACAGAAGGAATACACAAATACAACATGCCAGAAATCTTAATAGGTTCCCACAGGTATAATGACATTAGCCCTGCATCATCTATAATTAATCTATCTACTAATTATGATATGGAAACGAGGAAGTAAATTAAATGACTTGGTATCTCCAAATGATAAACCCAGTCAGTGTGAGAGAGAATTTTGACATTTCAGTCATAATCATCATTCATTAAAACTCAATCCTGATCTGTCAAAACACCCTAGTAATGTAAACAAAACATGTCAGCTTGATTTTGTGTCATGGTGCCTGTTAGATCAGGAACATTAGTATTACTTATAAGTAATGAAGAGTGAGTTACTTTGTCGGTCAAGTGCCATGTTTTTTTATGATTATGGTATGTAAGTAACCACTAAGACTGATGTAAGTACCTGCAGTTTTATAGTAACACATTTGAACTATATATAACTGGGAGAGGAAAATTTCATGGACTCTTGATATTTTTAACCAGAAATTTCATTTTTTAGTATTTGTCAACTGTAAGAGTTCTTTTGTTTGCAAGATACCTGTTGCAGAAGGTTTTAGGCATAAAGCTTTTAAAAATTTAATCTAGTTTCTTTTTCCTGTTCTGCTACTTTAAGATATAATTTGATTGAAATGCACTAGAAATTGACAATTAAGGGGAGATAACTCTCATTTGCTACCAATCTAACCTAATGTTATCTAAATTTTTTTCAAATTCAAAGTTTGCTTTCAATGTAACCTAGTGGTGGATTAAGTATGGCGTGTAGAGGGCATACCTCTACCCCCTTTTTTCCCCATAAAATTGTTAAAAAAAATTTGCCTCACTTTAAAAAATCCTTGATCCACCTCCCCCCCCCCCACCCCCCCACCCTGTAATCAGTATATTAAAAGGAGTGGATTTCCTCTGATAACTGTGATGCATTTCTGTCTTTATTGTTTTACACCATTGATGTTACCTTACTTTGCATCCATTCCTTATTACCTGTCTCATTATATAAATTTTATAAATGTTTCATTTCTGAATTTTCTGGATTGAAAGCAAGCAGTAGCATACATGTATCTACATCAGCGGTGGATCAACACATTTTTAAAAGAGGGGGTTCCCAGGATAAAGTGGAGGGTTCCAACTATATGTCCCAATTCAAATGCATCCATTGATTGTTTAAAAAAAAAGGGGGGGAGTCCAACCCCTGTAACACTCTAGATTTGTAATGTATAGAATATTAAGTTGAACATTCTTCCATAGTTGTCTGTAGTGTTATTGACTAAATAATAATAAGACCATTACTGTGGGGTTAAAGTTGCCAAATAATAGTTTTGTGGTTACTTCAGTAAATTATTACATCTATAAGTAAGTTATTCACCACATGTATGAAATACAAGTTTCTTTATTGCATGAAAGAGAACAATGACAGGTTGACCAATTCTAAACAAAGCTTTTATACAATATGACACAAACATATATATCAAAATGTATTCATTAGACATATGTAATAATTAAAATTACATGTAAGTTTCAGTCCAGCTGACTTGCTTCAGATTTAATATGTTCATTGGACAAATAAAAATTTCATTTTTGTCAGTCCTCAAAATAAACATGACTTGTTAGTGTTGTTCTAAAATATAAAATTACAATTAAAAAATGTTTTTAATGACTTTTTCATTTCATGTATTAAATCATATTCATTTTTAAGTCTGGCAACAGGGGTCATATGTACTTTAAAAGAGCTCCTAATCCAATTTATTCAAACTTAATTATTTTGAATTGTTATGGCAGCCATGCATCTTCTTTCTTTTAAGAAAAACAACATCTCTATACAATGGAAGCACTGTAATCTTGCATCATACTTGTTGAAATTAAAGTAAATGTAGGTAATTATTTCGTTAACAGCTGTCTACCTAATCAATCAACAAAATACTCCAAGAAAAAAAAACATGATGAAAAAGCAGTGGTATGACTTCTAAGATATGTTTACAATTGCACATCTTCTGTATTTTGAAAATGAACTGAACTCTGGTGGGAAAATTTTGTCTGTATGTTTCTCATCCTCAGATATAATTTTTACAATATGTGTCTTAATGTGTATGGTAGATGGATGTATGGCACATGGAAGGGTGTTAATAATCTTCCTACTGTTTGATTGGTGATTGAGGGAAGGTAGGACCACCCATGGGAGTGTCAATCATCAGACATCAAAAGAAACAATTGTTTACATGATTGTTTACTGTTTCTTTGATTAACACTTATCCTGAGAATGCATCAAAGCTTGATATGTTTTGTTTCCTGAGAAATGATGCTTAATGTTGACAACCAAAACATTGCTATTGTCTTTATCAAGTTTATCCAGATTAAGGATTATAGGAGGGGTATTGGGTATTGGAGTGATGAGGGAGGGGGGTCATGCTTAATGTTGACAAACAAAACATTGCTATTGCCTTACCAGTTTTATCCAGATTAAGGATTATAGAAAACAATTGAGTATAGCTGCCAATAAGGGGACTGGGGGTCATGCTCAATGTTTGGGTTTAGATGTGGTGTGACCATGATGAAAGTTGACAAACAGAACATTGCTATTATCATTATCAGTTTTATCCAGATTTGTGGATTAAAGGAACGGGTTAGGGGGTAAAGGTGGTGGTGTGGTATGGGGGTCATGCTTTATGTTGACTATATTCTTGTGTAAGATAACTACAGTGGGGTAAGGGGCTAAGGAGTGGTGTGGGGGGTCATGATAAATGTTTAAACAAAACCGTGGGATTGTTTTAAGTGGAGTTAAGTTTTATGTTTAGTTTTTATTTATAGATGATAAGGAAACAAGTTTTGCAACTTATATTAATCCCTTTCCACTTTGCGGGTGCGAGAGCTGCCTTGTGATGCCTTGCGATGTGCTGGGTGAGGGGGGTCATGCTGAATAATTCATAAAATCCCATCTATCATCATACAAAACATTGGTCTCAATTAGTTTTAATTAGATTGTGGATCCTGTGAGTGGGGTTTGGGTAAAGGTGTGATCTGGGGTGTCATGCTTAGTTTTGACATATAAAACACTGGTACCATCTCAATGAGGTTTTGTGCAGATTGTGCAGAGATTTTTCTCGGGTTAAGGTGTGATCAGGAAGCAATGCTATGTGTTGACAAACAAAACACTTGTATTGTTTCTTCATGCTTATGTTGATTACAAATTATAGATGGGGATATTGGTTTAAGGTGTGGTGTTTGTGTCACACTCAATGTTGACAAATAAAAGGCTGCTATTGTCTCAATCTACTTTAATTATAAAATGTTTATTTTGGGATGAGACATGTTGTCACATACAAAACAAAATTGTCGCCTATAATATTGTGGTATATGACATTTTCTACGTTGCTTTGTGTTATTATAACTAATAACATATGAATGTCCAAGGACACTTTAAAATATATACCAAACAAAGGACTAATGACAGAAACCTTCACAGACCAAAGCCCCCTTTATGCTTTATGATCATGTGCCCAAGCCCACTGAACTAGTACACATTTTAATTTAAGGGCCAGCTGATGCTCACCTATGGTTGCAGGATTTTCTCTTTGCACTTTAGGACAAATTGTGCACTTCAGCTGTTATCTGCTCTTTGCTTGGGTTGTTGTCTCTTTGACATATGCACCATTTCCATCCTCAATTTTATTTGCTTTCAATCATATGACAACTCTGATGGACTCTCTGTGAAACCATTTTTTTGTGATCATTGAACATTGGTAGAAAGTTCCATACCTTCAAACATTTTGAGGTCGAAATTCCATTGGTTGATCAGTGGCAGATCCAGCCATTTCAAAAAGGGGGGGTTCCGAACCCAAAGTAAAGGGGGGTTCCAACTATATGCTCCCATTCAAATGCATTGATTGGACATTAAAAAGGGGGGTTCCAACCCTGGAACCCCCCCCCCCCCCTTTGGATCCGCCACTGTTGATCATGATACCAAAATTAAGGTAGAAAAAAATCAGAACAGAAACAGAAACTTGAGGAAGAAGTTGTAAAATATCCTATATACCATTCAGAGCGAGATCATTTGAGAGCAAAACAAAATATATTAACCATCACCATATATTTCAGCAAAGTTGGGGTGGTGGGGTGTAACCTATGTTAAACATAAATATATTGTTTTGGAAAAAAATACATTAAAAAGTACTTCTCCTAGCTCTGCTAGACTGAATAATTCCATTTCTGTTATTATACCCCCCTCTTTCTTAAAAAAATCCTGGATAGATCCACACTGAGAGCTCTACTGAATTATAATATTGCACTGAATACTTTTCTGTCTGGTAAAGTGCACATTTTTTCTTCAAGTTTACTTCATAACCATAATATAATAGCCCATTTCCAACCTTAATTATAAAAAATGTAGTAAATGTTACTAACTGTAGTATAAGTATCATAAACCTTTTTTATCTACTAAGTATAATTTGACTTTGATGAGGTCCTAGTACCGATCAGTAGGTATTACTTTCACTCTATGTAAACAGAACACCCTGACCACTTGTCTTGATACATCCTCTGACAATTATTATTGAACCTCAACACCATATTACAGAATAAATAAATCAATCTGGATGCAGTTGTATGAAATTAGATATCTGTAAATGTATACATGAAAAATTTACCAGTTTGCCCTTTTGATACAAATGTTTATATGTATCTGGTGGTGATTATAGTTGTGAAAATTAAGAAAGATTTCATGGGAAAGTACTTACGCTCGTCATATTTTATCCTGCCGGTTATATTACCCTCGGTGCAGCTCTAGTGCAGGTACTTCATATAACAATCTTCTAAAGTCATTTTAATTAAAACGGAGGGGTAAAATCTAAAAAAAGAAAACTTTGGCAATATCTGTTTACAAAGGTCCGTACTGTGTTCTCAATGAAGCATATTACGAGCATGTCTTCTACATGTTTTATGTTTCCTGAATAGAGTTCAAACTGTCAAGTAAAGTATTAAATACTAAAGTAATGTATTTGATAAAACAGGCTGTAGCCAAATAACCGAATTATGGAGAAAAGGGATAACAATAAGAAGTTTTTGCATTATAAAATCAACTATGTTAGATATATTCTGGAGAGAGGTAAACATTTGTATTTCATTGTGAAACTTTGTTTTTTAATGAGAGTTACTTCCCCTTTAAATATTGAATAAAAGGGTAATGTATTTCATAAGCAGACTGAAGCCAAATTACCAAATTAAAGAGAGTAATGACATCTCAATATATCAGTAGAAAGTGTTTGCATAAATTTTAAAATCTAGTATTAAAGATATACTCTGATAAAAAAGGCACTTTAAATAACTTGTGAAAATTGATTTTTAAATGAGAGTGACTTCCCCTACACCAACAACTTATAATACAAATGGGAAGATTATATATTAGAAATAAAAGTAATGCCTTTTTATAAACAGACTGATATATTTGTTTTACATGCAATTAAATAACTAAGTTAAATATATTCTTGAAAGAGAAAAAAAACACTTTAAACAACTTTTGTGTTTGTTTTTTTTTAATTAAAGGAGACGTGACACAATTTTTTTTTTTTTATTAATTAATTAATAAATATTGGTCAAATAACATATTGTAATATTTTTTTCTTGTCAAAACCTCATTTAACGGCCTTTTAATGGTCAAAGAATCCATCGCTTGTCGTAATCTTTGATTTTTAATGAGATACCGGTCACGTGATCGTGATGACGTCAGTGGATACAATCTGAGAAAATGTCTCAAAAAGGACAAAGTCGATCATATTCCTGGAAAATTAAACAATGGACGGTGTTGACAGCAGTTTTCAAGGCAATTCTCAAACTTTAGATATTCAACCGTATCAGTTTGAGCCGTTACTTGTTGAAAATAATCAAGTAGAAGATATAAATTCGTCATCCGACATTGACGATCTTTCAAGCAATGCCGATATAATTTATATCAATAATTAATTTCACCAAAAATAAAGAGATATTTCTTAAAAATGTTTACGTTTAACAGGTAATTGAATTACATTTAATAATACAAAAAGACAGGTCATAAATAATGTAGGACAGAAAGTCACAGGACAAAAAGTCACAGCCAAAAAGTCACGGAAAAAAATTCACAGGACAAAAAGTCACAATTTATTTTCGAAATTATTTTTCATATAACAAGAAAAAATAATTTTAAAAAATACAAAATTCTTGATCTATTATATATTAAGTAACTTTGTTACTAAAATTTATTCAAAATAGATATCAATAATGATCAAATAATTGTTATAAAAACAACATGTCAAAGTGGCTTATTGGTATCTTTAAATGGCTTCATTGTGGCATGAATTATATCCTTTCCATGATTTAAATTTAATTTTTTTTCATTAATCAAGCTTCATGAAAAATTTCCTAAACTCGAAAATGAATTAATGTAATAAAATAAAATATTTCAAGATCACTCTCTTATAATTTAAAAACAATTCTCAACAATCGTTATAAATTACCTATCACCTTACCAAGAGTGTTGGGTGTAAAATTTGAATTACTAAAGCTGCCCCAAATAAATGTGTAATAAGTATGACCAGAGTGTATATATGTCTCTGGTATGACATAACAGGGGGGAGGGGGTATTATAAGTAAGATTTAAAGAAGTTTTAAAACAGTAATATATATTCATATGTCTTTTTCCCCTCCATAATAATCCGATTGAAAATGTTCTATGAGTACTGGCTTATTTTTTGTGATATTTTTTCCGTGTGGTATATCCTCAGTCTATAAATTGTTTTGCATTTTGTGACTTCTCTTCAACTTCGACAAAGTTTGGCATAGGGGCCTTATATGTAAAATGTAAGCTTATGGTATTGACGGAAACTTATTGGATTGCTTTCAGGATTATCTACACGACAGAAAACAGAGAGTAGTAATGCATAACAGAAAGAATTAAAAAAAACGATAGGCCATTATGTAAAATTGAAACGTTTCATTTGTACGGCCCAAGAAAATTGAATATCATCTAACGCAATTGAGATGTTCCCCTTCATTCTTAAACAATGATCTATTTAGAGCTAATATTATAAATTTATAAATGGTCCTTCTTGTCATTGTGGGTCAGATATTGATGATGTCTACCATTACTTCTTTGTTTGTCCAAAATACACATTATGTAGAAAAACCTTATTCGATAATCTCAACTGGCTATCTGAAAACATTGTTTTAAATACAAAACTATTAATTTGCGGACACATGGAACTTTCGAATGAACAAAATATTCAAATTTTCAAACATGTTCAAAATTTCATAAAATGGTCAAACAGATTTTTAATGCCTTGATAGAGGTTATTGTTACTGGCACGGAACATCATTGTCATCATCAGTACACACGTCACCGTCACAGAATCATATGACTTTTCAAACTTTCTTTTTCTCTTTTTTACGTATGAAAGCTAGTATTATTCTATAAACTGTTTTCCTTATATGCATGTACATTATATCATTCTATTATTGTAATTTTATATTGTATTATGGAGAAGACTTCATAAGTATGATTTACTTGTTTCTAATCCTTTTTGCTTTAATTTAGCAAGTAAAATATGTTTTAACTAACTCAGTCTATACTATACATTATCTACTACTCCCAGGTCTGTATCAATTGGATTTATCTGCATTATTTAAGTTAAAACTATGTTATTCATCTCCATGTCTTATGCAATATAAAGATTTGCATACATTCACTAGCCAAAATATTTGTTTCTCATTCAAGTCACTTTTTGCATATAATTTTTCACCACGATAACCTTGCATCAATG
This sequence comes from Mytilus edulis, assembly GCA_019925275.1. Lineage (NCBI taxonomy): Eukaryota > Metazoa > Mollusca > Bivalvia > Mytilida > Mytilidae > Mytilus > Mytilus edulis. Next base: position 108,574,181 of record CM034350.1, on the reverse strand, counting down.
GTCTGTCATTTTAAAAGCATCACTTGATATCTCTTCACAATTTATTTTTTATTAAGAAATAAAATGATTTTTAATAAATAAATAGAAAAGGTAAGTACTAATAACTTATTGCAATACATCCTTCATACCTGCCTAATTTTTATTAGAAAACTCAGAGGGAAATTTATGTACCCACTACAGGTTATGTATTAGTTATGGGGACTGACAGGCTTTTTTTTTATTAATTATTTACTTTAGAAGCATTTCTTCTTAATTCTCTATTTTTTTTCTATTTATTTTGCTTATCTAATATTATTATACTCCATTCTTTACTAAGTAAATTCACAAACACATTATTTTGTATCCGCCCCCTTTTTTAAGCTGCACTGTTAGTCCTCTTTTCTCTATTCTTTAAACCCCCATATCCGACAGTAAGGTATTGACTATTGTTTATTCAAACAGGTTAAACAGATATGCATTACGTAACTTATATCTGTAACCATTGCTCTAGTATATTTTCCAACCTCACCTGTGCACCCAGCAGGTGATCATGGATGTACACAGATTCGACGCATGTTACGCAATAGTGCGTATTGCCGATGTCATATATATATCACCACCCGGGGGCATGACACCTGTAGCTTTCAACTTCAAAGGTAACCCAGCACTGCAGAGAAAGTGTGCCGCATACCTGTAACTTCTGATCGATGTTGATGACTTTTAATTTATTATGTCCAATTTCAGTGTACACACCTGCACACGTGAACAGGTAGTGAGGTACACGCAGGAGGTACACAATACCAAATTTTAAACTTTGAGATATATTTGGCTATAAATTTATACACAAATATGACTAAACTATTAAAAAAATTATTGATAAGGGACGCAAAAAATATTTGCGAAGAAAAAGATTTTTTTCTCCCTCAGCCATTCTCCGCTTCTCACAAGCTCTCCGCTTAGGTGGGCTCAGCTGTTGTTGGTTGTGTCAATGGAATGTCGGGTACCGCATTTGGACGAAGTTTTTGGCTTCATGGTAGGACATCCCTCGAGATTCTTCATAACTTCTGGGTCACGATCGTAACATGCATTTGTAAAGTGGGCGGAACAAAGTCTAACTAGTGCTTGGTAGGAAGTCCTATCTCTTCCTGGGACTAGTCTGCGGGTTACTCAGAAAACGGATTTTTTTTTTATCAAATTGTCCTTATGCCTATTGTTGCATCTACTGGCAGAACACAGAACCATTTTTAATCACTGTCATGGGTTTTGTTGGAAGATATTTGAATATGAAATTGCGCTTATTATGCCTTTGCACCCGTCAGTTTAATATGATTGATGTAACCACTGACGTCACAGCCTCGTTCTGAGTGACTTCCGGGATTGAAATATGCATAATTAGTATGTCGACAGATCGATACATTTAAATTTATTTTTTATCCATTTAAACGATAATTATATTGTTATCGATGTTTTTTGGGGGTAATTATGTATAAATAAATATTTATTTAAAAAAAAAAAAAAAAAAAAAAATCATGTCACATCTCCTTTAAGAGTTACTTCCCATGCATCAATAACATTATATTTTAAAAATAAAAGTAATGCATTTTATAAATTTTGTGACACAAAACAAACAAATTATTTAGAGTAAGGTTCTCATATGAAATGTTTGCATAAAATCAAATATGTAGGTCAGATATATTCAGGAGAAGAAATAAAAAAACACTAATAATAATTTGCAAAATTTAGTTTTTAAATTAGAGTCACATCATAAGCTTTCAAGTAGAAAAATTATACAGTCAAGATAGTATTTTACACCAAAGTAATAAAGCAGACTGCAGCAAAATACCAAATTACAGCTTTTCGTGAAATTTTTTTTATAAGAGTTAACTCCCTTAGAACAACTTTCAAGAATGTTTATATTGTCTACAAAAGAATTTTACCACAAAATTTATTTACTGGTGGTTTATTAATTTCTTGGTGCAATTGTTTTGATTTTGGGGGATACTTGATTCAGTTGTTTTAAAGAATTTAGAATACAATCATATGGATATAAAAGAGAAGATATGGTATGAAATTTGTATTTTGTTAAATACTTCAAAGATACATACACACACAAAATCTACGAAAATTGTAACACATAAAAAAACTTATCCACAGTAATTTATAAACATATTAAAGCCCAAATAATAAATAAGAGTTTGGTGATATTTACAGGTACTATAAAACTAGTGACTATATATAGTGGTTGACTTCTTGTTATGTAAGTAACTCAGATATGTAAATAATATTCAATTTTTTGCAATCTTTTGGGGGTTTTATTTTTGTTAAATGAGAGTTATCGCCCATTTTACAACAACAGCTTGTTTGTTAATTTTGTTCTTGTGTGGTACTTATACTTATGCAATTTATGAATATACAGATATAAGTTTCTCCAATTAAATGCAACTCGGTTAAATTCAAAACTTTATAGTAATAAAACTTATATTAGATATATTTTGACAAATAATAAAATACAGAATACTATACAAAAGATATATAATAAACACAAAATTACAAACTCACCAATAAAATATTTGTCTCTCATTTTAGTTCCAATGACTGGCTTATGATACTTTCTGTTAATCTAACTCCACTAAAAGATGAATGATTTGATAGTACAAATATTAATCTTTCATTTAAATTTAAATTTAAAAATCTGAGTGTAAAAATGTTATCTGGCAGTTTATTTCATTTATATGTTGTTTTAATATTATAATTATCTGTATTTGGATCATGCCTCTATTGTGCTCTTTCCAATAAAATATTGAATTGAATTGAATATATATTGTGTATGATTTCCTTATCTTTAATTAATAATTATGAATAAAAACAGATTTTTAGTGAATGTCCTTCAAACAGCAACCAATTTGCCTTGACTTTTTTTGTAAGGGAAAGGCCTGCAATTTTTATATCTATATGTTTTTTCTCAGTAAGTCTGTCACTAAATGCAGAAAATGTGTGGTGGAGCGTTATAAACATCTTTTGTATAATAACAAACTTTATCTAAGTAATTACCTTCAAGCTAAATGCAGTTGCCTTTTTTGTGATCTTTGAGATGGGGGGAAATTCCTCTAAACATGATGAAAGAAATTTATATACAAGATATAAAAAATGTCTTAGTGCATTTAAAAAAAAAATAAGGGAAATATTTCTAAACATTCTGTTTTATAGAAATTCTTAAAAAAAATTCTAAAAAATGTCTCACTGCTTTAAAAAAAAAATGGAGGGAAAAAATTATTATGATCCTTAAGTAAAAGTTATGTAATTTATAGAATTGTACTAGGTTAGAAATGCAGTATTTAATTAGAATAGACATCCAGGGTACAGACTATCTTTTAACAATCTACATTACCGCTCAAGTTGATGGTATTTGAGCCAATGGTGACACCTAGGAGTAGAATTCTTAAGTGTGGCATACTCAGGCAACTATTTAGTCATTGCAATCTTCACCTATCTCTCTGACATTTGGCACTTAATCTCGGGTTTCTCTATTTTTTTTCTCTCTCTTACAGACCTGCATTCTAATAGATGTCATTTTCACTTGTTTAAGTATTTTCGCACTGTAAACAATGTTCTTTATGGAAGGACTATGACAGTTTTACATGTTGAATCAGAACTTTTTTTTTAAACAATATAGTTGATGGATGGGCTCGGTGATTTGGCAGTGTTTTTGTTTCTTTTTTTATTTTGTTAGTTTCATTTTTCATTACGTTTTCGCCCCATGTGTCTCAGTGGAGAACATTAGATAAGATCTCTAAGATGAGGAACAAGCTAAGTGTAACACTGATTTACGATGAGAAAACTTCATCAAATTTACAACAGTATTTGTCATTTGTGTACACTCAAAAACCAGAAAAAAAATGTTTCTATTAGTCATCTGAAAGATTTTATTTTTTTTGTGTTTTTCCTTTTTGGCTTTTTTTTGGGGGGAGGGTAATTTTTCCAAAGGGCAGTGTGTTATTTTTTATTTTATTTTTTCAATCATTCTCCAGTCCCATTCCCTAACTACTCCAATATTTTATACATCTTAGTAAAAAAAAACAGCCTAAATTTCCCATTCCTAGTTCCATTCAACTGAGTGACTCTGCTAAATCTATCTGTTGAATTTTTTTATCTTCTTGTATGCTTGAAATATTTGTCACTGAACATTAAGCAAACAATTTTCAATTGTAAGAAAATATTTCCTATTTAGTCTCTTCCTTACTTCAATACATGTATTTCAAATCTTGGGGCTCTGGGGGGTGGGGAAGTGGATGCCCTCATTTCTGTATTCCTGAGTTATAAGCCTCTTTTACCCTATTCTTTATACCTATTATTTCATCTATTCTTAATATTTAGCGTTCATATTTAGCACCCTTTTATTCTCTGTTGTGTATTTTTCATTGCCTATTATCCTTTTTTTCTGCCTATAATATTCTTTTCTGTGAACCAGGCTCTCTAAGAATTGAATAATATGTGCCCTTACCCCTCTTAAAAATCTTCCAATCACTAGGAACTAATTGTAATGTCTATGGAAAAAAACTTTTCAAAGCCTGTCTATAAAACTGAAGATGTGGTATGGTGGTCAATGAGACAACTCTTCACAAGAGACCAAATGACGCAGAAATTAACAACTATAGGTCACTGTATGGCCCTCAACAATGAGCAAAGTCCATACATCAAAGCTCTATGTAATGATAATTTGCATAGGCGGATCCTGGGGGGGCCCAGGCCCCCCCCCCTTTCGTGGGAAAAATTTGGTTGATTATATAGGGAATCACTGAAGCATGACTGGAGCGGGCCCCCCCCCTAAGGTCAGTCAGCTGCCCCCCTTAGGCAAAGTTCTGGATCCGCCACTGATTTGTATAAGCCTATTACCCCACCCAGGATCTGATCAACACTGGGGACTGGGGACACACTTTGTACTTTATTAAAAGTAGCAAACTATTATCACTGTTGAAACAATTATCCAAAGTTTTGTCATTCTGTTAGTAATATTTCTTTCATTATGTATTTGTTTACAATCAAGTTGAAATGAGCCGTCAAAATTCTTTGCTTGATTGGAAATTTTAATAAGACAAAACGTTGTAGATTCCTGGTCATCCTATTAAGCAATACTTTTTCTCAATTAAGTCAGCGGGAGGCAGAGAACTGGTAGATAATGTCTTTGTTAAATAAACAACTAGAGTGCATTGCAAGATCATTAGAATATAAACAAATACGTTTATATACTCTTAGTTATGACAGTTTTGGCAGTTTTACGATGAAGAGATTTTTTTTTAGGCTCTTTGTGTTATGTACTTTAAAGTACTTAATAAAGTAATGATTTAATATTTCGTAAAATAAAAAATGTGAATCCAATAAAAAAAAAGCTTTTAGTGTATAAATAAAGATATTAAAAAGTGATTTCATGTTCTTTATAGTGTAAATTACTTCAAATATTACTTTAAAACTGTGGAGGGATTTTTTAAGAGAAAATTAGTACACTTGAAACCTAAGTCATAAATGATTGTTAAAAAGTAATAATTTACTTTTGGCATTTCTTCACTGAGGGGGGATAGGACCTTTATCAGGACTCCGGGATCAGGTGTTTTTAAGCGCGGGATTTCAGGATTGACCCTTTGGGGATTTCGGGAAATTATTTTTCCAATTTCAGGACCTCAGGATTTTGTGTTTTTAAGCCTGGGATGGTGGTTGAACAATCATAGTGAAGGACTAAAATATTCCTATTATTTTTTTCATGATTACATGAGTTGTCTGCCTACGGTTTACACTACTGAGCCTGTGGTTAGTTTTTATGTGTTCCCACTGCTGAGCTTGTGGCAGTGACTGTTTTTTAACATTCTGGGGGTTCAAGACATCATGTAGATTTGTTTTCACTTTTGAAGTGCCCTATATTTTATTATGACAAGAAAGCTACAACTGAAAGAATATTTTGAGACTCATTAAATTTGAGGGCTGTCATCATAAAACCTCGTTAAACCAGTACTACTCTTGAAGAATGTACCTTTACAAAGTCAGGATTTAATTTGGTAGTCATTTTGAAAAATTTGTGTGCCATGATTTTATTTTTTATTTTCAAAGATTTTTTATATTACATCATGAAAATTGCATAATTCTTTTAGAACATTTATTAGTCATTCTTGTGGACAATTTATTTGTCACACCAAAGATATAATTTGTGCACTGAGTCATTCAACACAGGATTCCATTTTTCCATTGGAATTTTTCTAATTAACTCAACTTTGTAATATCTTATATAGAATTGATAACCTTTTATCTTTAATTAGGGAAAGTAAATGATAAGTGACTCCCTAAGGAGTCAGGTGATAAGCCCTTCAGTATAACAGGTTCTCCCTTGGCCTAATGTCCCATGTAAGTACATTCACAAATTGATTTTCCAGGACATAAAATTGCTATCAATTTTTTCTTTCAAAAGGCTCCTTTGATATGGTGCTGTAATTCTAATTACTGGCCTTGTGTGTGTCAGCAGGGGAGGTAATCAGCAAAGGGAGGTAATTAAGGGTTAATTTCATACACCCTGCAGTTTGCACACTTCATAAAATATTTGCTTAATTATCAGATTTCTTGATGTTTGCTTGACTTTATGACTGTTATATAGTTCTTACAATGTTCTCTGTTATTGATGCAGCATACATGGATCTATATTTAATTACTTCAATTAATTAATAGATTTCTTTGAACAGCTGCAAAGTAAACCATAGACAAAGATAAAATTGAGAATGGAAAGAGACCTCTTGCTGAAACAAAGCTGCAAGGTAAACCACAAACAAAGAGGTTTCATATTGAAACAAAGGAAGTTTGTTTGTAAACATACTTGCCTGGAAGTTGACCAGCTTTCAACTATATAATGGTCTTTGATATTAAGTAATAATGAAAAGCTGCCAACATAAAATGGATGTTAAGAATTGAGAAAAAAATTGTGAGGGAATAAAATATAAACAAATAATTGACTTCTGTATAACATGTGACTTGGAATAAAATGTAGAAAACATTGTTGAAAAGGGAAGAGGGAGAAAATAAATTTAAATTTCAGAAATGTTAGCTTATAAAGTAGATGACTTTTTCTATACCTAAAGATTGAAAATTCTTTGTAGTCAAATACTCTTTTACATGTGTTAGATATATAGCTTTTTTCTTTCACAAAATTTCTGTTTGTCACTAAGGAATTGATTTCATTAATCATTAGTAACAAACCATTTTTTGGTTGAAATGAAAGAGTAATTTACACATTGTTGATTGGTAATTAACATACTAGCAAACAAATTATCTCCCTTTCATCAGGTGAAAAAGGTATAAATTAATGTCAAACAACCTGGTGTGAAAGACAAGAATGAATAATCTAAATTCTAATAATTAATTTACACCTTTCCATTTAGGTTTCAAAATAGGTAAGACATCTCTGTGCTAATGTCCAATAATATAAATTGATAGTAATTTGCACTTATTTACATGAATAATTAACACTTTTAATATATAATTGCCATTACCTCTTAAAAAATATCATAAGTAATATTAAATTCAAAACAGTGTAGGTGTTGATATTGTTCACACCTGAAATGTTATTTACAGCATTCAGGGGGAGGTAATTAATATCAAAATGATAATTTTCACCTTTTTACACTTGAACAAGGATTTTAATTACAAGACACAATAACAGTCCTCGACCATTACAGAAATAAATTTTATTGTATAAATATACAGGAAGGGTCAGTTTTATCAAGGAAGTTGTGTAGATTAAAGCTATATAACTAGTGGTCAAGCTGACCACATCATTCACTTTCTAGATAGATAGGTACAACAGGTAATTATAATTACCTCCCCTGCCAATTAGATGGTATTGGCAAGGGAGATAATTGTCCTACCAGATGTCCAAGGCACCTGTCTTTTCACTGACAAACTGAATCTGTGTATTGATTAAAATTGGGTTAATTGGTTGGAAATTAATGTTGCATTTCAATTTAAAATTGTAAACAAGTCATTTATTGTAACAACTGTACAGTCAATAAGTTAGGTGCCCAGTGTGTCATCGCCAGGGCCGTCAGAATATTTGTCAATAAGATATAAGCTGGGTAAAATGATAATGTCTTTCTCTACAGCAAAGTCAGAAACTTTTAAAGTTCATTAACCGGATTTTTGTGACAAAAATGTCGGTTATTGATTTGGAGATGTACGGCGGGCGGGCGGACGGGCGGCCGGGCGGGCGGCAATCAAATGTTGTCCGTGCATTAACTCATGAACCGTTCAACCAAAGCTTTTAAAATTTTAATATGTTATTACTGACAACTAAACGAAGGTCAAGTTCAATAATGGCGATTTTGACTTTTACCGTTCAGGAGTTATGGTTCTTGAAAGGCGGCAATCAAATGTTGTCCGTGCTTTAACTCATGAACCGTTCAACCAAAGCTTTTAAAATTTTAATATGTTATTACTGACAACTATACGAAGGTCAAGTTCAATAATGGCAATTTTGACTTTTACCGTTCAGGAGTTATGGTTCTTGAAAGATTGAAAAATGGAGTTTCCAGTGGTGTCCGTGCATTTATGCATGAACTGTTCTAGCAAAGCTGCCGAAATTTTAATATGCTGTTACTGATGACAAAATGGAGGTCAAGTTCAATAATGACGATTTTGACTTTTACCGTTCAGGAGTTATGGTTCTTGAAAGATTGAAAAATGGTGTTTCCCGTTGTGTCCGTGCATTTTCTCATGAACCATTCAACCAAAGCTTTTGAAATTTTAATATGTTGTTACTGATGACAAAATAGAGGTCAAGTTCCATAATGACGATTTTGACTTTTACTGTTCAGGAGTTATGGTTCTTGAAAGATCGTAAAATGGCGTTTCCATTCACGTTGTTGCATTTACTCATGAACCGTTCAATCTAAGCTTTTCAAATATTATTATTTCAAAATGTTGATACTGATGACAAAATGGAGGTCAAATTTGATATTGATGATTTTCACTTTCACCATTCATCAGTAATGGTTCTTGTGATATTGCCAGGACACAAATAAATGTAAATAAATCCGGTTTGCTGTCGTTGTGACAGCCTCTTGTTGACATTTTTTTTTTTTTTTTTTTACATTCACCTCTTTTCAATGGAATGGCAATGAGCTATCCTACTTATATTATTTTTTTATTAATTAATTTTAATTTATTCTCTCACTGTGTTACATAATTGATGGGCCTCAGCTGTTTTCTTCATTTGGTTGGGTTGTTGTCTCTTTGACATATTCCCCATTTCCATTCTCAATTTTATTAAGTAATAGGCTTAAAAGGCCATTTTTTTAAACCAAAATTATTTTTTTTTCTAAACTGACAGTAATACATACAGCTTTGTTTGTTGTTTTTTTTAAGGGGATGGGATTAGTTTGGGTGTTAACAATTTTAAGGCATATTTATCGTAATATGTGACCAACTTTTGTGATATTTATTCATAAACTAATAAGGACATTCTTCAGAACCAAAAAAAAAAGTAAATCTATTGGTTTTAAAAAAAAATAGGATTTTTATAAAATTATTTTGATAAAGTCAGAATAAAACATGTAAAATGTGGAACTGAAAACATCCGGAATCATTAAAAAAAAGAGATTAAAAAGTAAAAAAAAAATTAAAAGGATTGTGAAAATGAAAAACAAATACCGTAGTATGATTCATAAAATATGAAAAAAAAAGAAATTGTAAATTTGATATGTAACATCATCATCATCAACATTTCTTCAGTGGTATCCTTTTGTTAATTCCATCAGACATTAAGACCTGGTTAAAATATTTAGTAAATTACTAAGTCAACATTTGTTATGTTGTTAATATTGCATCTGCTGTAATGCTTCATAGCATCGCCCATGCTCCAATGCCGACCATCCAACACTTTAATTTCCATAAAACCAGGATTTACTAAGGCTTCTGGCACTATTAGTTTTTAATATTCTGCTGGTATTTGGGTGGTACAACAATTATACAAACGGGCTGTTGTAACGACCTCTGCATTGTTACGCAATGTTTCATAGGTCGTAATATAGATCATTTCAGACAAATCGTTAAAACAGTTTTATAAAAATCAGGCATAGCGATAAAGCAATTTTGTATGCATCATCTTGGGTTTGGGGTAAAATATTCTAAAATTTATAAATCTTTCGATGCATGGATAATGAGTAAATAATATTGCCAAGTTGGCATGTCTGATTTTTATGCTGAATAATGAAGTGCATTTTAAAACAGTTTTCTAAGAGACAATGAATCCAGTGCAGGTGCACCCTTTTCTAAATGAAATATAAGTTAAAATGATCAGCAGAGAGGATTATGATATGATTTTCGTGTGAACAATTAACACCTGCTTCTGGAATAAACTTTGTCAGGTAACTATACTTCTGATCAATTGCTTGGAAAAACGAAATTGCAAAAGTTTGTGGACCATAAACAACTATGGGTCCTAAAGAGAACAGCAAGGACCATCCAGCGAGCCATGTAGCCTTTAGGGATTTTTATAATGAAAATAACACTTCTGAAGCACTTTCCCGGATTTATAATTTTATCAATAATGCTCAAAACAGGGACATATAGATACTTCAATACCTCAAGGAGCTGACCATAATGGCTAAAAAGGAATTAGAATGAAAAGCCAAACCAAGCTACAGTTGACTTTGTTGGAGGGACAATAGCAAAAACACAATAATCTCACATGTACCCAAGAACCAAAACCTGAATTATATTTTCCAGTAGTTTGTTTTATCCTAAAAATAAATAAGAAGATGTGGTATGATTGCCAATGAGACATCTCTTCACAAGAGACCAAATGACACAGAAATAAACAACTAGAGGTACGGCCTTCAACAATGAGCAAAGCCAAGACCTGAAGTTGAACCACAGTACGGTGTTCATTTGAGTTTTATTTCAAAATTAATGATTTGAATTTGTTGCTTTTGTTTGTTTTGCTTTTGTTTGGCTAAACGTCAAATATTCTTTCACCATATTGGATTCTGGGATTTTTTTTTATAGCAGTTTGATTATTTACCTACATCAATCAATGTCTTATCAAAAATAAAAATAAGGCGATGGTGTATGATTGCCTTTGAGACAACTATCCACAAAAATAAGAAGATGTGGTATGATTGCCAATGAGACAACTATCCATCCAAGGTCAAATAAAGTGGTTTTTATTAATTTAAGGCAACAGTTAGACCTTGAACAATGAGAAAAACCTATACCATATTGTCAGCTATAAAAGACCCTAGCATGAAAAATTGAAACTATTTAATTGAAAAAAACTAACGGCCTTATGCATAACAATCAAAATATGCTTTAATTATGACAAAAAATTGATTTATTTTAATTGAGAGTGATATCCTAATTAATATTTTCATTGGCTAATTGTTTAGATTTCAGTGCCAAGTGTATTACAGTAGAAATAAATTTTATAGAAGATTGATTAATTTTAAGGAATTTATGTGGTCATTTAGTATCTGTAAAACTCATTACTGTGGTCAAGCTGACCATTACCTTGACCTTTCTGGTGTTGATTGACCAGTCCTTCATCAAAAGTAATGTTCTTGGGTAGAATTAGAGTAGAACTGAGTTTTCAATGATCCATGGTGTTTTCCTGATGTAGATAAATTAGTTTTGGTCAGTTTCAGTCAGTTTTTCAGGAAGTCCTGGAGTGGCTGCAGTAATTAACTTTTCAAACTTTTGATATAATTAACATGCAGTCCAACATTTCAAGGATGTTACTTGAGATGACTTGTTCATGGAAGAAATAATGTGCTGAATAACATTATATGCTTAGAAATGATAACCTAATAAGCTTTGATTTATATCAATTTTTATAATGTTTTTTTTCCCTTGTAGTTAGTTATTTATTGGAGTCATTGATGTTTTTATATTTATTTATGTTTTTTCCTGAAATAACAAAACTTAAAACCTACAAATTGAGAGGGACAATGTTATCCAGACATCCATATGAGGTGGACAACCAAAATTTTCTCTCCTCTGAAGCCCATGCCCAGTTGTTACAATAATGTAAGAAAAAAGTCAATATTATTTAAAAGTTTGTAAACTTGGTATTTATTTTTATAAGAATGTATACATGTGTATGTCATCAAATTTGGAAGAGTCACAAATTGTAAGTTAGCTCATAAACACTGGATTAGTGTTTCAGATATATATTTCAACATTTTTGATGTTAGAATATATGTGTGTGGTATTTCAATGTGAGCTTATTGCAATTTGAAATGGATAAAAGTTAAATATTATAGAGAATCTTAAAAGTTGACTTTAAAACTCAAACCATAAAATGAATTATATTTCAAAATCCAGACTAGCTTTTTTTAAAAGTCATTGACAGGCAGAAACAGCACTTTTTCCTTGTTTTATATATTTCTTTTTAATCAGTATTGATGTTGTTCTCCTTATTTTTTTTTTGGGGGGGGGGGGGGTTGTATGTTATATTGTAGCTGTTGATATTTTAATAAGTCTAATTCTAACTTTTTAACATTTTTAATGATTTTTTTTTATCATTGACAAATCTTTCTCGTGGGAGGGAAAATGTATCATCTCTGACATGCTTCACCTGCAATATTGCCTCATTTACTGTTAACATTCCAACAAAGGAGGAGGTCCCCCTTAAATTTATAGTGTCAATATTTCTGACAGTGATTATATGATGGGATCTGTTGACTTATCATAAAATCTTGTAATATTGATATATCATTATCCTATTATGAATATTTATTTTATAAACAGGTGATATGTCTGATTATTCACTTGATTTCACAATTAACTGATTGACAGGGAGGGTAATATCTGTTTAATATTGACAGGGAAATATCTGTTTAACTTTGACAGGTTGACACTGGGTCTCTCATCTGCTGTATCATCAGAAAACAAACACAAATAGTTATTGGTTTATTTTTAATCAGGGGGGTTTCCCAGGTGGATATATTTATCCCCAAAAAAGAAAGAAGGAAATTTAAAATTTTAATCATAGATTTCAATCAAAGTTATTCTATTATAATATCACTCTGTCTTTTTATAGATGTTAATTTGTTATTAAGTAATTTATTTTAAGAATAGGTAAATTTTTAACATGTAATTTTTTTCAAATTTATTACCGCGGTACCAGTAGTACTGTATTTGATGCTTATCTGCTACTTGTAGGAGTAAGAGAAAAGATTGATCAGAAAAGTTGACATTACTCTCCCTTGTTAAAAATCAGGCTCTGCATTTTGTCTAGTACAAATAGAGTTAAACACATGTCCTTTTACTGATATAATACTTGCCACTGGACATAAAACAAAAGTTCATTATCATCATTTTAATCACGTAAAAGCTTTAAACATTTTTAATTGAAATAAGACAAATAAAATGTTCAACAAGGACCATATATACAATCAAATCACTGGGAACATTCAAAATAAACTACTAAATCAAAGTATCAAAAGCATGAAATCTTTTCTCGTCAATGAGGGTTTGGATGGGGTTAAATGATTAAATAATAATGCCCTTAAAAAATGAAGATTAGAGAATAACGGGCAAAAGAAATGATGATTAGAGAAATGAGTGGTCTAATTTTTTGAAGATTAGAGAAAAAAGAGTGAAAATTAAATAATTACAGAAAAACAGACCCCCCCCCCCTCCAGACCCTCATCAATGCTTCTTTACAGAAATGAGAAAAGTTGACATGTCTTTCTTTAATGGTCACCTTGGCTAGCATTTTAAATTACCCTCTGTGTTCAGTCTTATATTTTATTGAGATATAAATGTAATATTTGCCACTGGACTTTAAATACAATAGCTCATAATCAATGTTATCAGCTTAATCACTTAACTAATGAACTTAATAAATAGAAATCAGAAAAAATAAAATATTTATCAAGTCATAAACTAACAAATTTTGGGAACCTTCAAAATAAACTACTAAATCAAAGTATCAAAAACATGAAACCCTTTCTCTTTCATGCTTCTATACAGATATGACAGATGATTAAGTGAATATTGAAACACTTCACTTTTTTTATTGACATGAAAATATTTTCTGACTACCATCAGCTGATTACCTGTTAAAAAACACAAAAATAACCAAGACCAGATGTTAACCTGTAAGATCGTAGAGAAAGTCGGCAGGGGTTGACAGGTGTTAGGGTTAGCTGTCTCCGTGCAGTAATTAATATGTAATGATGATGTTTCACCATGTAAAATCCATTTCTTCCATTTAATTAAAAACATTCATAAGATTCTGATTTTATTGGCATCTTTAAGATGTTTGTAATGACTGTCAAAAAGTAACCATATCATAGTTTGGTTATTAGGCTTTGTGGTTTTTGGGAAAGTGCATTTTTTAATATGATCATGTGAACTCGTGCAATGAAGAGCCTGAAAGAATATTATTTTTCAGTTTTGAAGTGCATGATTGAGAGAGGTCACATGTGAAATGATTTTTCATACTCTTAATTATTGTAAACAATATCTTATTATATAAAAAATATGTTTGGAACAGAAAAATATACATATGGTTCTTGGATATAAAATTTTATAATTTTTGTGGTGTTGATGCAATGAAAAATGATGTAATTCAAAGTGATTCAACAACTAAAAATTTCAAATGCTTTATTTTGTTCCGTTTTCATTCGAAATTGTAATTAATTTTCTATGTAAAAATCATAATTCATTTAATTTTTCCCATCAAGAAATATGAATTGTCCTGAACATGGGTGAAATATTTGCCACTGGACACTAAGCAACCAACAATCATTCAATTTAATACAATTGTATAAAATGTATATCTAATATCAGACATTTTAATATATGATTTTGTTTTATTTATTTACTTCAGATGTAACCTAGTTTATCTCTTGCTATTAAACTGTCAATGAAAATTTAAAGATTAGGCCAGTGTTTTATTTTTTTACTTACTGCAGATTTTTTAATGTTTTATTTTAGAGTTATCTCCCTTACAATTGGTTTTACCTCTGATTCACATTTCATGCTGTTAATTGGATATTAATTACCCTCTAATTATCAATAGACAAGACACTTATATGTTTGTCATATAATAAATGTCAAATTTTTACACCTATTGCAGATCCGCCCATCTCTCAGATTTCCCCCCTCCTGTGGAATCTGACTAAAATTCTCAATAAATGACATAATTATTGGAGAATGTACTCCATTCAAATTCGCCCACCTGTCAGTCACTCCAACTTCATCCAAAACTTGTTAACACCTGGTTACATGTAAAAAATCTCAAAAAGTTTGATTTACGATTTATGGGCAATTATAAACAGTTTGACATTGAACTAACAAAAAAATATATTAAATTGATTTTAAATAAACTTTTGAACCCAAACGTGCAAATTGATCTTTATATTTTCGATCATACTCTGGTATTCATTTGAAAAATGAAATTAGATGCAAGGATGATAAAGAATACACATTTAAATTAATTTTCATACCTGTGAAAAAAAGGGAAATAAATGTTTAATTTGAAATATCTAATTTACATATGATTTATCCCAAACAAATGGAGGGAAATTAAAAAGACATAAAAAAAAGTGTTCTCATTTATCATAAATTTATGACATGCTTTTTATGAATTTGACTTATCTCAGATACTTGTGAATGACATGTGATGTACAGTAGGATGGTGTTTACAGAATACTGAATAATGAGCAAAATAAGGGGGCATAAGAAACAAACAATAAGATAAATAAGCAAAAAAGATTGATAATACAGAATAATGGGAGAAAATAAATATTATAAAGTCATAAAAAAATGGTATAAAAATATTCTTTTAAGAAGAAAAAGATGAAGGACCCCCAACAAGACCCTCTTGTAAATTTCACACATCTATGTGAATGGTAGTATGTTGATGGTAAAATTTTATTTGAAATTTATCTTTCAAATCAAATAAACTATTGTCATTTGAATCATGAAGATGTGTGGTAAACAGAATCTTAATATAAAAACATGTATATGTTATGACATTTAACATAAAAGAAAACAAAAATTTGTTGTAAAATATTTGAATTGCAATGCTTCAAGTTGTCCACTTTTGAAAAGGCCTGATACTTTGATGAAGGGTAGACACCTTTGCTATATTGTCGAGTTGTTCTTGCTTTGACACATTTCCCATTTCCATTCTCAATATTACCTTTATGTAATCTAGCAAAAAAACTGGGGGGACAGAAAAAAATGCATTGCAAATTAGGCAAAGAAAAAACTGCACTTTGTAGAACTTTGAAACTGTTTGAAGCCATGAAGTTGTTTTTCATTCAAAAATATATCTTGGCATTATAGTAATAAAGTTTATGCTAAGCATTTCATCTGCAAGGCTTTCATTTGTATGCATTTGAGATTTTTTTTTTACTTTGAAATGAAAATTATCAACTCTGTAAAGTGGTGATTACAAAACAATTTGAGCCTCGTTTACCAAGATGAAGAAGTATTCTGAAGATATTGGCTTAAAGATTTTTTTATTATTTCACGTCTTTCTAGGGGAAAACAGAAAATGAGAAAGAAGTATCAGCTCTCCTGCTTCAATGGAAAGACATGTTGCATTACTATAAAGGGACAGAACAACATTATCTGTTACAAGTAGCTGTAATAAAAGTCCTGGACAACAACACAGATCTACTACTCAAAGATTCAACACTTTACTGGGGTGAGTACAGGCAGACGGACATGGAACTCATAGCACTACATTTTTAAATTACTTTCTTATGAATACATTTTACACACATGGATTAGTAAAGACAGACAGACATGGAACTCATAGCACAACTTTTTTGCAGCACCATATTAAGAATATATTTTACACTCTTGAGTCAGTACAGATAGACAGAAACAAAACTTATAGCACAACAGAAGCAAACTGCAAACTTCTTAGTTAACAAATGAAATATCATCATCATGTACTTTTTTCAATGAATGTTTCAAATATTTAAAAAAACAAAAAACAAAAAAAACATCAATAATTTTGAATTATTTTATTAGTAATGAATTACTTGATTTATAACAATGCTGAAAATACAGAGATTACTGAAGAAATGCATAGCCTAGGGAAAAGATAGGGGGAAAATGCAAGAATGAGGAAATTGGAAAATGTGAATATAAAGCTTTACAAACAGTAAATGAAAAAAAGCAAAAGCAAGCTTATTATTTAATAAATGGATTAAAGAAAAACACAGCAGTACCAATAGCATGCTGAGTCTATATCTGGCTACAGCTAGGCACAGTAGAATTATTAATTTGTTTATTTACTCTGAGGTAAAAGATCATTATTCATGATCACAAATTGACAGATAATATTCCACTGAAGGTATTGCTATTTTTTTTGGCATGTCTGATTGTCCAAGACTAAAACCAGATTGGATAGTAATCCTTGTCAAAAATGAAAATGGTTAATATTACCCATGGTGCTTCACCATGTCAGAATCTCTGACAGCTCTCTGATTTATTAAATACTTATGTTTTTATTGTTGTGGAATTGGTAAATGTTCTCACAGATCTTGTATTTCTAAATGATTCACGTTGAGTCATAAGGGGAGAGTGAGTTATCAACACAGTGTTTTCATGGCAACAAAACATATAGGTTTTATCTATAGCGATGGCTAATTAATTAGTAAACTGAAATTTAACATACCCTGCCGATGGGAAAATACTTTGTTATGAATATTTTTTAATTTTTACCTACTAATAAATATTTTGCCTCTCAGGAGGAGATAACTGATTATCAGATAAAGGGAGATCATTATCAGATAAAGCTATATCTTGATATGATAAAAATAATGAAATAAATGTTATCAATTATATATTTATTAGATCTTTGGGAAAATGAAATAAATAGAGATTTAGACATATGTATTTGATAAATTGATGATTATTTATAGGAAAGAAATATATATGAGGATAAAAGTCAATACATTTTAAATCTCTTTGTAAATCTTCTATTTCTTAAACTAACTCTTATTTTTTTCTCCAATTTTTTAATGAAATTTTATATATTTTTGTTTTTTCATGATTACTTAATTATTATTTATGGAAATATGATAAACCATACTTGCTTGGCATTTATCTT